>WBNH01010074.1:111367-627554 GCA_013401255.1 Urocolius indicus
TATATATATATATATAAAATAATTAAACAACAGACACTGGTACCCAGAATAGCTCCTCAGTTATTTCTGTTTAAAAAAAAATAATCTGCATCTCACTGCCGGACTGGGTTTCTTAGTCCTTTTATTTGTCTGTTAGATCATGATTTGCTAAAGATTTACATGAAAAATGCCTAGTTTCTGGATTCTGGGTTAATAAAAAAAAACAGAAAAATAATTGTCCAGCCCTGGCTGTGTTCATCAGATAAACTTGTTTCCTGAATGCCTGAGAGTAAATTATGATATTGCATAATAAGACTGAAAACAATTCTGAAAAGGATTATGCACTTGTAGTTTTTTACTTAAGTCCCTCAGTTTTACCTAAGACTTTCATTCTGGTCTTTTTATTTTTGTTCTGCTTAGTAAACACTAAGTTTTTAAGAGCCCAGTTTCTCTTCACTGTGTTCTGAATCTACATTATACTGTCATGTAGTCAGAGTGTCTAAACTGACACAGTGTCACAAGATAATTCTTGAAAGTAAATTTCATTTTAAATTAAAAAAAAATGTACTTTTCAGGATGGGTTTTATTCTGATATTCTTGTCTGTGCTGAGAATATTAAAAATATACTTGTTTTTTATTTGTTTTCCTCAATAAATATTCATACAATCTGCTTTTATCAATCATTATCCCACAGTATTTTAAATCTAATATTAAAATTGGAAAATATATGTATTTCTTTTCCTTTGTTGAGTACATTCTGCACCTCTGTAATGCGCTTTAAAAAAAAAATGAAGACAAAATCAATGTTTTACCACACATAATATTTTACAAGAGTTCTAAATGTTATAGGATCAGCTTGTCTTAAGGTACATAAGGTTATCACTGTGGCAAAAATTATTAGAATTTTCTGAAGTTTTACTTATTCTACTAATTTCTAAGTGTATATGATTTTTTTCTACTTATATTTAACTTATATATCCCTGTCACAAATATATTGAAATGAGCTGAAAAAAATACGGAGGACAATCTCTATAAGATCGTAAACCATGGTAATGTCTAAGTAATCTTCATTTACTTTTAAGAATGTTTGTTATTTTTTAAACAATTTGTAGTGAGAATAGCAGAGAGCTGTCAAGATTGGTATTGCTAAAATGTAAAAAAAAAAAAAAAAGTAGTCCTGATAAAAGAGCCAAAAATCACAGTGAAAATTAGTAAGTTTTCTTCCCTGTATAGATAATTCTATTTTTATGTGGCTTGCACAAAATAAACTGTCTGTATTGTAATTTAAACTTCTGCTGGCTATTACTTGGGATAACCTTAATTCTGTGCAGTAAGTAGGTGATATAATTATCTGAAATTCTTGTACATTAAACCTCTTGGCTATAGCACATGAAGATTTAGTCTTTAAGCTATTATGACTGGCAGATAATTCTCAAAATTATATCACGGGAAGGATTATAATACAATACTACATGAATAAAAATCCTGAGTCTTTTCCACAGCACTGTACTACAAGAGTTTCCAGAATTTTTTTTTCCTCTTTTAATGCTTGGAATATTTTTTTTCTTTGATTTTTTTTTACAAGAATTGATAGTTGTTAATCAGAAACTGGCCAGTAATTATGTACCAGTAACAAGATTTCTTCCTTTGCCCCCAGCAATCCCTCAACTATCACATTTCAAAAGACTTATGAATCTTTATAAATACATATTTACTATAACAATATATTTTACCAACATAAATGGAGTAATAATGTGAACAGTCTTACTTTTTAGGCAGAGAGATTTGATAGAATTCTCAGTTCTGTCACAAATACCCTATATATTTCTGCTTTACATACAACTAGTGAATTATAACCTGTGCTAGAAAATAAAGACTGTGAAGGTTTTGTTTTTTTAAATTGAGAATAGTCTTTAGATAAGAAAACAGGAAGAAATACAATACAGTGAACTGCTAGTCTATGGGTTCCTGTAGAGATAATAACATTGCTTTTCTTGTTTTAGAATCAAAACCATATCTATGAAAGATGTTCATAAGTCAACAGAAGCTGTTTTTTAACAATATGATTTCTACTACTGTATATTCTAAGCAAGTTTGAAGAAGTTACCACTCATCAATGAAAGTTACCCAAATCCAAACCTTGCCACAAAAAATTGCAACTGTTAACTGTAATTTATAACTCTCTAAATTTCACTGCTTTTAAATATAAGAACACAAGAATGACTTGAAAATATGCATTCCATATTGAATTAAAATTATTAATGTAATTTAATTAAATTACTCTCAAATCATATTTATAACATGAGCAAGAGAAAAAAATATTGAACTATTAACATGATTCAAAGTAATAAAGAAAAGAAGAAACATTTTACAACATTTTGTTACTTGAAATATCCTCTGTATTCAATAAAATAGAGTGAACTTTCACAGTTGGAAGGTTAGTATACTTTAATATAATAACATTTTCAATAATGAAAAAGTATTTTCTCAAATAAGGTTTTAGTATTTGTCTAAATTTTATCTCCTTTTTTTCTTTCATGGTATCTAGCTTTAAAAGCAGGAAAAAATATATTCCAATAAATAATGTATATAACCCAAAATAAAAACCCAATAAAACACATTACAGTATATGAATTTTTCATTGGTATTCATATAGACAAATTCAATATTCAGTGCATTGTAACATGACACCTTCAAATAAATGCTCATAAAGTCTCAGAGCATGCTGTATTCCTTCAGTCCACTTGATTAATTCTTCACTATTTTGCTTTATGATACTCATTTTAGAGAAAAAAAAAAAAGTTTTCTAGTGATATTATCCATGGATTAGAAAAGAAGAACATCAGATAAAATGCAGAGATGTGTATGAAACTCCCCTCTTTTTACGTCACAGAAAACAATATTCCAGAAATACTTTAGCATTTAATGGTCATGCAATTTTCTAGGGGGGTGTAGTAAATGATATAAATGAATATATGACTAATGTAATATATGAAACAGATGCCTGGCTTTATTCTTATATTGTGATTATAACTGAAGAAGATTCAGAGAAAGATTTTTTGACATGAGACCTATGAACGCAGCTGCTGTGTGTCCTGTCGGAAAGTATTCTAACAATACCAAGCTCCTACTCCTCACTTTGTAAAGCTGTAGGACATGTGAACAATATCCCAAACCTGCTTCTAAAACTCAGATTTTGCATTGAATTTTGGCTTTATGACATTGTATGAGGATTAAATAAAAGGGAGGGGGTAAATCAATGACATGAATGAACCTATAATATAAACACAAAAATATGGCAGTTTCAAAGGCAGCAGATAAAACCCTGAGCAGAATATACAGGTGGCAAATATTTTATGTGCTACATCGTTCATATTTGTAATATATCTGATGCTTTATATCAACAACGCAATTTATTTTTCAGGTATATGATTTTCTTGTAGATACCATCACATGAGGGAAGTAATGCCTAAAAATGTACTTTAGCACCTAAACCTTTCCTTCTTTATGCAAATCAAACAGACATGGTTTCTGGCAATTGCCAGTGTCATCATTAACTAGTGTATTACACTAATCAGACTCACTCCTTTTGTATTTGAAGAGTTCATTACATACCTAATGATCCTGACAAACTGCAGCTCTTGGTTTCCTCTGAAGAAAAGAGCAGGAATTAAGTTGCTGCATCTGATTTCCATGCTGGTACAGAGTAGATTTATTTATGATAAAACAGAAAAACATTTAAAATGCAATGAGTCTCTAAAATTCCCTTTTTTACAGTATTCTAATAGTTTTAAAGGTTCAATTCTATTTGGTTAGCTCTTTTTGTTGTTACAGGTACATTTTTAAGAAAAAAAAAAATTAGTGACTGAACTTCATCCAAATCTTAATTGAACTAAAAGGAAGAAAAAATGCAGTGCTTAAAATTCATGGTCCTTAAGTAGGCCTGGAACACAAGATGTAAGCTTACATAAATTAACCAGGCTTTCAAAATGTTCTATTAGTTATTAGAAATCTATTATTTTATTTTTTATAGATCTGGGCTGCTTTCAGATTTTTATTTTTATTGTTTTCATAAAGCAGGCCCACAGGACATTCAATTTCAGCAGAAGCGGGGAGATGAGGTTATCAATCTCTATTCATTGGTAGTGTTACAGTAATACATTATATGAAGAATGATATGAATTTGTAATGAATTTGCAATCACATCTAGTTGTGCACTATTAGTATATAATATTACAAACCAGGATCAATTCAATACGAGCACTTTTGAAATTCAAGGGAAAGGTAATATTACTATAAAGCCCAAAGGTCCTAATTTAGTAGTTACATGAACATAAAGTTGTCTGTTGTTTATGTTCAGTGCTGCACATGAACTTATGTTGAACTCCTGAAGAAGTAGAATATTGTTGCAGTCCCAATGTGAGTAGTGAGGGGCACAACAAGTAGATATTAAATTTATTTCTAGTAGACATCCAAATATTTGCTTAGATAAATAAACTATGCAAGTATAATTAAATCAGTAAATATGATATCTAGTCATCTGTGCAACCCAACCAAACGATTACCCATCTCCTATTATTATGCACTATCACAGTACCACTTCTGCCATATTAATTCCTTACTTCAAACAAAAAAATTATACCATAACTCTTTCAATTTTATTTTGTATGTCATGTCTATATTCTGCAATCTATTTCTGAACTTTTCTTGCTATCCAATTAGGATATCAACGTTGTTAAATATAAAATTTTTCCTCTTTTACCATGGAATCACTTGTGGATTTCAGCTTCTTTAAAATATTCTCTGGTGTTACAGATTCTTGTACATTACCAATATTTTTAACACAGGGACACAGAAGAACTAAACTTATATAATTATATTGCCTTCTGGAAGAAAATATTTCTCAACTGGGGATGATTCAAGATTAGTACAAAACATCGTGTGAGATCATTGAAAGCTTTTCCCTTTCAGAAAGAGAAATACAGATAGACATTTTATCCACTGATTATAGTTCTGCATTTTAAGAATTTTTTCATTAAGCCATGTTGGATTTTTAGTAGTTCTTTTACTACATTTGGCACCAACTTGTCCTGAAGAAATTTCCTAAAGAAATATTTATTACTAAAACTTGATAAGAAATATAATCTTTTAACAACTATCACTTAATTTAGTCTCATTGAAATATACATGGGATTTTTATGTAGCAGTATTTACTCTCCTATGTTATTGGTTTCTTAATTCATTGACAATTAAAATGCAAGTAAAATGTTTTTGTTATTAAAATGAGGTTTATTCTGCATAAGAGATATAATTATGCTTTGTTCCTAATTGTTTAAACTTTACATTTATCATTTCCACTTCTGCAGAGCATAAAAGAGGTAATGTTATTTATTTGTAACAAATATAAAAATTTGTTAACCAAAGACTATATACTCACCTTGCCATTCTGTAAAAAAAAACAAAACAAACCTAACAAAAAAGCAGGCAATAAAACGCATAGAAAAATACTAAGTATCAAGTACTGTAGCACAAAGGAGTCACTATAGTAGGTAGTTGATCTCATCACAAAATAAATAATTTGCTAGAAGGAGCAGTAAAGAATATTAATCAGTGCAACTCAGCTTACTGAAAACTATACAAAACGTCACTCTTTTATTTCATTTATGGCTTGATACGTCACCAGAAAAAAAAAAAAAAAAAAAAAAAGAAACTTTCTTGTTCATTGCAGGATATTTTTTATAGTAAAAGAAAAACTCAACAACAAAACCCCTACCAAACCCATTGTAACTTCAGCTATCTTATCACCCATATAAACTATCAATAAAAAGGCTTTGGAAAGATTTTTTTTTTTAAGTTAAGGATAATGGTCTACAACTATTTTGTGAGAATTCAATAATTGTATTTGCATCATTTATCTCCAATAAAACAAGTATATTAATGAAAGATTAAAGAAAACGTACTCTAATTGCAGCTACTGGGATGAACATTCAAGCTAATGAAAAAAAAAAAAATCCCTATACTGTGGAATTTTTCCGTTAAAGGTATATGGTCTTAATTTTTTTTTTTTTTTACCAACTACAGTGCAGTAAATTGTTGCATATTGGGATGTTAGCCTATATAATATATATATATAAGCATATAAAGTCTAAATCTGATAGATTAGACTTGTCATTCTTTTAATATTTTTAATGAGGACTGAAACATGATAATTTCACGTTCTACTTCTAGTCACAGCATATGTTTCATCTCATATTTACCCTCCTGGAGCTTTATTTTCACTTTCCTTAGCTCTAAATTTTGGGGTTTTTTTTTCCTAATTACATGGTAGCAAATTATGATTTTTAAAAAATATTGTTTATTTTTACTTATTTTCATATTATATAAGCATAATTTTATACAAATAGTAATGCCAAGTACTTATTCTGTGCATTGTGAAATCTAATACAGTGGTATAATGTAGAGAAGTACAGCCTTGGTGTAATAGTGGGAACTTTGAAAGTGAGAACACAAGATGCCATGTAAAAGTGCAGAAGAGAGTGTAAAGAGAGGGGACAAAGGCAGACACTGGAGACTCAAAGGCAATAAAGATGCAACAGATGTCAGTTAAAGGCAATCATATCTAGAGCTAAAACTTTAAAATCTTGGGTAATAAAATACAAATATGTAAGTTATGTAAAATGTACCATGTATGGTAAATATGAATTAAGTAAAAGTGAGCATAAGGATAAAACAATCCCAGTATTCTGTATATCTCAAAAATCTGAAAGCTGCAATCCAGGAAGTGATTCTGGCCAATACCGGTCAATCTGTCCAGATGCACTCTTAATTTGCAGAAAGGTTTCTCCAATCCATGACAGTAATACAGCAGGTCTTGTATGTGGTAGTGGTGTCTTAGGAGGGAGGTTGAATGATTTATTATAGCTCATTATTCTTCTCCTACCGTATTCTTGTTTAATAATACCTCTTTTCCTAATTAGTTCATTGTTACTTTTGCTGACAGCTTAGGCTGTGCCTCCTGTTTTTACCTTGATTCATCTCATGCAGAAATTAAAGATGCTGGCCTAAGGGACTAATACATATGGTATCCTCCCACTCTGCCATTTCTAAAATTTAGCTAAGAGCATTAGGTGCATTGCTGCTGCTTTTGCCTTTCCCTCTGGCTTTTTTAATTGCTCTTCCCTCTTGCACTACACAGTGAATAATAACACATGACCTTTTACTTGGTTCTGCTTCTACATTGTGTTTAGTGAAAGTTCCCCCAATTATGCAGACTTCTGCAGACAGATTGCAGTGCTGACATTTCTATGGAATACCATAACTTTTGCAACTTTTTTGTTTCCAAAGGGAAAAAAAATGAGTAGAGTGAACTTTCCCTCCACCACTACTTTTTGTTTCGTAGCACCTCCTGTCATTTTTATCCAGCAAAACCACAGAGGCATTAATCTGCTAACTTCACAGTACAGTATTGAGCATTTTATCAGAAAGATTTGAAGCATATCCAAATTTAATCTCAAGGACAGTAATATTAATTCAGAGAACTGTCATTTGCTCCTGCAGGCTATAGCTTTGTTTGCGTGACACCTTCCGTGTGTGTTTATTTCCATACAGCTAAATTGTGTTCCCAGCGTGAGCAGACATCTTGCCAGTTCATTGATTTCAGAACTGTATCTGAACACATTCATTCAACAAAGATAATCTCTGGACTCTACAGTTTTCCCTTAGAATTTGGTTCAATCACAGCAAAGCAGTAATTGACCCAAGGCATAGTGATGATGCCAGAATTAAGTACAGGAATATATTTAAAAGTTTTTTGTGTTTTTTTTTTTCTACAACATTAAGTGCTGAAACAACTAACAAGATTATAACTCAAGATATTCTTCTATAACATTATAATAATTTTAAGTAGAAGAAAGTGCTAAAATAATTGTGACAACAGAAATTTCTTTAAGTAAAATGTCAAACAGGCTGTTTGTGGTTATAATGAGGTGTGGCACAGTAAAAAGAAAAAAATAAACTGCATGAAGTAGATAACTGTCAAGAACAACAAATTTCTGTTCATTCAAAAAATATACGCGTCATGGAATATGCATGTTCCTTTTAGAGGAATCTGTTCCATGACCTTTCCAGACAGGGAGGTAAGACTGACAGATCAGCAGCTCCTATGGTTCTCCTTTCTACCCTTTTAAAAAATGGATGCAATGTTTCCTTTTCCAGTCACTGGGGACTTCACCTGACTGCCATGACTCAAAAGTATGTGGGTGTTAGGGAGGTGATTCGAGACAGCCAGCATGGATTCATCAAGTGAAAGTCTTGCCTGACCATCCTAGTGGACTTCTATCAGGGAATGACGACATCAGTGAAAATGCAATCCTGCAGAGAAGGACTTGGGGATGTTGGTTGATTAAAAGGTGGACGTGAGCTGGCAATGGGCACCCATAGTCCAGATAACCAACCATATCATGGGCTGCATCAAAAGGAGTATGGCCAGCAAGGCAAGGGAGGTGATTCTCCTCTGCTCAATTCTGATGAGACCCCATCTGCAGTACTGCATCTAGTTCTGAAGTCCTTATCACAAGAAAGATTCAGACACGTTGGAGCAAGTCTAGAGAAGGACCACAAAAATGATCAAAGAGATGGAACAAATCTCCTACGAGGAAAGGACGAGAGAGTTGGGGGTTTCCAGACTGGAGAAGAGAAGGCTCTGGGGACATCTTATTACAGCCTGTCAGTACTCTTTCAGGATCTGAATGGGGATTACAAGAAAGATAAAGTTTTCAGTAGAGCCGGTAACAATAGGACAAGTGGCAATGCTTTTAAACTAATCTGATCTGAAGATGTCCATTGTCATTGTAGGTTGGACTAGATAATCTTTAAGTGATGCTTACAACACAAATCACTCCAGATTCCATGATTTGTGTTTCTCCCATACATTTAACTTAAGATAGTGAACAAAGCAATTTGACTTCTCTGCTCTGCAGTTTAATCAACAGCAAATGAGCATAATACTTTATTTTCATATTTGCAAAGTGTTTCAGATAATCGATACTTCAAAAAATTTGTTGCATGAATAAAACTACTGGATAATCATATACTCACATTATCCATGTGAGAAAAAGATCTCAGAGCCTTGAGAAAAAGAAAATAGAAAAAGGCAAAAGGGAAAAGGAAGGCTGAGTGTTTACAGATGTGTGAATGTAACTGGTACTTCCATGGAATTAAAGATGTTTAACAGACCTCCTTAGGTAGTATGTATGAAAGTAAAATAGTATTTGTTCTAATGTAACTGAAACTTAATTTAGAGCAATTACAGACGGATTTTGTTAATGAAGGATGAAGGCAAGTTTTCTCTTTTGTAAAATTGAATCCATGAGATTACCTAAAGGAAATTGAATGGATACCATTTTGTTATTTCATGTAAGTAGCAGAATTCCTCAATATTATTTCACAGTTCACATTCACCAGCCATCTGATATACCGTGTCACCTCAGAACACAATGTATTATTCTGAATGACAAAAAGATAAGAGTAAAGTATGTGTCTTTAGTAGGTTCCTGCAGCTAGATAAGTGTGGTGGTTTAGCCCTAACTGAACAATAACCAAGTTGTGACAATAAGTCACATTCTTATATCACACAATTTCCTTATAAAAATAGGCCTAGATCCAAAAAAAAAAAGGGCCTTGGGATCCTCCTTGTTGGACATCATAGTGCCCAATTTTCAGACACCCTACATCCATAAGTGAAATTCTGTCATTATATCCTCAAGAATCTTCTGAATCACCACCACAGGCTCTTTAAAATTACTTAAAGAGACAGTACCATTACAATTTCCTGATTTTTGTAGGATTTTTCTGCAGAGGTCATCATTGGGTGTACCTTCTTTACAAAATCCAAAGAGTTCAACATCTTCTCTATGACATAGAAAGTATTATATAACTTTTAGAGAAAAGCACTGGATATATATTAATCTCAGAATATGTAGCTGAGGTAGCGTTAAAAAAACTCATATCAAAACATTGCCCTATCACTGAATAAGAAGACTCAAATAAAAACAATTAGAATGCAACATTAACATAAAAATATATGTGATATAAATATGTTGCTGCAATCGAAACATATACATACCATTATCAGTGAAGCACAATGTCTATCATGGTTTTTTTTTTTTTTGTGCATCAATTTCTTCTTTGAGTATAGAAGGACTACCCAAAGAATCTTCATGCACAATATTAACAGCTTTAACAGAACAAAATTACACTGTATCACCAAATAAAATTGCACTCCAGTTCTATTTCATTTTAATCAAAGACCCACTGAGTTTTCAGTTTAAAAAGAAGGCAGCTGTGAGAGAATCTATAAAATATAGTTTATTTACTTATCCAAGACTTAAATAACTGTTAGCAGAACATCAAAAATTACGTCCCCATTGTCTATTGTAAAAAAAAACTCCAGCAAAACAACAGCCCAACAATACAATAATAAACTCTACAAAGATGGGAGATTTTGTTTTATTAAAACAACCAGGGCATCCAGGTTGAATCTTTAACTTCCAATGCACCCAATATATAGCTTTGGCCATTAAATCTCGCTGCCCTCTATTTTTCCAAACAGCACATTGTGTATATTCTCCAAATGCAGATCATAGTTACTATATATTACATTTTGCATTGTTATTATGTCATTGAAATGTACCGGTTTTAACA
The DNA here is from genome assembly GCA_013401255.1 of Urocolius indicus. Classification (NCBI taxonomy): domain Eukaryota; kingdom Metazoa; phylum Chordata; class Aves; order Coliiformes; family Coliidae; genus Urocolius; species Urocolius indicus. Next base: position 122,048 of record WBNH01010074.1, read on the forward strand.
AGTAAGAAACGTCAGATAAAAACTTTCCAGTTGCTTCAGGGTCTGTAAGCAAAGGTTTAAAACCATCACATACAATCAGAGAATTTGTCTGGAGGTGACCCTGGAATTAACACAGTGAGATAGTTTTGTTTTACGTTGTGACAATCTATGCCCTTATTATAACTGCTTATATAGTGAAACTCATTGAAAGCATATAAAATTTGATTAAAGTTTTTGGACCTCGTGTCTGTATTTCTCAAATACCTCTGAGAGGAATCATTCTGCACATTCCTCAAAATAAACCAGACATGTAATGTAATGGAGAAGTATATCTTATTGTAGTCAGAAATACCAATTTCAAACTTGATTTCCATGTTACAATGCCTGTTATATTGTCTTAATCGATTGAATTACATTGAAATTAAGTGCATGTTACAGGGAAAAAAGCTCCAAGACCATTTATTCATCTCACCACCTCTCTCTTTAGTATGATGAGCAGACAGCTAAAGTAATATATAATTTTAAATAAATATATACATTGCAAATGTAAAAGGGGGAGAACAAAATAGTCACTTTTAAAAATGCATTTTATAGTCTATTTTAGCCACCTTATTTCAAAGGACAGTGTTTGTATCCTTTTGGAAATACAGCCTACTGCAAGGCAGTTGCTGGTTTCTGAAAATTAAATATGTAACCATCTAGTTTCTTTTAAGAGTCTCATCTGGAGGAAGTGTTAACAATATATCACTCAAATTCACAGTAAATTTACACAGGAACAGTTACTCTTCCTCTAAGCTCTGAGTTTTCAATCTGCTAACACTTGTCATGGTGTCAGGCAAGTCTAAAACATGATTCAAGTATTTCTAGTTTAGTATGGGTTGCCAATATTCACTCTTTCTATAATATACTTTTAAATAGTTTTACCTCTTCATATTGTGTACCATGATAAAACAATGTTACACATAGAAGCCATCTGGGCAGGCTGGCCCAGATGACTGCAAATTGTCCTTCACTAAGCTTTTCATGGATTTTCGCAGGGGTGAGGTTGCGGGGAAAAAAGGTTACAAACCTCATTCAGTTGTCACACATGGTGTGGTTGAATTGTGGCAGCACTTGCCATATAGCACTGGTATGTGTATGTATGTTTCCTTGCCACTCCCTACAGGAAACATTTGAAACAATTGCATTTCCAACTGCTAGTATGTAATTTACTTACTTTTCATATACTAAGATCTTCTGTTTCTGTTCCACTTCTCATGTTACATGCATATGTGTTTGCCGCTGGCCCAGGGGCTCCTGTGGGGAGCAAGAAAGCCACCGTCACTGCTTCGTATCAAGAAGACACACTGGCAAGAGAAGCCAGGTTGGTGGCTGCATGTCTTCAAAGGGCCAATGAGGCAATCATTCTGTGATTCAAGTGGGATCATCATTTGCACCTGGGGAAAGCCGGGGAAGCAAGGCTAACCTGCCTCTTGTCAAGTCCCTGCTCTGCTCCCCACCCAAGGCCACTGGCATCAGGGAGAGATGAGGTGCAGATGTCCACTGTGCAAGCAAGGAGATCTCCTGCCCCCTTCTCTTGGGGTTCAATGCACCTGGAAAAGAAGAATGTTGATTTTAATGATGTTAACTACTCTAAATTTATCTCTACTCTTGCATAGCTCTGTGTAGATCAACTACTCTCATATCCATGACTCTAACTTTAGAAACCACCTACAGATTTTTTTCTGTGACCTACTGACTTGCCAGAGAGGGTCACCAGGTGGGAGCAAGGCTCCAGGCTGCACCCTCTCCTTAGCAAATGTTGGGTCTGACATTTCACTACCAACACAGGGAACACTGACTGTGCTCCCTACACAGTTACAGAAGTGGAGGTGGGAAGAAAAGAAAGGGAAAAGCAACCGGCTGAATAGGTTCAGAGAGTGTCTTTTCTGTGACAAATGCTGTCATGCTAATTGCATTTAAAACACTTAATCAAAACACAACTTGCTATTTTTGTTGGATTTTTTTTGCTTCTAGCAGCCAAAAAAAAAGTTATAATATTTACAAAACATCAGGCACCTGAAGACATACATTTAAGTAGTTACAGAATGGCACTGCCATTACATTAGTCTTTGCATTGAGGGAAAGAAATAAGAAGCAAAAGGAGCTGTGAAATTGCTGTGTTTTTAGCATGTATATAGCTTGAGGAAAGTACCTTGGTACAGAAACCTCACTAACAGAATATAAATCTATAATGCACTTGTTTTGTTATTTGGGGTTTTTGAGAAATAACATTTCAGCTTGAACTGTATGCATCACTGAGGCCAAATAATAATAATAAGAAAAAGTAAAAATATGAAAATATCAAAGGTAAGAGTAAGGTAAGAACAAGTTTTGAAATTTCAAATATGTGTAATGTCTCATGATATACCTGAGGTACACACATGAAATTTCATTTCTGTATTGGTTTCTTGTACTATTTTCAACAAAATGATGAGCGAAAAAAAAAACATAATGCCCCCAGCTAATCAAATGTTTGATTAATAAATGCTTGTTTAGATGTTTCACAATAGTGAGTCATCAGTTGAAGACTCATATAACTGTAATAAAGTTTAATTCTATATGACTATTGAAAGTACTGCACTTTCATCTAGTTTAAACTATAACAACTTCTATTACCATATCTTTCTTCTCTAAGTTGCTTCCATTATATCATAATTTATTCCAGACATGGCTGCTTATTTAGTGACTTATATTTCCTCCTACCATTCGAATATCCAATTTCTAACTTTTTGTTTCTCATTTGGTTATGTATTATAGAGCTTTCCCAGAGTGTTGGCTAATGTCACATTTGCTTTGTGCTCACACTGCATCCCTTGCCTTGATTCTCTCTTTATTTCCTATTTTTAACAATGGTTGATAAATTCAGAAGGTCAGACTGTCCCATTCACTGTGGAGATCTAAAGAATGGTTTAAGGAGACCATTCTCCTTTCTTTATACATAAGAGTCTGAAGTGATTTAAGCCCAGCCAGCAACGAAGCACCACACAGTTGCTCACTCACATCCCCCTGCTTCTATAGGATAGAGGATACATGAATGAGATGCACAGAGAAAAGATAATCAGTGCCTTGTGAATCAAGACAAGGACAGGGAGAGCTCACTTGCCTATTGCAGTCCTAGTAACTTGAGTACTTGAATTAAGGAAAAAAAACATGATCAGTTTAACCCACTGCTAACTAGAAATAGAACAGACAGAAAGCAAAAAGCAGATCTGGATGATAAGAGCATTTTAAGATCTCTTTCTCTCTACCCCTCCTTTCTTCTTGGGCTCAGCTGCTTGCTCCTGATATCTGTATCTCCTCAGTAGCTCAGGGGGCAGGGAATGGGAGATGTTGTCAATTCATCACAAATAGTCTTCAATGCTTTTTTCTTCTCAGAGGAGGACTTCTTGCATTATTCCATGTTCCAACACAGGATCCCTCCCAGGGAAAATAGTCCCCACTGAACCATTCTGGTGCAAGCCTTTTCCAGGGGCTGCAGCTCCTCACAAACTCCTGCAGTGTGGGACTCCTCCGCAGCAGTAGAACTCCAGTCACCTTCTGCTCCAATACCACCTCCTACAGATCTCAGCTCCACCGTTACCCTCCATGGGCTGCAAGGGCACAGCTGCCATCACACTATAGCATAGAAGTGGGTCTCTGTTCCAGCACACCGTCTCCTTCCTTCCATCACTGACCTTGGGATTCAAATGATCACTTCTTTCTTATCCCACTTCTTATACCTCTTACACTCAACTGTTCTAATTTCTCCTCCTTTTAAGTGATTGCAGAGAGGCCCAATTAGCTCAGCCCCAGATGTGGGTCTGACTTAGAGTCATGGAAAGTTTTAAGCAACTTCTTACTGGGGCCACCATTGCAATTCCTTGCCTGTTATCAGTAACAACTCCACAGAAACCTATCATAGGGTCCAAGACACAAACCTCATTTACTTTTAGAACACAGAAACTCCTCTCTTCTTCTGGTCTTGGTTGTATGCATTCCCCAAAACTCAAATACTTCTAAAAATAAAAAGGTACTAGAATTCTGATTTTGACCCAATTAAACACAGCAACAAAATAGACTATCTGGTTTTGGAGTCTAGAGGTGTGGAAATCTTGGTTACAATAGGAAATTTGCCGGTGTGGCAATAGTTACCAATCCTCATTAGTGATTTTAGTGCAAAACATTCTACTTACTATGGTCCAGGTGCTGCACAGCTGGTCTGCACAGCTGCACTAAGCAAGATCTATGTGTTCTGGACATGATGTAATCACTGAGTGTCATTTCTGTGAAACTTCAGAGGCATTATGTACATGTTATGTAATGCCTAGAGTTACAGGTGAAAATGCCTGTATTTACAGGTGAGGTGAAAGTGTAATCCCAGATCCCATGCTGTGATTACTTAACACATATTTTCTCTCCTTTTCTGTCTTTTGATTGAAAGTTCTGCCCTCCCACTTTGAAGATTAGAGTGTTAGTCACAAAATCATCTAATTTTCCTGCAGTATATATTGGGAATTCCTACCCTGTCTATGTCTTAACTCATAAACACCCTCATATTCTAAGATAAAAGTTAATATTTTATTTTGTGTAAGGTCTTGTCTCAGCAATTCCACAGGGTTGGACGTGTAACTAGTATAACCTTGTCTTCTCCCTGGTATAATCTATTAATCTATTTGTATCCTTTTGAGGCAATCTGGTAATAAGTATTCTGTAAAATGAAAGGAAAAGTAGATATACAGTAGCTAAAATCCTTAATTGAGGGCAAACCCCAGAAGACTGCTATTAGTTTGTTATTGTTAGCAGAACACACTGTCCATAAAGCAGGTTGTTTCCTTGCTATTACTTCCTTTGATCCTACAATACATCAAAGCCCCAATCATCCTTCAAAACCAGTCACAATCCTTCCTTAGATCAGGGTTTAACAAATACTCTCAATCACAAGTAAGAAGATTTTCCCAGAGAACAGAGGTGTTAAACCAACTTTGATGCTCTTTAAGACTCTGAATACATCCTGTACACATCTGCAGTTTTTAATTCAGTGTTATTAATCTTGATGGTAGTAAAGTGATATTTTATATATCTTATGACAAATAAATTGACAGAAATAAAATTCCTTAATAGCCAGAAGAAAGATTCTGTCCATGAAATCAACAAAATCCTTGTAATGATTTTGCCTGTCAAGATTTTGGTAGTGGAAAGACTACAGAGGTGACTTCTGTGAGCTGCTACTAGAAGCTTCTCCGATGTCCAATAGAACCAACGTCAGAAAGTTTCAAGAAGGACCTGCTGCTGCTCAAGGCTGAGCCCATAAGCAACAGTGATGGCACCTGTGGAATAACGTATTTAAGAGGATGAAAAAAAATGCTACACAAGACAATTGCAGCAAGGGAAAGGAGTGAGAATATGTGAGTGCAACAACTCCACAGACATCAAGGCTATTGAAAAAAGAGGTGCATGTGGTGTTCTAGATGCTGGAGTAGAGATTCCCCAGCAGCACACGGTGAGATCCTGCCCCTGCCGTCATGGAGGCCATAGGGAAGCAGAGATCACCCGCAGCCCAAGGAGGAGTCCATCCTGGACCAGGATTACTGTCATAACTTGTGACCCTGTGGGGGATCCATACTGGAGCAATCTGCTGCTAAAGGACTGCACCCTGTGGAAAGGACCCATTCTGGAACAGTTGGTGAAGCACTGCAGTTCAGATGAAGGACTCATGCTGGAGAAGTTCATGGAGGACCGTCTCCCGTGTGAGACACCTCACGTTAAAGCAAGGGAAAACTGTGAGGAGTCCTCCTTCTGAGGAGGAAGGAACAACAAAAACATGTGATGACTGACCAAAACTTCTATTCCCCATCTGCTCATGCCTCTTGGGAAGAGACAATTGGGAGTGAAATTGAGCCTAAGAAAAAGAGCTGGGTGGGGAAATTGTTTGTTTCTCATTATCCTACTCTGATTTGATTGGTAGCAAACTAAATTCACAAACTTCTGTTTTGCTCATGATGAGAGTTGTTGTGTAATCTCTCCCCATCCTTATCTTGACTCTTAAAGCTTTTTGTTTATTTTTTCTCTTTCCTATCCAGTTGAGGAGGGGGAATGATAGAGTGGCTTTGGTGGGCATCTGGTGTCCAGTCAGAATTAACCCATCACAATACTGTAGGGCAAACATGATACTATTTAGTACTATACTATACTATACTATACTATACTGTACTATTTAGTTCAGTTTACATCGTAGTAATGTTGTCTGGAAGTTTTTGAGTTGCATTCAGAAAATTATTATATGACTTTGGAGGTGTGAGAAAGGAGTGTGAATGCATTATTCATGATGAACTTCTCATGAGACAGAGGCAGTTGGGGTTCCTGCCAGTCTATATTGGAGCCTTGGCTCCTAACCCTCACAGATTTCTGGGCTTACAGCTCATTTCTCATTTGTGTCCATATTGCTCTGCCACAGGACTAGAAACCCTGGGGCTTATGCCTGAGCTGTGAACTCAAAGTCTGTATTTTCAACCTCATTTTTATTTTTAAACCATATTTTTTACTTATTTTAAATTTTTCTTTAGCAGAAATTTTTTAAAAATCTAATTTTTCATTCCAAAATGTCAATAAATTCTCCCAGAATTCTAGACCCTCTCTTTCCTGGAAAAACTGGTTTCAAGAAAAACTCTCTATTTCAAGAAAACTCTTATTTCAAGAAGTTTGGCATCTCAAGTAATGAGTTTTAAAATTCATGATATCTAATAGAATCATGGAACTGCTTGGGTTGGAAGGGACCTTAAAATTCATCTAGTTCTAACCCCTCTGGCTATGGGCAACAACATATTTAAATAGACCTGGTTACTCAAAGCCCCATCCAGCCTGGCCTTGAACACTTCTAGACATGTGGCATCCATAACCTCTCAGGGCAATCTATTCCAGTGCCTCACCACCTTCACGGTGAAGAATGTCTTCCTTATATCTAACCTAAATCTACTTTCTTTCAGTTGAGAGCCATTATCCCTTGTCCTGTCACTACATGACCTCATGAAACATCCCTTTCCAGCTTTCTTGTAGGCCCCTTTAGGTACCGGGAGGCTGCTCTAAGGTCTCCCTGAAGCCTTCCTTCCTCCAGGCTAAACAACTTCAACTTGTCTTTATAGGAGAGGTGCTCCAGCCTTCTGATCATCTTTGTGGCCCTCCTCAGGACTTGCTTCAACATCTCTGTGTACTTCTTGTGCTGGGAGTTCTAGAGCTGAATATAGTACTCCAGGTGGGGTCTCACAAGAGCAGAGCAGAGGGTTACATGGCTACATAGTTACAATGAGAAGATAAAAACTTTGCACTCAGCATAAAACCTAGTTAGAGTCATTATGGGACCAAAAAAGTGCCTCTAACCACAGCTTTGAAAAAAATCAGGGCCATGAACTGTTTGTTCAGAAATTTTACAGTTTTCATACCAAGTAAAATTTAAGATTTCAAAACTTCTGAAAGGTGTCAACTACTGTAGGAAATACCATTTGTTCTATAAGCTATTAAGTTGGAGTCTTGTCTACTTTTCTGTTTGTTTCTATTTCTATTCAACCATCTTTTTTCTTGTGTTGTTTTATGGTTCGTTTCTTCTCTTCTTTCTTAAAAATCTTCAAGAATTTTTGCTCCTTATAGTAGAGAATTGCACTATACTGAACAAGGTTAAATAAGGAGAGTGAGGATGAAAAGAGGCTAAATCCATAAGGCTGAAATACTACACACATAATTAGGACATTATGAACAATTTGGTAGATTTGTGTGACAAAGGACATCTGCTTATAAAGTATGCACCGTGTAAGAAATTGCATGAAGTCCAAATTTGTTGATAGTTGTATCAACAGAGACCATAAGTTGGCACTCATAGGCTTACTGCTGTATTATTACAGCAGAGGTGCATCCCAACACACAAAACCAGACCCAGTAGGTAGTGAGACATAACCACCTCAAGAAGCAGTTAAGTAGTTGTATTCAACTTCAATTCTATGCAGAAAAGAGCTTGTGTTTATTTGTATGCATTTCTTATCCTTCAATAGAATTTACTTAAGGCCATAATGGGTCCCTCCCTGACAAGCCAATGGAGTTATTATGATTCTTGCAGAAAATGTGTAACAGGAGACTTACTGGCTTGTTCACAGTTTACCATGTTTTCTGTATGAGAGATCTCCTGTTTAAAAAAAAAAACNTATTATATTTTATTTATTTATATTGGCTTTTTCAACATGGGAAACAACGGCAGTTCAGTGCACAAAGGAAGAATCACAGGAACAGTTCTGCTGCTGTGAGGATGCAATGGTCAGAGTAAAAATCTATTACAAAACTTTTTATATTTTATCATAGCAAGCATGCTTAAAAAAAAAGAGACTTGTACCAGTTTTTCCATTTGTGTTTTAATTAAACACAATTTAGGATATTGGAATTTTTTTCTGTTCTTGGCATGCCCACTTAAAGACAAAGAGTTTCTCTTCAAAGAGTTTAACTATGATAGACTCCTGATCACCCATCCCATTCCCTCTGCCCTCCCTGCACCAAACCCAAATAAGGTATTATTTTCTTTAAAAATTNTAGTCATATTCAACTTCAATTCTATGCAGAAAAGAGCTTGTGTTTATTTGTATACATTTCTTATCCTTCAATAGAATTTACTTAAGGCCATAATGGGTCCCTCCCTGACAAGCCAATGGAGTTATTATGATTCTTGCAGAAAATGTGTAACAGGAGACTTACTGGCTTGTTCACAGTTTACCATGTTTTCTGTATGAGAGATCTCCTGTTTAAAAAAAAAAAAAAAAAACCACTGTTCATTTTGTCTTTGCTGCTGCAATACAAAGCACAGATAATCTTCTGGAAGAAGGAATAAAGGGCATACTTCTCTGAGAACAACCAGATTTATTTTAGTGCAACCTAATCTTGTATAATGTGCCTCAGCTGGGATTCCTGAGATGAACAGGGAAGTTGCAGCCAACGGGTATCAGAGAGAAAGCCATATCTTAGAATTGGTAAAAAATGAAGAATTAAAATGTTGGTTGTTTTTTTGTGTTACTTTGGTTTGGCTTTGTTCTGTTCATATANCACTTAAAGACAAAGAGTTTCTCTTCAAAGATTTTAACTATGATAGACTCCTGATCACCCATCCCATTCCCTCTCCCCTCCCTGCACCAAACCCAAATAAGGTATTATTTTCTTTAAAAATTATCAAAAGGGAATTTTTCATCTTTTATACTCTCATAATGGATTCGATATGAAGATGGATTCTGCTATCTATTGTCTGTCATTCCATTTTTATATTTTACCTTGTTTTATGCTGAGCTCTTTCACAAATTCCTTTGTTTTTCTTTGCCATTGTATTTTATTTATTTTCTTTTTCTCTGGTTTCAGTTGAATTTTTATTTCAATCTAGTTATTCTTTGTTTATGATAATCTGTTCTGGCTTTTCAAAACTGCATTGTAAAGCAATTCTTTTGTTTTTCTTTGTTTTCCTTTTTTTTGTTTCAATTATCTCTTGCTTTTTTATTTGTCATGTAAAGATCTATACTTTCATCATTACAGATGAATTTATTAATATCATCACTATTTAAGGTGGTCTGGTGTTTTTCATGGAAATAGCTACTTTTTCATTACAGATAGCCATGCCAAATTGTAGTTACACAGACTGAAATTTTACTTGGTAATGTTTCATTTTTTTTCTAGTGTAAATGTGTCTTACTAATAAGTATGTGGACAGGAAGCACAAGTGATGTTTCCACAAATACAGCTCTGTAGGCTGTAACATTATAACTTGTAATACAATATAATTGGCCTGTGATTAATTAATTCTTAAATAGACATCACTGAAGCAAGATTTTTAGCAAATGTGAAGTCATATATGTTGTTTGATGAATTCTTGTCTACTGAAACTGTAACATCTTTCTAGATCATAAAACTTGGAAGCATTGCAGTCCAAATATGCCTAACAGAGACAAGTTAAGACTATAGAGGCTAACTTTTTAATAACTTCATTTATTTTGTGCAAGCTTCTGTAATTTAAAGATGCAGATAGCTGACACATGCCACTGTTGTAAAATTACTGAGCATTATTCTTTTAAAACCTGCAGAACTGACCCAGCAACTTCTGTTGCAGCTGGAAAGAAAATCTAGAAGTCTGACAGCACAGAGCTCCTTGTGTCGTCCACTCTGAGACTAGCTTCAGTTACATCAGGAATATATATACAGAATGAAAGAACAGATTTGGACTTAGAACTGCTGCAGATTATTTTTTAAATAAAATTCCTGCAGAACTCCTGCAGAGTTACAGTGATGGATATGTTATCACATCATTACCAATCCCAAGCATTGACAAAAGAAATGCATAGAGAAGATCTCAGGGAGGTCTATCCTTTACTCCTTTCTAGCTTATAGGTCACTTGTTGGGGTCCTTTTCCTCTTATTCCTTCTGTGAGGGGTAGCATTACCCTACTATTGAAAAGAAAACCATTTGGCAATAAGTTTTTCTCCATTTCAGACTCTGCTGTTCTGTTGCTACAAATATTGCTAGTTTTGTGTTGACCGGCAACTTCATTTGCTGTTAACTGTAAACATACCCTTGGAATAGGACTCCAGTATCTTTACTAAGACAGAGGCAGAGTAAACAGAGTGCAATCTCAAAAGAATTTACAGCATGATTAGTTCTTGGAATTACTGATTTCCCTGAACTTGTTCATAATTATTCCCTTGTATTAAGAAATTCACAGAGTAATTATTTTCCCTGAAAACAAAGGAATTTAAATTCTGTAGCTTATACTGATTAACTCTGTTGCTGATGACTTTTCCCACTTCCTAGTAGGATTTAAGAAACCTGAGATGCTGAAGTATAGCTTCTGGGAAAATATTCTTTATGTTACAATACAGACAAAATACAACCTTTATTGCAGAATATACAGTAACATTTCAGTCAAAATCCAAATAAAATATGAAAACTTGCTCAAGTAGTTGCACCAAAGTTGTGGTAGAGTATTAGACATTTTTGGTTTGGACCATTAACAAGGTTGCCCCATGGCTGAAATCAAAGCTGGAAGTGTGGCTTTCTCCTCTCCCCAGTTATTATATGATGGTGTATCTTGGAACAATATTATCCTTAGCCAAGAGTTTTAGAGGATCAAAAGAAAAAAGAAAAGACAAAAGGAAAGAAAGAAGAAAATATGTGAAAGTTAGTGAATTTCAACTATATTCATAATAGCTGTTAAACAACTTGAACAACTCCCAGTGCAGTATACTGTCCAGTATTTTAGTTCCATAAATTACATTATTCTATTTTAGGAGACTTTAAAAGATAACCCAAGTAAGCATACAAAGAGGGTCAAAAAAATAAGAATTTCTAGAATTGACATATAGCATGAAAGAATAAACTGAAAAAAGTTACAGTGCATCACTGCATAAGTTGATTAACCTATAATATTATGCACCTTTGTTCAAAACAGGACTGAGAATAATGCTTGGCAAAAGTTATTGATAGCCTGTCTCCTACTTTGTTCATTCCTCATTACAAAACTAGTTAGTTACTACATAAGTAATGAATATGTATCAGACAGAACTTTGGAACATTGGCTTCAAGAGGTATAAAAGATGATAAGATATTTATTTTACATGGCAACAGGAGAGACCACCCTCAGATAAACTGTTAAAATCTCTCAGGACAGAAGAAAGTCACATTGTCCTTATTTTTTCTCAGTTCCTTATTTCAAATAACTTTTTTTTTTTTGTTTTCATAACTTCTTTTAGCTTGATTTCCTCTATCATTCATCTTCTGACACTGCTGGTGGCAGGGAGAATGTAAAATGAGTGAGTTTTAAGGGAAACATGTCATGGAGTTGTATAGCAGTAGAGTTTAAAAGATACTAGTTTAAGATTCCCAGTGTAAAGCTTGCTTTCTCTCCTCCAGGCAATTCTGTGAGATGAATTATGTACTTATGGATAGCAATAGATTTCCTTCTGATGGAAAAATAAGAATAAACAAATACCTGCATAAGTTCACAGCTCAATTCAGAAATAGTAAACAGCTAAATACCTAAGGAACATTAGTGCAAATATTTTACTTTAATGCTATAAAAAGAAATAGGAAAACTGCAGGAAAAACAGTGGGGTAGAATAAATTAAAATAAGTTAGGTACCACAGAGGTACCTTATGTTTTGTTTAATTTAAACAAAATGTGAAACTGTTATGGAAAGATTCTGATGTGATGAGGACCATCTGCTCTTATTTTGTTATATAATGATTTGCATAAAATCTATTAAGTTCCCTGTATTGCATGCTTCAGGAATTTAATAACCCAGAATTATGTATGATATACAGCACATGGCAACAAATTGTTGCAAACAAGAGTGGCACTTCTAACTGCATATAGAAAAGAAAGTGGGATTTTTAGGAACATAAATCTATTGAGGCCTATTTTCTGTTGATTTTACTTAGTAATTAATGTGTCTTAATTCCGGTGAGATCACACATCTCATAATCCTGTATATTTGACATGAGGGAGCCCAAATTGTAGCCAGATTCACTTGATATTTTAATATTACTATTTTTTTTCTTGTCTACAATTCTTAGATATTTACTTATCTAATATGGATTAGTTCCTTAACTATGCATTGTATATGCAAGGACTTATTGCAGTCTCATTTATACCCATACAGGCAATGTCCAACTCCTGTGAAATTAACAACTTTGTTAATGGTACAAAAATAATAAGAACTGAGGCTACTTCTGAATTTCATTGGGTGCCTTAAACCATTTTGGCTACTGAGATGTAAGTTTTCAACGTTTTTAATACTTTAGACTAGTAGTTGAATTCCAGTCCTCTAGATCAACATTTAAAATCACAGAATGATAATAAGGATGCCAAAAGTCAGAAAATAATAGTTTTGAAATGTGTTTTTTGAGTTTGTTTGTTGTTTTTATTTTTTTTTCCAGTTAGGAACTGTTCATGTGGAAGTCCAGTAAACAAATATCATCCCGGTTTCCAAATGTATAGTTAACACCCCTAGTTCCCTTCTCTTATCTCCATTCCTCCTTTATAGCTCATTGACTAACTGCTGTAGAATGGTTGAGATTCTGGGTCATGCATCAATTTGTATTGGCTGACAGTGTCTCCCCAGCTGAATTGGGGTTTCCTGCAGCTAGGATTAGCCTGACCTCACGTTTATTACACTATTCTCTAAAATCTGTTCTTGATGCTATCGCTGTGTGGAGTGCTATGGAAGTATAAGAAGCAGTGTCGTATTTGGTTAGTAATTTTCTATCCTGAGGGGAGACTTTCAGATTACTTTTACTCATTTTGCACCAACATAGCGGCATAAAAGAAACTATCTGGGACAAAGAACTTCTCCCAGAATAATGATAGCAATATCTTGGCTAATTCAGGATGATACAGTTTCCTAAGTTAAACTCAACTAGCCTATCAGCAAATCTAAATTTAACTAGACACCTACTTTGTGGAATTAAATAGCGGTGCTCTACCTAAAGAGACTTCTCAGTGAGCTGTTAAACTGCTTGGTGTCTGTGAAGAAACATCAGTAGACTGAATGTAGTCGTGTTATATGACATAAAGCCTGCCCATCAACATATTCTAGTCTTTCCCAAACTTCAAGGGCTAATTGTATATACATATATATATATATAAACACTGAATATGGCTGGCATATACAAATATTTTATATTAGTTCTTGTTTTTCACAATAAATTTAATCCATTAAAGATTATAAAAGGAAATTATTAATATAATTTATTGATAGTTATCAATTATATATATAGCTTGTAATATTACTTCTGAATCTGTAGGATCAAATCTCAGAGGATACCGAATTTTAGAGTTTGAAAGAATATTACTGGCATGTTAGGCTAAGATAAGCAAGTATGATGTCATAGTGGGTAAAAAGCTTGAGTTTTATTAAAGAAGGCTCAATCAATGAAGAATATTTTTATAGTTTCATTTTCTTATCTCTGGGCCTGTATACTGATTATTTTTGCTAGCTGATTTGCAAGCTGTTTTCCTGAGAAAATGTGTGAAAATAGAAACAATAGCTTGTTTCTTTTTTTGTTTGTGTTGTTTCTTTGATTTGAAGATTTATTGTGATCTTATTTTTCCTGTGTTGAAATGCCTTGCTTCTCTCACATCTTTTCTTTTGACTGAAAAACAAGGTTAACACTGAGCAGAAAAAAATGTTTCTTCATTAACAAAGTCTGAGTTTTTGTGCCCTTCAGAACTCTGAAGATTAAAAATCCATTAAAAATCTAGCCTTTTATTTCTGAATTACAGAGAGATTCTCTAACATTTCTCCGCATTGGATGTGTTAAACAGCTTCTCATAAGCACTAGGAATTATATCTTTTTTTTCCTATTCCTTTACCTTTTCCTTTTCCTTTACCTTTTCCTTTTCCTTTACCTTTTCCTTTTCCTTTCTTAATGTTGTGTCTAAACAAAGCTCTTAAAGCATCACTTATCTCAAATGATTTTGTCCATCTCTTGAAGTAAAAAATATATGTTATATTAAAACTTTATTCTAACCAGTGTTGAAATATCATGCTCCATAGAGAAGTGTGGCATTTTCACTCTATATTTTCCTAGTGTCACAAATAACTGCCTCAAAACCTTAGACAATTCAAAATATATCCTTGGATTCACACCATTCAGAAGTTCTTGTCAAAAAAAGGAAATAGAAAATCTCATTACAATGCAGTGAGATCTCCCAGTGTTAGTGAGTCAAAATGATTGTGATTTTTTGCAAAAGATTCCATAGTATGTAATATGCCTTTGGAGGAACCAGCAGCTGTGTTTTTACTGCGAAACTATCGTGAAGTAGCTTTGCAATTTTTCTTTTTTTCCTGAAAATTTGTAATTCCTTTTTTACACAAACACATGCTCTTTTTCTAATCTAAGAGATTGTGGGGTTTTTGTAACACAAAAATTGAAAAGGAAAAAATGAATACCTATGACAGAAAGAAATCCAAATGTTCAGAGTTTGTAAGTTTGTAATGAAGAGCAGAGTAAATAGTAATTGTTGACATGGTATCCTTGATCTGTTGAGCTTTCTTGGCTCAGTTAAATTTTCAGGTATATATCTCCTTTCGATCAAACACTATATAATTATATTCATATGTTAAACAAATATAGTAGCATTTTATTTCTTGAGATGGGTGTGTTGTGTTTTGAAAAAATATAATTCACAGGGTGTGAAATAGATAAAGGATAAGGTGCCTTCTGTGTCTTTATTAGATATTCTTAGTTCTGTGTGATGCTCACTTTGTCTAAAATGTTACCCAGAGCTTGTTGACTTTGGCTAATGGAAAAGTTTTACTGAACAATCTGTTTGGTATTAACATGGATTCTTTTCTATGTAATTTGAACTACAAAGCAACTGCAGATGAAAAATGTGACATTCTCATTAAAAGTCTAATATCAGTAACTTAAGGCCTTATAGCTAATTAGCACATTAAGACACAAGTTAGCCTAAAAACTTAACCAACAGATAATCCATACACGAGATTCTTGGTGTTTATGTTATTTGGGAATAATTCCATGACAATTTACTAACTTACTTAGGTATACACTAGTTTAGTTTAAGATTTTAATACCATTTTCTGCCTGTGAGAAGGATGCAATTTGCCATAACAGAAATGAAGAAAATTCTAGTCCCATAGGTTTTTTTCCTAGATCTCTTGGGACAGAAATATCTGGACTTAAAAAAAAAATACTTTTCGTATACTAATATTCTGCATTCTGAGAAATGGACAGTAAAGTTTTAATCTGTGAAATCATATCTTTCATTTGGTAAAGAGATGGAATCTATATGATCTTCATAGTATAAAATTGTCACATAACAATAAAAGGAAAAAATAGTTTAAACTGTGGAAATGTGTGGGAAGTGTCACTAATTAACAGTTTGTAATTAATTTCATACAATCTAATAGCTGACATAAGCATTTTTAAAATGTACTCTCTGTACTGTATTTCATGCTCCATTATTTGACACACTGGAGTATGATAAAGCCAGGTTTGTCAAGGCACAGGTCATACTTTTAAAAGTATGACCAATTTTAAAAGATGATCAATTCATTTTATAACAAGTTCTCCATTTGAAAAAAAAAAAAAAAAAATTTGGAATTCCACCCACCTTTTCCTTGGTACGTGATACTAGTCTACTGAATGAGCTCTTCAATTGTTTTGCAAAATGGCCCCCATGCACTCTGGGGAGAAAATCTACATTGTAGTCTCTGCAATCTTACTGGAAAACACTGCAGATCAGTGTGAACGAAGTCTCATGCGTTTTCTACAGCAGATCATTCCCTCATCTAGATTAACTTCATGAAAGATATTTAATGGAGCTCTTCCAGTGCTACACTCTGACTGCTGCCTGTAACAGAAATAGTAAACAAAATCACCCCCAAAAAAACAACATAAAAACAACCAAGAAACCTCAACTTGGCATATTTTAGATTTCCTAAATAGAGAGACGGTCATACTTCTCTGTTTTCTCTTATCATCTGCAATCTCAGATGCTTGGATTTTTGCTGAGAACCATATATCCACAGGAAATGCATGATCTTCCTATCTGATTATATACAAGTGGTCAGGCTGCAAGTGCTACCTGTTTACAAGCACAAGATAAGAGTTTGATTGTTGGGCAGTGCACACTACTTGAATATTTATTTCTCACCTCCTCTGAGGAATAAGCGATTGAAAGCTGCTAAATGGACACTTTATCCTAAATAGTACATCTCTTGAGTCTATGATTGTAAATTTCATTTTGGTCATTTATTGATAGAAGGACTAGAAGAAGCAGTTTATAGACAAACCATTCACTTTTATTGTATTCATGACTGCAAACACCTCCATGGTTTTGAAGTACTTATAGAAAAGGAATGCTGAACTGAAAGAATGAATTTAGAATCCATACTATACTGCATCAGCTGTTTAACCTCTTAGAGGAAAATATATTTAGCAGCAGTGTGTGATGAAAAGAATGAGTATTTATATTTCTGCCTACAAATATAAAAACATATATACAGTAAAATAGATAAAATTTGATTAAATTTTAAGTATCTCTTAAAATATGTACAGTTCAAACTCTTTTGCTATATTTTTCTCTTCAGAGAAAAATGAGGAGTTTCACATTTTTTGGAACCAGTTATCTCTTATAAATTGATGAATCATTAATTGACATATAGAGAAAAAAAAGATTCAATTTATCATTTGAACTTTTCAGCAGAAGTTGATGCTTACTTTAAATCTATATGTTCACACAAATGTCTAGGCAAACCTTTTCTCAGCAACACATAAACTGACAGAATATAACACATAATAACACACCAATGGACATCACAATTTGACAGAATAAAAACAAGAGATAGACCTCAAACAAAAAGGAAAATTCTTTTTATACATGAAGAAATTTCAATTCATTGCCCAGCATTCTTTGACAAATTCAGCATTTAAAGTCCACATCCTCTGGAACAAAAACACTTAATCAATGGAATTCTAAGCTTTCTTTTAAATAAATCAGCATTTCCAATAAAAAGCAAAAGTTGTATTTTGTAAATTATTGCTTCCTTTTCATTGCTAAGGCTTTTAATTAAAGTTTGTTGGTCAGAGCTTTGAGAGTAAGTTAGTTCAGTATCATGTTCTGGTCTTTAATGGCACTAAAACAAGACGTGTAGGATTTGATAACATGCTCAGTGGGAGGCTTCCCGATCTTTAAACAGTTTCACAAGGGTTACATTGAAATTTGTAATCTTTAGCAGCTTATGTTGTATGGGTTGAAAGAATGGTTCATTCCAAATTCTAAAATCCACATTATATCAGTTTACAACCTGCAGCCTTTTTTTAGTGTTCTCTCTGCATCTACAATTTAGAAAAGTCTTGCTTTCTATGGTTGCTGCAAGTTGACTTAATTGGATTCCTGCTTGTATCCTTTTCTCCATCTCTGCTGCCTATTACATAGATTTTTATATGCTCTTCCAGTCACAGTAGTATCCAGCTGCTTAAGGTTTTATTGCACAAAATACTTCTCTGGCAGTATATTTGTGTTTGTATGTGTTGCAGAGTAGAAACAACTGATAAGAATGCATTCCAAAACAGCTAATTTAGTCCCACCCAAGTAGAAAATTAATTATTTTAGTATATAAAGAGTAATCTGTTTACTTTCTCATTGTACTCTTAGTAATGGAATTATACAGATATATTAGAACTATTCATATAATCCACCCTTCACACAATTTTTCTTGAACTAGTATTTTCACGTAATCACAGAATCTTAAAGGTTGGAAGGGACCTTGAAAGATCATCCAGTCCAACCCTCCTGACAGAGTAAGACCACCTAGAGTAGGTCACACAGGAACTCATCCAGGTGGATTTAGAGTGTCTCCATGGAAGGAGGCTCCACAACCCCCCTGTGCAGCCCCTTCCAGTGTTCCCTCACCTGANAAACCGGACACAACATTCAAGATGCAGTCTCAAGAGGGCAGAGTAGAGGGGAAGGAGACCCTCTCTCGACCTACTGCCCACAGCCCTTCCAATACACCTCAGGATGTCATTGGCCTTCTTGGCCTCGAGGGCACCTTGCTGGCTCTTGCTCATCCTACTGCACACCAAGAACCCCACGTCCCTTTCCCCTACACTATTCTCTAACAGTTCATTCCCCAACCTGTACTGGTATATGGGATGATTCCTTCCCAGATGCAAGACTCTACACTTGCCCTTGTTGAATTTCATTAGGTTTCTCTCTGCCCAACTCTCCAGCCTGTCCAGGTCTCATTGAACTGCAGCTCAGCCTTCTGATGTGTCAGCCAGTCCCCTCAGTTTAGTATCCTCAGCACACTTGATGACAGTGCCCTCTGTTCCCTCATCAAGATCATTAATGGATATATTGAGCAAGACTGGTCCCAGCACCAACCCCTGAAGGATTGTACTAGATATAGGCCTCCAACTAGAACAGCTCTCTGATTTCTTCCCTTCAATCCGTTAACAATTCATCTCACTACCTGATCATCCAGCCCACACTTCCTCAGTTTTGCTGTGAGGATGCTGTTGGAGATGGTGTCAAATGCTTTACTGAAATCGAGATAAACCACAGGCGCTGCACTACTACCATCTATCCACCTGGTTACATCTTCATAAAAAGCTATCAAGTTGGTCAAACGTGACTTCCCTTAGGTAAAGCCATGTTGGCTGCTCCTAATAACCCTCTTGTACTTTTTCTCAGTTTGTGTGAAAATAACACACATTCTCAATTTATATGAATATTAATATTTTTGCTAACAACAATATAAAAAGTTACTAATTTTTACAAATGATTACTGAGTAACTTTGTTTTATAATTAGATTGTGAGATGATGGATAATTTGGTTTTGAAACTTCTTTTAATTTGTTTCAGTATGTGAAGACACTTACTTTGAAGACACTTACTTATCCAAGAGCAGAGTCTGCATTCAAGAGTACAAATAATATTTAATAAGTTGTAGTGCTAAAAGTTTTGTGATATTGCTGTCTCATTTATTCATAGCAAATTCGCATTTTTTATGTATTATGGGAAATTTTCATGTTGTGATTCAATACTGTCAGCCAAAGTTTTAAGGTGCATTACACTGGACCTCTTTCCTGAAGTAAGCACAGAGAGCACATCAAGCATCTGAACTTGAAGAGTGCTAATTTGCTCAGAAACTAGAATCATACTCTTTAAAATTCAAAGCTCAGAACTAGATCATCAGAAATAAAAATATTTGTGAAAGAATTTCCATGCTTGCTGTGTCCTCAAAGGGTGAATACTTCCCTCCAGTTTTATTTTCCATGTCCAGCAATTTCCAGTGGCTTTATTGTGAAGATCTGACTAGGTTCTTAGGAAAAATCAGTCTTTAGTGAGACAATGGTTGCCTGTTTGGTCTTTCCTATGTTGTTGCTGAGGTTATTAACTGAATGATGTATAAGATAGAAGTAAAAGTAAAAAACCTGTAAAAGGTGACAATGTATTTGAGTGTATGTTTCAAGAAGTTTAAAGCTATGATTTTCTGAATGAAATACAAATATCTACAAAAGTATACTGCTGCGCTTGATCATAATTAATTTTTTAAGCAATATTTTCCCCTTTAGTTAATATTTATTAACATTTATTCTCTATTATTATTGTTTAATTCTGTTTGCAAACATGCTTACTTCTATGAGCTTCAAACCAGAATTATTGTGGCAAATGATCAGGAAAAGCCTTCTGTATTAGCTACGCAACTTCTGGCCTAAAGAAACATTTTGGAAATGATATACACTTTAAAAAGAAGGATATTGTATTCCTGTGCCAGAATGTGAAATAAGGATTTTTTCATTTGTGTTATTCAGGGTTTTTTTTTGTTAGATTAATACAGCATATGCTGAAAAATCTTTTCACTAACTTAAAAACAAGCTCAACAGATTTTTATATGGACTGGCATATGTGCCAAGTAGTTAGTAAAAGTAATTAATACAGTTTTACAGACAGAAAGATTTGCATTTGTGTGAACTACTATAATAAGTAGCCTAAAAGAAAAGAACTCCGTAACACATAATCTCTTAACAAAGGATCAGCCATCACATCAAAGAGGCTGTTTATTGAGGTAGTAATGATTTGGTTGGTACAGGTCCCATGTTCTGCTGAAAATCTCCTGGCTTTGACAGTCAGGCAATTGTTCATCTCTATTGAAACCAGGGATATTGCATGCCAGATTCCTCTAGAGAGGATTACAATGTCTAAACATAATCAAGAAATACTAGGAAAGCAGGACATCTGCACTACTGTAGCATTGCTGAGACAAGGACTGAAGAAGCCAGAGGGCTGGGTTGTAGTCCTGGGCCATGAGGAGGGTGGGGAGAGCTGCGGGGGACTGAAAGGAGGATGTAAGCTGTGGGCAGGGTTGGAGAGGCCCTCAGGGTTTTGGGTGCACAAATTGCTAAGTTCCAGTTTTAGAACACTAAATCTTGTCCTGTAGTAGGGTACACAGAAAACACATGACTAGAAAACAGAAGTATAAAAGCTCTTGAGATCTGGTACATTCACTGTTGTTCTATTTCTTTCCTTCTTGATCATCCTCTCTCGCTTCTTCATGTCCATCTAGCATGCTGCTCTCAAACTTGATTTTCTAGCTTCAACCAGTTCTATATATGAGAGCAACACCATTAAAAAACAATTAGCAATTGATTATGGTGGAGTCAACAGTTATTGGTGTTTAAAATTATTTTAAGTAGGAAGGTTTTCCTTCTTTTGCCATAATGAGCTTAAATTTCCCATTTCATGGTTCACATATGGAGCTCAACAAAGAAGCTGGAAAATACTCAGCCTTCTCCAATGTCTGTTATAGATTGTCCAGATTCATAACCACACAAAAATTCAAAACTAGTAGTTTCTTGATTCTATCATGTGGATTCTGAGATCTCCATTATTAGAGTATTATTTTACATAAATTAATAGTAACATCATTCTGCTGTACAGTCATCTTTTGTAATGGAGATGGGCCTTATACTTCTTTCATAAACAAAAAGCAAACTGGAATATAGTGTAAATGTAATTTTATGCAGTTTTTTAGACAGAAATTGCTGTTGTTTATAGTTAGTTATATTCTATAAATGTTTTTACTAATTCTTAAAGAATTTTTGAAGCTCAGGGAGACTTCTCTCAATACCTCTGACATTAGTTCTCCATGAATTGGAGAGCTGCATGCTGAGTGTATGTTAAAATTCGCCACAAAAAAAGTACAAATACATTTAATACATTGAAAAAGCAAATACATTAAGTAGAAGTATCTGGTAAGAGGCCGTTTTTCTGTCCATTCCAAACTCTGCTGAAAAGCTCTGAACTGAAAGCCCATGATGACTGTGGATTTGGGAAATTTAACATACACTAAGCTAGCTAATAGGTGAAACATCTCAATCTGCTGGAAAGAAGAGAAGCAGAACTTTGTGCTACATCATTAATTCAGGAGACACTTCTAAATCAGGTTATTAGTTTCTGATTTGAATAGCACACATGTGGCATTATTTATGATTTGGAAACTATTGCATTATTAGAGACATTATTATCTTTTGTAATCTGAAGACTTTTGTTTTCAGTTCTAGTGAAAGAATAATTTACTACATATTAAAATTCAGAATCCCATACTTTTCTTTACACTTATACACTTGCAAGAACATAACTATATTATCTGTGAGAGATACCCCCTCAAATTCATATACTGTTAACAGAAAGATTTATACCAGATTATATTCATTGTTTGATTTAAAACTGGGCATCAGTTCCTTTCCCATATTGGAACCAGAATTAATTTGCCAAACTCCTATTCAGATGAATTAGTTCTGCATAGAATATGATAAGATATCACTTAGATTAATATCTCCAGCACATTACCCATAGTGATGGTCAAATTAATTCATTAAAACTTTGACCATCATTAGAAATAATGTCCTAAAGAAACATTAATCAAATACACACTTCATATGATATTCTCTGTATCATTGAATGTAAATTACTTGAACTCCATATGTATTTCAAAACAATACTAGTTTCCCATTATTGCTTAACTGAAAGTGATTCAACATTATCACATAATAGTACTAAGATTTTGTTACTTAGAAGTGACTGCATTTTATACAGGATAAGGATAAGACTTATCAAATATATATTGGTGTGGTAAAACAGATTGTAATGCCCTTTAACATTAGCACTTTTAAAGTTCTGGAGGAAAACATTTGACCCTCTAGGGAACAAACAGAAATGAAGTTCTAAAATGAACTGAAGTGCAGATCAATAAACTAATTCAGACTGGCATCAGAAATCAAGATGTAATGTACCGTAGTCTGCAATCCTATGAGAAATATAGAATACATAAAATTTAACATTTCTGGATCTGACAGACAGTCTAATATGGCAGTTGCAATGTTCCTATTAACAACTTTAAACAAATCAATAAAACTTTTTTTTTATAAAGGAATTTAATTAGATAGGTTTTTTTTTAACACTTTACACATTCAAGAATGTTTGAGGAAAACCAAATGGGTTTAAATGTAAAATAAAACTACTTAAAATGGTATATGAAAACAAAAGCCTATGTTAGATTTGCTTATGTAATAGCATATTTTCTCTTCACATTTGTCACAATTGTTTTAAATAAGAAGGAAATCATTGATAATTGCATGATTTTAAGAAATGTAACTTACATCAAAGCCATTGATATTGCCTTTATTTCAACTAAAGAAATGCTGATGTTTGACATGAAAAGCTCTGCTGTTTCATGACAGCTAGAGTTTTGCAACATTTATTTGCACAGTGTTTTTATCTACCAATGATGAGTGCTGATATTAAACTTCCAGTTTCAAGAACAATTGAACTACAATAATCTTTCAAAACAAAGGTTTATTTAACAGAGAGGCTATGAGATTTAGGCAATCAATGACAAAAGCACAGGAATCATTACTCTATCAATCCTCTCTTCTAGGCAGTATCTTCACATTTGTATGAAGAGATTGTAGCCCTCATTTTCACAGTGATCTCACAGCACCGCTAGGAAGTTAATCCAACACTATGAGGTTGACAGAGCACTGGACAGGTTGCCCAGAGTAGTTGTGGAGTCTCCTTCAAAACTTGTCTGGAATAGTTCCAGTGTGACCTGCTCTAGGTGATCCTGCTGTGGCAGGGGGGTTGAACTAGATGATCTTTTGAGGTCCCTTCCAACCTTTAACATTCTATTATTCTTTGATTCTGTGATTCTGTAACAACTAAGACCAATTAGCATGAAAGAGAAAAAAATATTTTTTTAATATCACATTCTAGTGGATAAAAATGATGAAGGAGGAACCGAAGCAGTTCCCTAATTTATATAACAGAAAGATTTCAATTGTCTACAAAACTGACATTTTTCTCATTAAAACGAAGAGGCCTACAGTGTGTTATTATTTTGGATGGGAATCCGAGATCTAATAATAATAATTTTGATATTTTCAGATGATCAAATGATCTATAAAAACACCAGTTCTTGGAGATACTCTCTTTTCAAAGGTTTTTAAACATAGCATCCTGTCCTCTCAAATTCACTCTCAGTTTTAGCAGAAAGATGTCAGATTCTGAAAAATATCTGTATTATGAAGTCAAAGACATTGTTTTAGGGAAATAGAAACTGAACATACCAAGAAAAAGCTTGTTTCCAGGAGTATTGAACTAGAAACATGAGAAGAATATTAGAAAAGTATTCAATCCATACATGACACAACCTTTATGGAAGTTATTTATACTTCTTTTTTAGTTTCTGATTAAACACAGGAAAAAATTCAATCTTTTCAACCTTATCTTTTAAAGCAAGGTGAGAATTTTAACTATTTCAACTCTAATTCAACTCTTAACTCTTACAAGATGCATGATCAATATTTTCTGGTTCATCCAGCAGCTTTGCTGAATCACAGATCATATCATTGCTACTTCAGCTAACTGTCTTGTCTGCCTACTGATAATATGCTATTTTGTTACGAAGCACACTAATACTAGAAACAAGGTTTTTAAGGCAATTTCTCTGCATGACTCTCTTAAGCAGTTCATCTTCATTCTGCAACAAAAGAAAAAATAGTTGGTGAATTTTTGGAAGACTTTCAGAGTCCTGACTTAGGCACTATCGACTATAAATACTTTTAATTCTAGATTTAATTAGAATCAGATACTTTCTCCCCTGAGTTTTGACTTGAAAAGGCCTTTATTAGAAATATATTTGAAGTATTTCTTTAGAAATCAGACACATAATTTAACAGAACAGGACAGCTGTTTAAAGACATTCCATACATAGAGTTATAGAATTATAGAATATTTAAATTCTCAGAGCTATTTAAAAAATCCTGTAGATAATGTATCACTTTTCATTAGTTTCTACTGGTAATTTATTCATTTTAATTATGGGATAATAAATTGAAATTAATAAGCATAAAATAAATTAAAGTTTTTAGGAATGTAATGGAAAATTTGAAAAATTTAAACTACCATAATTTGAAAGTAAATCTAAGTTACTGGAGGATATGGATTCACCGTTCAAATAATCTTAATTCAGGTGGAAAAATGCAACATGATGAACCTAAATTTGGATTAATATACATAGCATTGCTGAAATTTTTTAAGAGGAGTTGTTTTGACATGAGAGGTTGGACCATTCTGTCATGTTGTAATAAGGACACTAAAAATCTCTGATTACAGGAAGCACTAGATTCTTTTTTGTTTGTGTTGCTAATGAGCATCTGTGTGTTAGTCACTCACACAAGACAATGGACACTAATACTCTACCAGTTATACTTTCATCTTTGCTGAACAATCAATCAAGAATAAATGTTCCAAAAATAATAACCTCTGTCCTAAACCTGTCTTTTTTTATGAAAAACAATAACAAAGAGAAATATGGTGTTGCATTGGAGAGGGGAAATGAAAGATTTTATACTATGTTATGGTCTAAATGTGGTTCAATGTATCCTTTTCAGGTTCTCTTTTGCTGCTTCATATTAGAATGAATACGATTTTTTAAAGCAGTCCATCAGGTTTTATCATGGTATTTATTCTGTATCAACTATTAAAAGGATAATTTCCTAATAGGTGTTACAGACACTACTGCAATCTCTTTGACTAACAAACCATCTTTTACTCAGAAAAGGAGATAAACAACTTAAGGCATGATCTGATGTCTTATTTCAGTGTAATAACTTTAACCCCATTTACCCAAGTGCGTACTCAATTTAAAAAAGAAGTAGTAATCAAATGTATCTGATATTGAAAAAAGAGAAAAAATTATAGTCACTGTCATAAACATATATCAACTATTTGAAATATACTATTATCAAAGAAACTCATATGAAAGACATTATGGAAGTATCCTGGTCAGATTTCAGGTTACACATTTTCCACTTGAATGTGCAGAATAAAAAAAATTTGTCCACTTAGCTAGTTGTAAGATAGAAAGCTGTGTACTAAATTATTTGCTGTAAAATTCCAGCAGTAAATTAATGAATTAAATGCATTAAATTGCTTACCTATATCAGGTCAAATAGTCTCATTACATATCATGTATTTTGGTTTTGCTTCCACTGTTTCCCTTCAGTTCTACATAGAAATAAAATGAAAAAATCCCTTGTCTTTATTTGCAAACCTAAGCTTCTCATTCTTGAAGTTCACCTGTAATTGTAAAAGACAAGGCTTGTTGATATCCACCCTAGAAACAAAACCATGGAAAGTAATCTTAATAACAGTGATCACAGGCAATCTCATGCTGTCATTGTAATATATGTTAGGCAACTACACTGCTAGCTATAACACATTCACTGAGCTTGTGTAGTCAGTAAGTATACCTTCAGCCATGGTTTCAAGTGATGAAAATTTGTGTGCTTTTCAGTATCTGACTGCTTCAAACCTGATGTGTGTATATGTATTTTGAGTATTTTTTTCACTACTGTGAAAATATTATTAATCACTTATAAACTAAAATGTTATTTTAAGATATTATTATAATTCATATATAATATATGGCATCAAATTATATATAATATTACATAATCTAACATCATTAAATCTTTAAAATATTTTAATGTATTTTATATTTATTATTTCAATAGTAAAGCTTCATGTTTAACAAAGAGAATAAATGGGGTTTACTTCTCTAGCTTTGTAGAACACTAGACATGTACTACCTATATTTTTTTGGTGTATGAGCAATCTAAAATAAACCATCATATCAAGTCTAGGTATCTAAAGCATAAATGTAGAGGACAAAGCCAAAGACACAGAAAATATAAGAGGATAATGTCTCTTCTACTTAGTTCTTGAACATAATTTGTGAAGTCTGATGATAACAGTTATAATTCGTCTGAGAGACACTTTACATTTGAAGGATATACTTTGTAAAAGGTGACAAGATAACACAAGCATAAATTCTGTGAAAGGCTGGTCAAAGGGCTTTCATTTCTTCCACTACATTTTAATAAGTGTAATAGCCGTCAGTTCTTCCATTTAGACATAAAGTCAATAGATACATGACAACCTCTAATGCAGTAATTCTGAACAGCACAAATCTATATTGTAACCAGTGACTCACGGGGAGAAAAAACTTTCAGTGTCTGAAAGTATGTGCAGACATGACTTGGACTGTAATTATGGACCTGATTTAAAGAACTTAATGGAGCTGGCAAAGAATTTCAGTACTAAAAAGTTTCAAATGTAGGTCCATAACTTTTCTTAAGTCCAGTTTTGGCTCTAAGTTGACACTACAGGAATATAAAAGCATTACTGCACCATCTCTGAGTTACTTTGACATAGAGTATTAGCATGAGGAAAACAGGTAAATTTCAAAAATCAAACTCTAGTCTGAAGCCTGACTCAAAGAACCTATGATATTAGTAATTGCCAATGAATTTCAGAAGGAAAACAGAGACTTGAGCAGATGGTTCTTTTTACTTCTTCTTTCAGGGAGCTCTAGTGATCTTTTAAGAGAGCTTTGATCTGTGCTACATTCACAGTAAGATAAAGGAGAGAAACAAGAAAGCTGGATTCTACTTGCTATTGTATAAAAAGTTAGCTGACCTTATACTTTATGAAAACTGTAACAGTCCAACCTGGCTTTAGACAAAGCAGCTCACCCACATCCATATACTTGTATTGCAAGGAAGGCAAACCACAAGAAAAATTTTCAAGTTTTCAGTGTTTTCATTGTTTTTTGTTGTTTGGTTTTTTTCATCATCTTTTCTGAGCATATCAGACAACATTATGTCTGTTTCAGGCTACTATGGGTATTAAGCAATTGTAATTCTTCAGGTGATTAGTAAGAATACTACACTTTTTTGCAATTTCATGATACTGTACAAACTGAAGTTAACATTCATGCTAAGTGAACACTGAAACTCCAGTAGCTGAGTGCGCTTTTCATTGCATTATGTCATGTAGCTTTGTACAGTACTTTATGATGTGATGTTATGTTATGTTATCTTATTTTTAGTTAATTACTTCATGGCCTACTTCCAGGAAAACTGTTATTATTTTTCTGCCCTTTATGTATGAGAGAGATTCTAAAGATAACAGTGATTTTTAACTGTAATGCAACTGTAGCTCTTTGATAGGTAAAATAATAAATGTATATTCATCTCATGCATACAACAATTGAAATATTTTCCCTTAAGACTATATATTGCTACTGTGTTACTTGTGGTTCCAAATGAAGTTGTTTAGCAATATGATCTTTTCATGTTTTCCTGATAGTTTATATCAATAGTAGGAGAAGATTCCAACAAGAGCATTTATAACCATAACTCAAAGTAATACAGAAATGTGACAACAGTAGACTCAAAATTATTAAACCAGACACCTTACTAACAGCTATCTTTTTTTCCAAAGCATTATACTCACCCCTTGGGCATCCCTTAGGGTTCTCAGGTGGACAGTTTTACTCCCCTTAGGAGGAGGATTGCAAGCTTTCAGAATCCTCACAGCTTCAATGAGAGGCATTTGATGCTTGTAAAGGACTTTTCTTCCTCTTTGTTCTTGGGACAACTTATGTTTATTTCTGTACATTTCCTCAACATAGGCCACACTACTGATGGTGTTGCACAACTTCAGTGCACCCTGAGGCCATTTTTTCCCAATTTTGAATGTTAACAAGGAAGGTTGCACAGTAAATTACTGATTCTCTGGGAATCTTGAATTGCCACAGAGACAAATTATTGCATCCAGTTTTAATAGTCCCCCCTCAAAGACTGACCAAACACAGACAATAAACTTTTATCCATAGGCTAAATTTACAGTTGCTGTTAATCACAGAAAATGTATATAAGGCTGAAGAATAGAATAAGAATGATCATTTCTAAAGCCTGTTCCTTTCCAGTTTGCATTTGTCAATAGGTTAAGTGTTTCTATCCTAACAACCTCAGATTTCTTCCTGAGCCTGTATTTTCAAGGCTTATGATATAATCATATGATTGTTCATTTGATATTTTTGTGGAGATGGATATTTAATAAGTTTTTCCATGTGTGGTTTCTTGACAAGCACGGCATATTTTAATCTTGCCTATCACTGATATTATTATAGAAGCATCAGAAAGTCATGTTGTGTAGCACTGGTAAAACACATATAAAATATACTTCTATCTATATTTAATAGCATTTAATAGCAGTGTTATGTGTAAAGGTTTGATTTTATTATTTTCAAATTATAACAGGAGTCTGAAAATGCCACTAGAAACACTTGAGATAAGGTAAAATCATGGATCATTTTGACAGTGGTTCTAAAGACGGATCAATCCATTTGACAAAGAGCAGGTTAAATTCCCACAAGGAAACACAGTCTCTTAATACAAAGTAAATATCACAGATGACCCTGCGAGCTTTTGGTGTGAGAAGATCATAGCATTCCACTATTGTTTCAAAATAGCAATTAAGACAGCTAAATTAAAAATGTTTCAAGAGGAGTAGATAAGATACTTTTTGGTTTGGTACGGTCCTTTTTTTGTACTGGAAATCTAGGAGCTTCAGATCATTTCACAGTGAAGAATCTTTACAACTTCCAGAGGTAAACTTCCTATTAAAGGAATCTTTTACACTTAACAAATTAAAGCTGTGCAAGATATACAATACAGAGCTTAAAACACCCCAGTATCTTACTGGGAACTTCACCACGTGCTGGAGATACATCATACATTGTCAGCATTTGAACTGAGATTGTTTGGCAATGGCATGAGTATCAAAGTTAAATAAAATGTGGAGTTTTCATTAAATGGGAAATATTATCTCATTAAAAAACCCATTATTTAAATCAGATTCCCTTCTCAGGTACGAAGAAATTTGTGAGTGCTCCACTCTCTGGATGGTGTGGTTTATCAGAAGTGCTGGCTGCCTAGTTTGTTGCAAAGTCTGGAAAGGTTTTGAGAGAAAATTGTGTGAAACATGGTGAATTTAAATCTGGAATATTTTAAAATATGATGATAGTAATTTTCATAAAAGTGTAACTCAAAGGACACTCAAAAGAATTTACAATGTTAAAACATTTATTTTTAATGCTCTAGGACAACGACATCAACAGTGTTGAGTGGCTGTGGTAAATCGCACCTAAATTACAATGGAAAACCAGAGTATGTTTAAGCATTAGAAGCAGAAAGAGATAAGATTGCTCTTGTGAACAAAAGCTTTTCATATGTTCATATTTAGTTTGGTGAAAGCAAAGACTGTACCAACAACTGAATGTATTGAAAACATTTGATCACGAAAAAGCATAGACAGGACATGAGAAGAAAGTTTCATACCCATTAGAGTGGTGAGATTCTGTGCAACACTTCTAGTGAAAGTGATGGGAAAATAAACCTAATAATTTCAATCAAGTGTATGAATGGCACTATATCTAGGCTTAATGACCAGTGCTCTAATCTTCTAAACTTTGATAATAAAAAAAATTTGATTCATCTTGCCTAATTCTTCAGGCCTGATTTTCATGCATGAAATATTGGCAATCAGTATCGAAGCTAATAATTCGAACTACTTTTTTCAGCCATTGAATGAAAGCAGGCACTTTCAAAATATACTTAATCTGATTTATTTTAAATGTCTGCCTTAGGATGAAACAAAAATCTTTCTCAAAGGTAATGCATGTTCTGTTACTACCTATTGATTTTTTTTAAAGTGTGTTTAACATGAGATACATAGAAATAAAATGTTCTTCCTTTTATTGTAGTAACAAATGAATGCCATAAATGCAAGGTAAGCTTTAATTGTGTTTCGAGCTGATGGAAAGGCCAATCTTAAAAGGGCTTTTTCAACCATCAAGCTTGTGAAATTGACTTTGTCATTTCATGTCTTGTAACCTTCTATTTCATTTTATAGCCTTTCTATTTCACTTCTTCTCTGTAAACATTTCTTTTTCAAAAAAAATGCATCTCGTTAATATTTTCATTATAACAAATACGTTTCTTGCCATAAAGTATGTGCTAATTTGCAAGGAAGCTTTTGCAACACAATCGTAACCAGCCTTTTTACTAAGAATTGGTGCAATTTTCCAGTTTCTTTCAAATGACTATCTAGAAGATGAATACCCCATAAAGCCTTCATCTGTACTCTAATTTTTTTAGTGTAACATGTTTTGATTGGTTAACCATCTTCTCTTTTATCCTCAGAGATTGTAAGAGCTATGGAAGCAGGGTACATGAGCACCTATTAAAACAAGGAACACGGAAAAGGTCAAAGTAGCACTAAGCTGTTAGCTTTTTACACAGTGTTTGTTGAATTAAAAATCTAATTCTCACAGTAAAGGGTATTGCTGGAAGAAAAGGTGCACATGTAACACAATCTAAAAAATTCCAGTCCTCTTGAGGTCTATTTAATACAATTTCAAACAAAAGAAATAACACCGTTACTAATTTAAACTTTATGTTGTTTCCTAAGAAAACCTTTTTTGCATTTCTATAAAATTGATTCACATTGTAATAACACAACACAAGCGTGAAAGAAATAGTTGCAAAAAGGTTTCTTACAAATACAGAATTTGTAACTGAGTCTTAATTCTGTTTGTATATGTTTGGTTAAACAACATTGTGTTTCTAAAGCATTCTTGAATATTCATACGTTAATTTACACATTATTATGATTCTGCTCACTGAACAAATACAGGATCATTCCTTCCCTTATATAACAAAAAAATCAAACAGGTATTTAACCATACTTTTCTATTATTTGGACTTATCAGTATCTGGTAAAATTTATGTAACAGTAGTAGTATAGGAGAGTTCTTGATTAAAGGAACATCAGACCCTTATAAACTTAATATTGACTTCTCAAGTGGTAGGGAAAGCTCAGCCTTTTCTTTTTTATTTTTTTAATTCCTTTATATGTCTCAGTTCCACACAGAGGCAGACAGACTCTAGCGCTAAATAATTTTGATGGGCTGTCAGTTGCTAGAGATGGAATTTAAATTACCACTACCAGTGGCTCGTGTTTTATATGAAGAATAGTCAGTTCATTCTATTTAGCAGTATTTCAGCTGCAATGTATTTTGTTCTGGCCTAAAGCCAAGCAACATTTAAACATATGGGCAAGATAATTAGAACATTTCAAAATCTGCCACTTTAGAATCATGAAACCGGTGGATTAAACTGACCAATTTTTTCTGACCTATAGCAATACTTCACATTACACTATTAAAACAGAACTATAACAACACTTTACTTTTTACCTGCCAAGGTTATAATGAGATGTTAATTTCAGAAAACGTTTTAGTACATTTTTAAAATAGAAGATGAAATGGGGAAAAATAGACATTTGTTAAACAGTAAGCTACCACAGAAATGTGCAATAAATTCCATTTCAAAGCATTAGAATAATTTTCTTATGAATAAATAAACAAGCTGTCCTCTTTGCCAGTAGTTCCACTCAGCATCATTAGACAATTTTGAAGTATCCTCCTAAGTAAAAGTGTCAGGCCCTTAGAGTTTTTATCTATGAACATATAGAATCTCAAATCATGCAGAAAAATTGAAAGTGGAAATGTTTCTAAATCTCAGGAAGCCTTCAAAATAAATAAATAAATAGAAACAGGAGGAAAAAATAAAAAACAAAAAAGAGAAATAAAGTACAAATCTGAAAACCCACCTCTAATGTTCATTTTTGACTCTGGTGTGGACAGCAATACCATTAATAGTTCACTTCTGGTCTACTCATGATGGTATGTTATCGTGGGTCACAGCCTTGGCCTCTGACTTTCCAAGTAAGCTTTCTGAAATGATTGTGCAATCCCACGTGGAGATACATTAAAAGTTTGTAGAAGATTTCGCTAGAAATAAAAGCTACAAGATATTTCCTCCAACAAGTAACAACTGTTACACACTGATTTTGGTCTTACATTAATTGCCAGGCTAACAGATTAATGATGATTTCTGAAGTTCAGAGGCTATGCTGAAATACACGGAGATTAATAGCAAACTTGTAGCCAACAAAGGGGAGAAAAAGGGATTTCATTTTTCACTGTGTACACTGGAATTTTCACAATATTCACTGAGTGTTTTTTGTATATTATTGTTACTCCTTCCTACTCAATATTCTAAAAGTGTCCTAGCAATGAGTGAAGTTGTTTTTATTAAACTTCTCTGGAGAGCTGTTGTCTGATGCACTGTTGCAAATTTTTATCTCTCTCTTAAGTGTTTACAAAAAACTTAAGGTATTATTTTATCTATTACAGGAAGCTTGCGACCCGAGAAGCCATTTAGCCACTTGTAAACTAGAAGAAAAAGGTTGAGAAGGTTGAGAAGTCCCTTTTATCCCAGGTGAACGTGAAAGAAAGCAAGGTAAATTTTCATCAGCAGTAGCCTTAGGCTACTGCTTTCATGCTGGTACTGTGCCTCCTGCAGAAAGTGATGCATCAGATCTCTCTCCCACTGCTAACATTAAGGATTTTGGAGGACTGTAAAAGGGCACCTATGCCCAGTTTTAAGGATTAACAGTGCTGATAGGAAACAGATTGGTTGAAACCCACAATTCCCTCTGGGGCTGAAGTATAAAGGCTGTGAAATGTAAACAAGCTACTTAAGTATTAAAGCAACAGCTGTCAGAAGTAACTACAACATGTTTTATGGATGACAATCAATAGTGGAAATTAAAAAAAAGTTACAACAAGGATTCAGAAGGTGATGTAACTCTAACTGAAGTTGTATAAGATCACTGAATCTGTAATTGTTTTCACATGTATGCACTTATTGTGTTCGAAAAAGTAAATCTGGTTTGTGAGCGGTGTTAGAGCACACATAATCAGAACCAATTGAGTTTCTGGAGATCTTTCCACTCTCTCCTTGATCCAACATCTGTGCTTTTGTTTCTGTGCAGCTTTGGAATAAGATCTTACAAATGGCATTGACAATGATCTCATTCAGGAGTATTCCAGTTAAACCTGAACTGTCCAAAACAAATGCATGAGGAGGACATACAAACTGCCACTCCCAGATAGTCGTCCTGGGTTAGTCCAATTACTGTGCACTCTTACGGCATATATGTCCTTTCCATTTTTTCAACGTAATTCAAAACCTTACCTGTCCAAGACACTCTGAATCCAGGTTTTCAACTGAATTACAGTAATATTTACATTAAAAGTACTGAAATATACAGTATCATTTAGGAATACTTCAAAAACATTTTTTTACATCTTTTTTAGTCTGTAATCAGCAAATTCTCCAACTTTGGTTCAGACAGTGTAATAAGCCTGATCTTTTTTCTTTTTTTTGTCTACAGAGGTTTTCATCATTTGTTTCAGTAGTGTCAGCTAATATCTATTAGCTGACTAACTTTAAGTATATTATATTGAATTATATGCTATAAAATCAATAATTAAAGTCAATAAACATTTAATATCCGGTAGAAGAATTCATTATATTTTATCAAACTATCTTATTCAACTTGAAGGATATTGGAAAACAGCCTGAAAGCCCTGTTAACATTAAGACCCAACCAGATCAGAACGAATTCAAAGCCATTCTAATTTTTCTAATATTAGGATATTAGAATTATGTTTCACTAATTATTTTCAAAATATTATATAGTTTATTAGTAATCTTAATTTATAAAACCCCTTCTCTATTAGGAAATTACAAAGAAGAATAAATTAAAATGTTAAAATAATACAGCTCCTATTAACAAAAGAGGGAGATAAATACAATTTTGCCTTCCAGGCTGAATTGTAATTTAGAATCTTATTGATATAAGAATGCAGGTCTAAGATTAAAATTCTGGTAATATCAACAGGATTTTAGAACACTAACAAATGCTGGTAGATTTCTCTGTATAAATTTTCCTTACAAAAATGACTTGTTAGTTACTCTCATATTTGTATTTAACTTTTAATCTTTTTTAGGTTTTGAGTTTACATTTTTCTAGTCTTTCTATTAATTTTATTTCCATTGGCAGGTTAAAAGGTTTTACAAAGCAAGTGGAAATTATGCTGAAATGCACAAGAAATCTGTAATTAATTATATACTTGTAACAGGATATCTTTGAAAAAATGAAGTTTTTGCTCATAATCATTTGTGCACATAGATTCACTAATCATCACCATAGCCGTGACAGATTTAATCTAACAAAAGAAGTGTAAAATCAAGAGAAGTTGTGATTTCTTTTCCAGCAAAAAATGCTGGTAAAGCCCTCGTTTATGCTGTGTGTGAAGCAGGAGTAGAAAATGCCCTCTCTTTCTCAAAGAATACATAGTTTTAATGAAGTACAATTTCTATCTGATATCAGATGAAAACAGCTGTCACACTGGGATGACCACTCTTACCAATACAGGTTAATATGTCCAATGTAAATATACTAAAGAAAAGCATTGGAAAATCTTTCCCTATGCTATGTCTTTTCAAATTTCTCATTGAATTAAGTTCAAAATATATCAAGCAGTTGGAAGAA
Source organism: Urocolius indicus (assembly GCA_013401255.1). Classification (NCBI taxonomy): domain Eukaryota; kingdom Metazoa; phylum Chordata; class Aves; order Coliiformes; family Coliidae; genus Urocolius; species Urocolius indicus. The sequence continues at coordinate 157,468 of WBNH01010074.1, forward strand.
AAAAAAGTGGCGGTGGGTTGGTGGGTGCTCAGAATCAATGAGAGTATTAAAATCAGTAAATAAAAGAAAAAAAAAAAAAGGTCTGCACACTTTCACAGGAGTTCAGAGGCACAAACAGAGTTCAAATGAGCCAGTAATGTTTTCAGGTGAGAAAAAAGAGCTGTCTCCAGTGTTGGATCTGAATAGTTTTATAGTTTCAGTTACACCATTTCTGAAACTCTCGCCAAGGTTTAAAATATGACTAAGGTAATTTACCTCCCAATATGGCATTAAATTTAGCAGTTCTTAATGATCACATATAATCCACTTAATTCTGGTGAATTGCAGCAGTATAAGTGAAAATTGATGGAAGACTGATATAATTATACTCTACCAGTAACCAGATTATTTTAAGAAGCTGTCAGAAAGATTTAAAATGTAAAGATTTTCTAAAGCCATGCTGGAATAGTGTTTAACAAGGATTTTCTTTCTTCAAAGACAGATTTGGTTTAAGTTTGGTTTGGGTTTTTTTTTACAGAATCTCAGAATAGTTGGGATTGGAAGGGACCTCTAGAGATCATCTAGTCCAACCTCCTGTTAAAACAGGTTCACCTAGATCAGGTCACACAGGAACACCTCTAGAGGAGCAGACTCCACACCCTCTCTGGGCAGCTTGCGAAGCCACTTTCCATCATCTACCATCAGTCCTGGCTAACTGGGGAAGTTCTAGTGAATGTGAGGTGTGCAAACATGACACTCATCTACAAGAAGGACTGTAAGGAGGATCTGAGGAACTACAGGCCTGTCAACCTGAGCTCGGTGACAGGGAAGGTTATGGAACAGATCATTCTGAGCACCATCACATGGTACAAACTGAAAAACTAGGTGATCAGGCCCAATCAGTATGGGTTTAAGAAAGGCATGGCTGACATGATCACTTTCTATGACAGGGTGACCTGCTTAGGGATGAGGGAAAAGCTGTGAGTGTTGTTTACCTGGACAAAGAGGGGTGGGGAATGGAATTAATTAATAGTCTATCAGTAATCTCTACAAGGGGAGTGTGTGCACATTCAGTAAATTGGTCTAACACCAAGTTGGACAGGCATGTTGATCTGCTTCAGGGTACGAAAGCTCTACAGAATGACCTGAGCAGGCTGGAACAATTGGCCAAGGCCAATTGCAGGAGGTTCAACAAGGCCAAGTGCCAGGTCCTGCACTTTGGTCACAACACCACCAAGTAATGCTACAGGCTTGGAGAATGGTTGCTGGAAAGCTTCCAAGAGGAAAATGACCTGAAAGAGTCGGCTGACAGCCGTCTAAATAGGAGCTAGCACTTCTAAAACTTTGGTTTTAAATGCTTTAGAATTTTAATGCAACAAATGATTTAAATGCTGTCTTAAAATGCACCTCACACATTGTTTAAAGAAGGTAGATTTTTTTAGGTCAAGAATTGTGTTATGTATACACTTTGATTTATTCTGAATCTGAGCTGCATTACACAACAGAAACTTTGTAGTTACTCAGTCTTTAAAAGTACTACCTCTTCACCAAAATAAATCTGCTATTTCTGGAGATACTTTGCATACAAAAGATTATCTATCAAGTAAGCAGTACCCCCAATAATATCACAATGTTATCACGTTTCCACTTACTATAGAAGTGTTATCTACAAGTCATTGGTCATTCATTTGGGGTGAATTCACATGGACAAGCTTTATTTTTTTATCCTGTTTTTAACATCCATCTGTTCACATAGATTCCACAGATTGTGCTTGTGGTTCTGGCTGTCAGAGAACAAGAAGGCTTAGCAAATATACCTAATATACTTTAAAAGTAGCTTGGAAACGATTTAAGAACATGGAGAAATGTGTAGGCTCCAGGCGATCTAGTACCTTAGAGAATGTACCCATCCCAGAGCTGTAAACTCCAATAAATCATATTGTGAACATACTGTAAACATTTTCATTGTTCCAGCTGGCAAAATGCTTTTTTCATGCACGCAACATAGGCCCTGTTTCCAGTACATTTTTTGCTCTTGAACAAAATGACACAACTGCTTTTTTTTTTTTTTTTTTTTAAACAGTGTTTAGGTTCTCTGTTACTTTTTTTTGTGTTCCCTTAAAATACAGTACTCCTCTTTTGCCAAAATCAGAGAGAAGCTGAAGAACAAACAATGGGTAACTAGAATCAAAACACAGGAACAGGCAGTTAAAATACTATACAAACTAAAATTAAAAACTTGTCTCACATAAAATTAATCAGTAGTGATATGAACATAAAAGGAAAAAAATAATTTATTAAGATGTCTTTCCTCTAAAGCTACATGACTCTTGCCTATGGAAAAGATCTCAAAAGAACTCTCCTTATAGGTGGTACTACAGAGGTTCTTTCTCCATTAGTAGCAAATAAGCAATATAGAATTACATAATTGTTGTTACCTTTCAGACTAAAATTTAACCAGTGTGTAACTTTGAGTTGATTCATTATTTTCACATGGTGACATACAGGATTTTATAGGTTAGCCATATACGTCATAAATGAGACAAAAGATGAAGCTAATGAGCAGTGGAAAAATTTTATAGTGAAATCAAAGAGAAAATAGATACAGAATAGTATTTAATCTTTGTGCACAGAGCAGACTGAAAGAAATAAAATGTCAGGGCTTTGAAGGCACTTTTAGCTCTTCCTGATCCTGCCTGGCAAATCATCACCCCTAGGGACATCAGTCTGTGATATTGTCACAGAAGGTAATCTCATTGATTGATCATGGTTTATCCTTGGTAAATCCACGTTGGCTGTTCCCAGCTACCTTCCTTATGCTTAGAAATGTGTTCCCAGAATACTTGTTCCATGATTTTCCCAGGGGCCAAAGTGAGGCTGAATGGCATGTGGTTGCCTGGATTTCTAAAGATGTAACAACATTTATCTTTCTCCAATCCTTAGGTTCTTTCTACATCTCCATGATGATAAGAAACAGACTTGCTAAGACATCCACCTGCTCTATTGGTACAATTAGATGTAGCCCATCTGACCCCATGAACTTGTATAGATTTAGTTCTCTCCCTGGATCTCTACATTCCACTGGGATTTCTCTTCTTTGGACCTTATGTCTAAAAAGTCCATAATGGTGATACAGTGTTCATAACATTCACAAAACACCAGTCCCCTTTCACTCTGCTTCAGAGCTTCTCCCAGCCCAGTTCATCACGGATATAACTTACCTTACTCCAGAGGATCAGGCCCTCACATCAAAACTGTCGTCTTACTACTATTCTGTCCCTGAGCTCTCTGTTTATGTTTTCTGTAGAGACCAGTTCTGTAAAAACTTTATGATAACCACTTTCATTACCACCATGTTCCACGGCATATCACTTTTCTGCTCCAGGGAAAATAGTTTAATCAACGGTAGAGCAGAGGCTATTCTAGGAAGGTGTGATTCCTGAAAAATGCTGGGTAGGGCTGATACCTAGGAAGCACCCATCAAAAATAATTCCTTTGGATTTTCAGTTTCCAGATGTATCTCATGGTCTGAAAGACATTGTTATGGAAGATACAGACTAAGGAGATAAAAGGAGCCCAGTAGAGAACTGCCTGGCATCTATAAATCTTATTTGTTCTTTGTGTCACAGGGCATCAACCTGCTCAGGAAATTATAGCAACGTGTCTTGGACTACTGGAAGCAAACATCAGCAAGGTGAGACAAAAATGACAGTGTGGGAAAGAATGTAAGTAATTTCCCTTTGCCTTTGTCTTGTCACAAATAGTACAATCCCAGGCAGAACTTCCTCTACAGATTAATTGCACCGGCCCCCAGGAACTGCTGTTGCTTTGCCCTGTCACTCACATTTCTGCTTTGCTCTTCATGCCATGCCCTTAGCCTCAGTGCTGCTTGTCAGTATCCTGTGCTGCCTTCTCATGAGCTGTCATATCCAACTATGCTCATGTCCTCAGCTGAACTTTACCTCTTAATTGGCCAGCCCTGCAAAAGACTGCTGCCTTGTGCATGTGACCAGATTTCAAAAAGCTGAATACAGCTGTGTTTTTCTGTGGAAAAACTAACCCTGTTGAAAATTAAAGAATACATGTTCAGGAAAAATTATTTGCATAAATATCTGTATAGGAGGTATAAACAGGATACTCTGGAAGTAGTGTATTAGTATTTCCAAGATGTTTCAGAGAAGTAGGCTGTGGCCCTCTGTAAATATGATTTAATTAATCAAAATCAATCCTTGATCCAAATACACCACCATCTCCAGTCAGGGATTCAATACTAAAGCAAAGGAAGAGTTTTCACAAATATAATACATAAATCACACTTTTCTGTGTTTTTTTTCATCCTTTCTCTTCAGTGAGTCATATAAATTCCATCGTATGATATCCATAAGAATTTAAGCCCCAAAAATTTGCCTCTCTCTGCACCAAAAAGTGGACACTGGTTTGTCAATATTTGTATTAAGCTTTGAAACATAACAACCAACTAATATAGGGTGTGAAGCCATTAGAATGGATTGTATTTGAGAGCAAGTGTAATATAAATTTTATCTCCTAATTTTCACTTCAATCTAAAGAATGTTAAATATGCAAATCATATATTTTGTTAGAAAATGTCAGCCAAAGGTTTTAAAGTATGTGGTTAAAGTTAGGCTTATACATATTTAATTGTACTGCACTATATGTTGTGCCTACTAACTGAGAAAGGTATTTTAAGTTTTTTCAAAGTCCTCAGCCTTTGTAATTCATTTTTCTTCAGTTGAAATTTTGAATGCTCAGCAGTTTGATACAATAGAATGTATTTAGTGGTTTGTAGATGCAAATACCAATACAGAATCCTAACTTCGGGCAGTTAGGTTTCAAACTTCCTTGATATGGCATATTAAATTTATTTAGAAATATTCATTGGCCATCTGTGAACTCACAAATGTACTCTATCTCATATGGTAAGAAAATCTGTAGCTTCTTTCTCTATGTAGCTAAGAATCATGACTTGCATGTCATTTCAAATTTAAGTATGGATTGCAGTGAAAGTATTTTGAAACTCTGTGATAACCTGCTGCCAAAATACTGTTTACGCTGACAGTCTAACAGAGTGGAAAAATGCTTGTTTTCTATTTAGTAAAATTTAAGACCCAATCTAGAATGTGGATTGCTTCCACAGTAGATCTCACTGAAACTGTGGGTTATATAGCAATATGCTATGAACTGCTGCCAATGAGATAAAATTCTGAAAGGTAATACACCTTTGCCAATGGATAATTGGACACCCCGCACAGGTTACATCTCAAGCAGGAAGTTTGCATCCTATATAGCAAAAACCTACTGAACCTTACTGATTTCATCAGTATACTGGACATTCTTAGTGTTTATTGAGCATGGACACTTATCTAAACATCATTATGTTTGAGAATTGAGTTATTCTTTATGTGTTTGAAAAGCAGAAGAGATGAAATAAACTTAAACGGAACAGAGTTAAAAAGAATTAGCTACTCCCTTGCCAGTCTCTTTTTCTGATGTCAAACGAAGAAGCATATCATATGCACCATGCGTTGTCCAACAGTCCATCTTCTCAATATTGATGGAAAACTAGTCATGAAGGTGTAAGTCTCCCATTTTAAACTCACAAACGGAACTACAGGCAATCATAGCAGGGTATGTATGTCACCTTATTTTTATTTCTTTCTTGAATAGCTGCCAGGTAACCACCAGCACCCAAAATCAATTAAAATGAAAAATCTCGCTAATTAGAGAGAAGGAACTTAGCCTTTGTTGTCTCCAACATCAGTCACATGAAGATTGTACACTGTCCTGCTTGTTGGCACATGGTTTAAAGAGATTTTCCCACAGGATTCAACGGGCTTTATATTTTAATTAAACTATTCTTTGTTCCTACCTCTGATGTCACAGAGGTGAGTTGTCCTGAAAAGCTCACTTCTCAAAACACAGAGGAATATGAGGTATGGCAGTATATGAAATAATATACTGATTCTGGATCACTAAATCATCTCAACTGATTTCCAGTTATTGTTACTTATCAAATTCAATTTTTTAATGAGGAATAATCACTGGTTACTATGTATTCCTTATCTTTTTGAAAAGGTGAGTACAGAAGGACTGCTGCTAGTATCACTTGTATTGAGGTTGAGGTTGATGTAGCAAGATGGGTAGGAATTACATTATGTGCCATGGACATGACTATTCCTAAAATTGAAGTCTTCTATATGCAAAGCAGCTTTTAACATTTGGAGCTTTTCCCCCCCCACTTTCAATAATTTAAATATATGTTTTAAATTAAGATTGCACACATATCTATAAAATGAAATTGTACAATACACTAATAGAATGTATGGAGTTAACTATATAGTATAATGTACTGAATATAATAATTAAAAAAATGTGCTGGCAATTATAAACATTTACATGATATCCATGCAAAAAGAAAGAGCACAATTAATTAACTTTAGGGACAAAGGGAATCACTTCCAATATATAATAACAGTTTAACACATTGTAATAAAGTCAGAATCACTCATGCAATACTGTTGAAATCAGTACACCTAAACTAAAAATAATGCCTCTCTTCCTACATAGGAATAAGATATAGGTTAGAAAATTTCCTAGATATAGGAAATGAAAATTCTTAAAACTTAAGAATGTTGAGCGGTCAGGCCTTTTATCAAGGATTCTGATACACCAATTTTCTCCAGAAATGTAGAAATCCAGATTGGAAATTTTCCTGTTCCATTTGAAATTAGAATTATTTCAGAGAATTTATATTAATTGTGTTACATTACAAGTTAGTCTAGGCAACAGGGCAACATTTTATGGCATTCTAAAGAACTATCTGCCAGCATTTTCCAGTGTTTACTAAATTATCAGAATAGAAGTTAAACATGTTGCGGTAATCTTGATATTTCTTCAAATATTTACTATTCTTAGGTATTTTTTTTTGTAAAATAGTTACAGAAACATATTATGGCATGTCATATTTTCCCCAAGTAATGTAAATTCTAGGTGAAGTGGCTAATCTTTTCCACACATTATTTTTTTCAGTTTCTGTTTTTTAATCCTACTATTGTCTTGAAACTAGACTCTGTGTGTATTCCTGACTTTGTTAGAGGAAGATGCACTCCTTGGAAGGGAAGGATTTAACGTATTTTCTCACCTCTGGCATTTGAAAGTATGTCTTACATATGTTAGATTTTAATAGAATAATAATTTTAGAACTTTCCAAATATGCTTTTTCCTTTGTTTTCAATATTCTCATAAAGTCTAGTAATGCAGTTAAATATGTATCAGTGAGTAGACAAACCTTTTCTGCCTGCATGATTTGTAACATAAAAAATAATACTAATACATACTAGTGAAACAGTGTAAGGATAGTGAAAAACTGGCAGAACTCTGTGTAAATCAGTGAGTTACTTCCAATTTCAAGTGTCCCAAAGTACAGTACCATAGCATATAATCCAGTACACATTTAAACCAGTGTAATTACATTAAAAAAAAAAAAAAAAGTGGATTTTTTGTAAATTTTATACTTTGGAAGCTATCTGATCATCGTGAGCTAATAGTTAGAGATGAGTTCAACACATTACTAGTCAATTTGTTTTGGTCTTATTTTTGTACCTAATGGGGATGCTAACTGTTTTTGTCACTTTGTCATATATTTGGATCTCTCAACTGTCAGCCACAAGAGAGACTACAAGCTGGCTAACTGCTGAAAACACTTAAACAGTACATTAAAAAACAAAACAAAAAAAACCCCAACAAACAAGCATTGTCTTCAGGGTATAATTTCATTATTTCCCATTAGTTGATAAAGGAGATGTTTCAGCTGCCTACATGACATGATCACTTGGTGAAAAAAAAAAAAATCATCTTTTCTGTAACTTTTGGATTGTATTTGTTTTGTTGATTCTTCATAAGTAACTCAGCTGAGTAGCACTGCAAATTTTAATTGCATCTACAAACTTTATGGAGATACACCTGAAGCCTGCACAGTACGTCAGCAGTTAACACTAAACAGAAACTGATGTCTTTTGGTATATTTATTTCAATGTCATATATTTGATCCCGAGCAAGTGATAAGAAAGAGACTGAAAAATAAAAAAGTTAACATTTTAAAGATTTTTTTTTAAAGGTTGTATGCTATTTTCAGATACTGACACAAATTATGTGGAAAGTTCATCTTCCTTTTCTTAGGTTAATATCAAATTTGTAAATGTCAAAGATGAAAGGATATTTAGTTTTGAATACAAGCAATTATACACAAATTGAGAGACAAAATTTTAAAAAATTCACTCTTTGAATACCTTGTAGAGGTGACTATGTGTGGGTTGGGTTTTCCTTTAGTCATAATGTAGATGTGCTGATTAACTTTCAGGTATTTTTATCTTTTTTTATCTTTACCTTATTTGTCAATAAAAATATTGTTTTCCTTCTGACAAACAGTATTGTTTACTGGTCACATGTTGATTTTTTGCTAAGGGCAAACTCCATCAAATGAAATCCTGGTATGTTTCTAATTATGACTTATGAGGTGCCTGTAGTCAAACAAGAGAATTGGGCATGAGTGGTATTCAGAGATGCTCACCCTCCTTTAGGGTGCAGCTGAGCCTCACTGCTCCCTAAAGGAAATAGTAAAAAGACTTCTGAATGAACTTAAGCTCTTCTATTTTACTCTAAATATTTTTCTATATATTGGAATGTCTTCTTGTTGGGTTTGTTTGTTTGTTTGTTTTTTGTTTGAGTCTCTCCTTATTTAAAAATAGCGTTTCCTGAATAGTTGTGACAATAATATATACCTGGTGGTTACGCTTATTTCAGCCAGCAGTTCACGGAACTTGAGTAAAATGTGGCAAAATATCATGGGCATTTAGGAAGTCCTTAATGCTGTTAGTCTGACACTTGTCTTGACTCCTATTTTAAAGTGAACTTAGAGCTGATCGCTGAGTTTCAGACTGCTAAGGAAATTGTCCTGTCTTATTGAGGCCTTCTATATGGATTTTGTGTCTCCATGGCAGTAAGAATTATTATTTCTTTGGAAATAACAATGGATTTCCAAGTTACTGCAGCAGATCTATTTGCTTTTTGATTAACTGTCTACAGCCTCACAACTTCAGATATTAGTTGCATTATTTGCATTCTTAAAAATAATACATCACAAAGAACATGAGCTCATAAATTCTCTTTAAGCAACAAAAAAAGTCAAAAGTTAAATCACGCACTGAGAGGAAGAAATTCCCGGGGTGTTGACTTTAAGCAAAATGAATAATGATAAATTATTAGACAGTTGCAAGCTATGGCTATTCTCCCCTTTATACCTTTGGCTAGTGTTTGCTAGCTAGTGTATGGAGCACAGATTACACTTGGATGAACAACACTGTTCACAAGGATTTAATTCCTCTCTGTTTCTAGTACATGTAGAATTCACTGGGGAATCTCTGGAAGAATAATTAAGATTTTAGGAATAAAAAAATCTTACAAGTTTATATCTTGTAGTCATGATAGTAAATTTAATAAAAGAAGCACGTTGATGCATCAGTGACTGGAGACAAAAGCAGCTTCATGATAGAAAGAAACTTGCAAAATCAGAAAATCATGCAAATGGTAGAAAAAAAGACCTTATATCAGAATCTGCAGCTTTTATCAGTTGTGCAAGGAGTGTTACATCCTGTAACACTGACCTTGGAAAGGTAAATCTCTATATTTACTATGTTGTTGAGCCTGATTTACCTGTCCATAGAGCTTGTTTCTTGCCAAAACAACTCCTCCACTCTTTTTTGCCAGAAGCAAACTACATCTGGCTCTGGGTATCAGTTCAGTCCTAGAGAGCCATATACCAATGAGGAAAGAAAGAAAAGCCCTTGCAAACTTCAAAGGCACACTCCATTCCTTCAACTAAGAAGCCTTAGAGATGTAAGTACAAAGCAGTGATCAACTACTATGCATACTGATCTTTAATTAACACATGCTCAAAGCTGGAAACCCATAGTACAAGACGATTAATTAATTTAATCGCTAAAGGAAAGTCAAATGGGAAAATGTTAAAAGCAGCCTGACAGTTTTTTACTGTTTGAGCAGTTTGTGTCAGAAAACTGTAAACTCTTTATTTAGAAACTATATGATAATTTTATCAAAGTGAAAACAAACTGTTCAAAAGATCAAAATGTCAATCACCAATTAGCTATATTTTAAATAAATTGCGGTCTAAACTTTCACTTTATATTTATTAGCAATATTTTTCCTGCCTTTTTGTGAAGATTAAATTAGAAATATAAGATAATGGCACTTTATCCTTACAGAGCTATGGGATTGAGGGATTCTATGTCCATGTACTTCTATTAAGTAGAATTTTTTCCTAAATTTCACCAGGAAAGGATGAAGTCAGGTCTGGTTTGAACAAAAATAAACAAAAAGTAGTCATAGAAAAATGTGACAAAATTACAGCATTTCATCAGATTCTTTCCATTACGATAGACAAGATAAAATACCCAAGTATTTGATGACATAATAACTGTATGAACTGGATTTCTTATTAATCCATATGAACTATGGTTATGCAACTAGATATTTTCTCTTCCCAGGAAAAGGTGAATTTGCCTTCTGTGAACATAGCTAAATCCAAGAGTAGCAGTACTTGTTTCAATATGCGAGAAAAGTACAAGATGAATGCTACTGTTGCGTTTGATCCAACTTGTACATAGATTCTTTTAATTCCATTGATCATTGCTGAAAGAAGATACAATAAAAAGAGCAAAAGTTTAAAAGAACAATAGAAATCAGTAAAGGAAATGATCAAACATATAAAATGAAGGTTAAAAGGAATTTCTGCTTTTAACCAACTGCAGGATTTTACATATTTACATTATGATTTCAGAAGTTAATAGCATTTGCTTATTTTCTTTGTATTCGGATAACTGTAGCTTTTCATTTCATGTTATCAGATGTCTGAACCACAATAAGTCACAACACTTATGTATTTGGAAATATTAGAAATACTTTTTTTAAAAAAAATAAGAGTAACACCTGGGAGACAATATATTTCATAAGTATGGCTCTGAGTGAAGAAGTTTGAGTATTATCAGAAGACCAGCTGGAATGCTTAATGCAATGTTATTTCTTAAAAGGATAACTTATGGTAATGCATGGTTATAATACTCTATCCTGACTTTAAGATAATGTTGTCATAGCATTTTTTAAAAAGGAGTAGGAAATTATAAGAGTGTAGTATGGTTACACCTAGCAACATCCCTTTAGTCAGTACTTAAGGTTCTGACTGTTTGGTTACTCTTCCAGAAAGTCTTTTTTCCCCTTTGTACCCTTGAGTCCCAAGAGGAACGTGTGCAGTCCATGATTCAAGTGTTTATTCCTATGCCTGCAGGCTGAGAACTGATTTCCTCCTGTCTTCTGTAGGAAGTCAAGGACTCCAGGGAGATTTAAAACCTGCCTGGTGAGATTCTGATTTGGTACATGCTGGATCCTGACCCAGGCAAGCAAAAAGCTCACTGATACTAAACATTGCTCTAAACATTACATGTACGTCTTTTTATTATTTTATTTCTGACATCAGTTATGTGTCCTTTCATGTCCTCCACCCCACCCCTGTCCTCTTGTCTATGGATTTTTGACAAAATGGAGAGCGAAAGCAGAACCTTTTAGCAGATCTTTATGAAAAAGAGTCCACTGAGCTTTAAACACAGAGTTTGTGGGAAAGAGAAGCACTTAGAGAGTTGGAGATGGCTGATACAAGAAATGTAATAGAAAGTTTACACGAAATGAGATGGAAGAAAATTATATATAGAAAAAAGCAATATATTTCAATAAGAGGGCTCTGTGCAGTACAAACAGCTAAATGATAGATTACTTTGAGTAAATGTGAATATACACACTTCTGCATTCAGTTATTGAACTGGTTTCAGTAAATAGATGCATCTTGTAACCTCCGTGCAGAATAAACAGAAATTGGATTCTGCATGAGCAATGAAACCCCATTAGTGGATAATATTTTAAATGTTAATCTCAATAAAAGTACGCCGATTTTACTTAACGAATACATGTCTGACAGGGCTGCTTCCCAGAGTGAATTCAACTGTATATAGTTTTTTGCTATTTAACATAATCTTTCAGTCCTTCCCTTCTGAAGGCCAAGTTAACTTACAGAAATATTTAACTCTGTAATGTGGTATAAAGGAACAATCTGATCTTCTACCATTTATTGATGCATTTAATAATAGCTTTCACTACTGAGTATGAATTCTTTACATGTACTTTTAGTTTGTGATTCAACAAGGTACTTAAACTTACATTTGAGTATGAGTAGCAAAATCAATGGGATGACTTAGGCGCTTATACTGTCAGTTTAAGCATCTTACTGATTTGGATTGTGCAAGTGAATTAGAAGCAGATGGCAGCACATCTCACTTGGTGGTTAGCAGAAAGAGAAGCATGTAAGGTGTATACCAGGTTTGAGATTTTGGAGAACCTGAAGAACATGGACAGACTGGAAAATGGGTTATCTTGGAAGTTTTGCTTCTGATTTAAGTTAAAGTCTATCCCCTCACAGAATCTCTAAGCGGACTGCTGCATTACAGACTTCCATGTATCTGAACCTGTCTGGTGTACATCTACACGTAACTTGAAATGTCACTTTTAGACGAGAACCATAAAACAAATTTTTTAGTGTTCCATGCTATAGTTGCCTAGAGAGATGTGAATCCATGCAAGAGATACTTATGTTCCTTATCGGATATAGATTTTGTGTTTATATTTAAGAATAATAGAAAGGCTAAATTGCAGTATCTCAATAAATGTAGGGACTTCTAATTAAATTAAAGATGAAAAGTAATTGAAAAGCTACTTAAATGTGCATTAGGTAGAAGGCTGGTAGTGGTTCGGTGTCATGTGTCCATCCTGTGCATCCATGTACCTCTCTGCTTCACTTCTTTCTGTGGAATGCTACAGGATTAATACTTTCAATTTTGTTTTTTTATGTATTAGAACACTGCTTCTTTTGACATAATTAACATTACTCTTTTCTATTTTTCCTCCATCTTCTCTGTGGTGCTCTTCTTTCCCATTACTTATCTCAACATGCAGTAAAACTGAGAAAGCTTTATCTGGATGTGTTTATAAACACTGGTTCTCTACAACTATTAATATGTTTTGTATGCATTTCCAAAGTGGAAATAAATATCTTTCACTGAAGTGCTTATACATAAAGGAGCTTATAAGGAGTACAGTGGACTGTTTAATTCTCAAGCCCTTTTACTGTTTTGTCTAATTTCTAGTCACCATACAATACATCCCAAAGAAGTTAGGTGAACTATAAGCAAATTATTTCTTAATGATATTTTTCATCACAGAGTCAGATTTCAGGTCCTTCCTTTCTTGACATGCAGTACTTTTCATCACACAATTTTAGCAGAGAGATTTGTACTTGCTCAGAAGGAACAATTATTGGACAGTTATTGTCAAAGTACTGTGGTGGTCTTTTTAGATTTTTTTTTTTTAGAATTTTTTAGAATTTTTCCTTTTGAAGTAGACTGAAGGAAGAAAGAGAGAGGACTTTAGTCTAGATGAGGAGACTGTGGGGGGATCTCATTAATATTTACAAATATCTAAATGCTGGATGTCGAGTGGTGGGGGCATCACTTTTTTCTATTGTATCTAGCAACAGGAAAGGGGTTAATGAGATGGAGCTGGAACACAAAAAGTTCCATTTAAACATAAGAAAAAAATTTTTTTACTGTAAAGGTGAGGGAGCACTGGAACAGGCTGCCCAGGGAGGATGTGGAGGCTCCTTCCTTGGAGGTCTTCAAGACCCAGCTGGACACGTTCCTGTGTGACCTGATCTAGATGGACCTGTTTTAGTAGGAGTTTGGACTAGATGATCTCTAAAGATCCCTTCCGATTCCTACTATTCTGTGATTCTTTAATTCTATGACCTTAATCTAAAATATTATTTAGGGATTTTTTGTTTTGTTTTAAATTATATAGAAAATATTAATATCTATTCAGATTTTAAGAAGTATCTTGTGTCCAAAGAAATTATGGCCCCTAACAGAAAAGAATTGCAAATTGAAGAAATGAAGGCTATCTTATATATTTGTGGGGATGTATTTTAGGTTTGTTTTTATAGGTAAGCTTCTCAGGCTCAAGTCAATTTTACATATGTCATACTGACTAAGTCAGTTTTCCATAAATGTTGTCTGCAAGACGATTTACAGCTTAAAGGATCTGTGACTTATTGAGGAGGAAAAGGCCATACCACATCATTTTTTTTTCCTCTTAAAATATTTTCTTTCTTAAACACACAATCTTTATTACAGGTCTAAAAAACAGTGCTAACATTTAAAGCCCAAGTCTATTTAAAGATGGAAAAAAAGATTCATTTAGTATACAAATTTGAAAAGTATTGTGCAATGAAAACAGTAAAAAGACTTGCCTATGCTAATATGCTCATGTAGTCATGGCTTATATAGTCAAAATACACCTTTCTTTCCAGGGAGAAAAAATTAATCAATGGTGTCAAAATGGCTGCTTTATTCAGATGATTCCACAGGAGAGAAGAGGAAAAAGAAAATGAGAAGAGGCACAAAAAATTTCCATAGAAATAAAGTAAATGCTATCTCTTTTTAACAGAAATGCTTTTGCGGCCCACTAAAAAAAAAAAAAACCACAGAGAAAAAGAGTATTTTTAGGAAATGCCTGGAAGAAACTGAAGGTAAGTGAACAAACTAGAATAAAACTGCTTTTCCATGGGGGTCATCTCTAGATATTGCAGTCTGACTTACTCTAAAACATGCATGAAAGAGAGATGTCTCTGCCTTTGGAGAAGGTTATCCTAAAGAAGAGAGACATTTTCTCGTATATACACAGCCCTAGGGTTCAGACAGGAGACAGGAAGAATCTTGCAATGACATGAACTTTCTACCCTGATGCTGAAGCCAAAGAGGATGTCTGTTAGCATAACAACAGATGGCTAGCATGAATAGCTCAACAAACATCATTCTGAAGAATGAGGTTTACCTTAGAGTTTCTGGGCCATATTAGCATTATTTTGGGGTACGACTTGAGTGTCTTCTCCCTTTGCCTTTGTCTGGGAATGCAGCTTGGTTAACCATCTGTCATATTACAAATAAGCTCAAGTGGTAATACAATGGCTGAATTGTCTATCTGTTTGTATGATAAAGTACCTTTGGTCAGTGATACTTGGATACTTCAAGAATACACATACACATACACATGCACATACTCTTATGCATGCAGAGTATTGACAGAGAAGACAATTATCTACATGGGATGAATAAATGTATAACAAAAATGAATTTATATAAATTCTATGTTCAGTCCTCTCCAACATAGTGGAGGAGGAGCTCTTAGGATTTATATTTTGCAGTGGGATGTTAGCAGGTAAAAGCACATATTGTTGGATATTAAGCTTTCCTATGTCCTTTCTGTGCATTAGTTTTTTCCCAAGTCCTTCATGCATCCATGTATGCTTGCTCTCACCTCACGCCATCTCAGAATAAATATGATCTGTCTCACTTTGAGCTTCCTATGACGGATAGGCTACTGTTGTTGACTGATACTTTGAGGCAGATGTTGCAATGTATTTCTGCATCTAATAGATCATTTGACATACTGTAAATTCAGCTTTGCTGAGATTCCTTTAAATGCAGGAGTTTTTGATAATTAGATGAGAATTGATATGTGAATGTTAAAACCACTGAAATGGCCAAAGGAACATGGTTTGAGGAGCTGATGAACATGTTAACATTTGTCTGATTAATTCAGTACCAATTGTCTTAGTGATATGCTGAAGCTGCAGGTATTGGTAGTTCACTCTTTTACATAGGGAAGGAAAATAAAATTAAATCTGAAGTCAAAGAGCATATACTTTTGAAGGTGTCTTGGTGAAATGGGATTTTATTTGTTAAGGTTCAGTTTAATTACAAACACATTACACCTTAAAATAGAATTCTGAACAGCTATACCTATTGACATTAACATCCAAATTTGTAAAGTGAAGGGAAATTCCTACTGTTTCTTCAGATCTTTTTAGCTAGATATTTAGTCTAATGTATTGATACATATTTTGAATTTTCCTTCAAAATCATGAACATGAGTGAAAATGTAGAAATGGGTGAACATATCTACAGCCACTATATCATCTGTTTTACCTATACATTTATGGTGACATATTTGTAGCTAAGCACAGCTGAAGGAAGGTGTTACAAGGACAGATAGATGAAGACCTAAAGATAATTTTCCTGTAAATAATATTTTAACCTGTAGGAAATGGGTCCCCAGGCAGGTACACCAAGCTTTAATAAGGATGTTGAATGGTTATAAACTGTCTAGAATTATGTGAAAATTGTCTCAGGGACAGTATGAGACTCTGCAAAAAACAGTATAGAATTTCTGTCTCTATTGTAAATAAATAGAAAAACGGTACAGATCTGCTTCTTGAGCTGCTTGGAAATAACTCTGTTAAAAGACCTATGTCTCAGTTTCTCTCCAACATGACTGCACAGTTGCACAGTTGTGTTTGACACAACTTGTTGTGTGCTGTTGTAAGTGAATATAGAGATCTATACGTCTGTTAGGAAATCAAATACCATTCTGATGGGAATGTTGATAGACTAACAAATCAGGACATTTTCAACTTTTAAAACAACTGTTTACTGGATTGGATACATACTGCCAATATTCTGTTCTTAATAGCTATCAATTAGTATCACTATATCAACAAAAAAAATTGGTCTTCACGATCTTACCCTGAATTATCCATCAGCATACAATACTATAGAACATAAGAAATATAGTTAGAACTCATGGCTGTAGTCCTGCAGTGCCAAAGTCAAGGTGATCAGCCTTGAGAATATATTGTTAAGGGAAGTCAGAAGTTTCTTCCTCTTTTTTTTTTGACATCATTCCTCTTTCATCACTGTTGTGCCAGCCCCATTCTCAAAAGGAAATAATAGAATTGTAGAATTATCTAACCATTTTGGTTGAAAAGGACTCTGAAGATTGAGTCAAATAATAAACCTAACACTGTCAATTCCATGACTAAACCATGTCACTAAATGCCCTGTCTTTTAAATACCTATAGAGACAGTGACTCAACCACTTTCCTGGGCAGCCTGTTCCAGTGCTTGACAGCTCTTTGGTGAAGAAATTTTTCCTACTATCCAACTTAAATCTCTCCTGACACAACCTGAGGCTGTTTCCTCTTGTCCTATCATTTGTTATTGGGGAGAAGAGACCAACATCCACCATGCTACGATCTCCTTTCAGGTGGTTGCAGAGAGTGACAAGGTCTTACATTAAGCACTACTAGAAAACTAGTGAGAACGTCTAACACTTAGCTTGACGGGTTTTTGGATAAACTAATCTAATCCTGCTTTCAACAGGAGGTTGGGTCAGAGGTCTCTTCTGAGTTAGTATTTTTTCTGTGATTGCAGGATACTGTAGTCTTTCCTGCTTCTTCTGCAAGTTTGTACTAATTCTACCATTTCGCTAAATTATGTTAGTTTTCCAAGCCATCTTTCTGGCTTGCACATTTTATGCCTTGCACATATTTTCCTTCACCCACTTTGTGCACCTGTAACACAAGTCTCTGTTGGCCTCTGCAGTTATGTCTCATCTGTTTTACAAATCCTATTCTTGGTGTTAAAATGTTATTAAATACTTACATGCTATCAATAATTAGTCAATTTTGTGCACTTCTGTCTATGTTTGAGGTAGCAAATATTTTTTTTTCTTGCTTATCGTGTATCCATTTTGTTCATTCAACATACCTGCTTTTGCCATGTCTCATAACATGCATGTTATCCCTATAGGACAACAGCATTCAAGGGAGATGATAGAAACAATTCTTCCAGACTAAGGTGCTCTGAAATGCTGCAGCAACTGGTGAGATGGGAAGCAATTAATTTTTTGGGAGCTGACAGCCCAAAAGGTGCATGAATTGTAGGATCAAGGCAAAATCATGCTATGTTGAAATAATTTTCTGAATTTTCCAAGGAATAATTGATGTGCTTTTTTTATTATTATTATTTCAACGTGAATATATTTTTCATCATGTTATTATGAAAACTACTAAAAACAAAATTAATTACACTGTTAGGTAAAAGACTCACAATCTGGAAGTGTCTTGTGGTGACAGGCCTTCATGTGAAAAGACTACTTGACTGGTAGGCAGGTGGACAAAAGCAACATCTGACAATATCTTGGCCAGATAGAAACAAAAATATCATGATCTGCACTGTGTGAGTTATTGTCAGATAGCTCTCAGATGAATTAATACACTGAAACCTAATTAAACTGCAATCCTTTTATCTTGTCTTTCTCTCTGCATGTCTAGGGCAAGTAGAAGTCTTCATTAATCTGAGATATTATAGATCAATTAATATGCACATGAGCTGCATATTCTGTAATAGGAACAGAATTAATCTAACATAAATTCCCTTTTGGAGACTCAGAGTAACATTAAAATAATTGTCCCAACTCCGGTCCTACTTGTGCTGATTTCTCAGCAATGTAATATTCTTGATTTCTAGGGTAGAAGTTGAGCAAAGTTTTTGCTTTTTTTCCCCAACATTTAAAGTATATAGACTTTATTATTCTTCTCCATTAGTTAATGGAAATTTAACGTGGTGAGGTAAGTAGCATGAGAGATTAATTTTACACAGAATCCTTCTATTCTATTAAGTTTATTATAGACAACATAGTTTAATACCCTATTTTTCCCAATGGTTTTATCTCATTATTTACTGGATCACCATATATTAACCTGGACACTAACAATTTAGGAAAGATTTTACTTTTCCATAAATCTGTAAATCCAGACATGCAAAGGCAAGCACTATGAAAGTGCCTACAAGAATTGTATTTTGAATACATTTCCAATTAGTTTAAAATGTTTGTTATGATACTATACATTTTCTTACAGAACATGTTAAACTCTTATCCATCCAAATAGTAAGATTGAGTGGAGAGTGATACGAGTCAAACTCGTGTTCTACCAAAGCAACTGCCTTGTGTCTGATAATGGCTTTCTGCCCTGGATGCTTATTTAAGAGAAGTGTAGCAGAGTACAAATACCCACACACTATCTTGGCTTCCATTAATTTAGATCTCATTGAATTTCTGATTTCCAAAGAAGTAGGGCACCTCCCTTATGATGAAAGCCTGAGGCAGCTGGGACTCTTCAGCTTGGAGGAGACTGAAGGGTGATCTCATTAATATTTACGAATATGTAAAGGGTGGGTGTCAGGAGAATGGAGCCAGGCTGTTCTCAGTAATGTCCAATGATAGGACAAGGGACAATGAGTACAACCTAGAACATAAGGAGTTCCAAAGAAATACAAGGAAAAATTTCTTCACTGCGCTGGAATGAGCTGCCCAGATGGGCTGTGGAGTCTCCTTCTCTGGAGACATTCCAAACCCACCTGGAAGAGTTCTTGTGTGACTTAATCTAGGTGGTCCTGCTCTGGCAGGGGGTTTGGATTAGATGATCTATGGAGTTCTCTTCCAACCCTTAAGATTCAGTGGTTCTGCAATTCTGTGATTTCAAGGCTAAGCAGTTTGGTTTTGTTCCCATTAATTTGAATTATGGAGCTAATCACTTTTAGAATCCTTACAAATTTTTAGTATCCCAGAAACTGTGTCTTTGGAAGAATAACCTACTTTTCATTTATTTTGAAGCTTTAATCAATTTCATCTGACATTTCATCATTCTTCAACTAGATGTATAACCCAGTTTTGGCTAGGATAGAGTTAATTTTCTTCCTAGTAGCTGTTATAGGGTTGTGGTTTGTATTTATGCTGCAAACAATGTTGATAGCATGAGGGTATTTTAGTTATTGTTGAGCAACGCTTGCAGTGTTGGTACAGGCTGAGAGTGATCAAGAAGCTGGGAGGGAGTGTGGCCAGAACAGCTGTGCCAAACTAGCCAATAGTCCATACTAGTCCATACCATATAACACCATGCCCAGTATGTAAAATGGAGTGAGTTGGCAGGGAGGATCAGATCACTGCTCAGGCATCAGTCAGTGGGTGCTGACCAGTTATATTGGGCAACAGTTGGGTATTTTTTTTTCCTTTCTTAATTTATCTTATTTTTGTTATACTAATTTTAATTAAAATATTACATATTTTTATTATTTTTATTATTGAATATAATTATATTTTAGTTAGTGAACTATACTTGCATATACTGATGAGTGTTACTTTTTTTAATTCATTCTCCTTACCATCTCACTGAGATTGTGGGAGAATGAATGAGCAGCTGAGTGGTGCTTAGTTTCTGTCTGAAGGTAAACCACAACACGTAGTAAATGTGATTTTTGCCACTATTAAGAAAATCTTCTAGGCCCACGATGCCATGGGGGAGCAGAATCTGAGCTCTGGTCCTGGTCCAGATGGCACTGGCCGACATGGATGCCTGGGTACCAGTGGTTCTAATCTTCCCAGCATGCTCTAAGGTAGTGAAATAGTGTCAATGGTGTGGGCTGTGCTGTGAAAAGATATAAAAATAAACTTAAATGGGCTCAAAATTGAGGAGGAAAGGACACTCTCCATGAGCATCAGAATGGTCTCATTGAAAAGCTGAGGATACTGAAAGCTTGTAAAGTTCCTCCTCAGAGAGAGAAAATCTGAGAAACCAGAGAGACATCTAAGGTGTGAGCATTAATATCAAGCAAGAGGAGCAACAGTAAGATGGGGAGTTTTTACCATCACAACTTTAACTGTTGTATTAGTAAGGCTTCTCTTTATTAATGAAGTGTTTTGGAATGTGAGACTTAAAATTTTATTTGGATTACCAATACATTCTTAGCTTTATCTATATGTTGCCTGTAGAAATATATAAGATATTGCACATGATTTGATGATGACTCTGAATTTGTACAAGCCACTTTGTACCAGTTTTCTGTTCTGTAAGTTTAGATAATTTTAATGACGTTTCATAAGGAGTAGAGACTGGTGTGGAGTTTTAAAAATAGATTAATGAAAGTTTGTGTTTCTAATTCACTTGTAATACTGAAAATTCTCTCTAAATCAAGAGACTTCTCAAGCACTTCAAAATCTTCATCTGCCATTCAGTACTGTTTAATGGATTTTAAAGAATTTTAAAATTTCTTCTGTGAAATGTACTATGAAATAGTTTTTTTATGAATATGCAGAATAAAGCCAAAGACCTGAGCAAGAATTTCCTATGAATTCATTAAAAAAGAAAAAAAATCCAAACATCCAAATAAAAACCCAAACCACTATAGTTTATTACTTATGAAAACCAATTCTCAGTGCAAATATAGAAATACGCTATATACTGTTCCTACTACCTTAGATTATTCACTTGTGCATTGTACCAAATATATTCTGGTTTTATTTGATGCAACTGAGGAAAATCTTTGTACCTTCAGACTAATATTCTTAAATACTTTTGATTTTCATTTCATAGTGTGTGGCAGTTTAGCCCTGGCTGGAAGCCAAATGTCCACCAAGTTGTTCTATCACCGCCCCCTCTCCTAAACTGGACAGGGGGAGAGAGAGAGAGATATAACAAACGGCTTGTTAGTTAAGGACAGGGAGATCACTCAGCAATTAGCATCATGGGCAAAACAGGCTCAACTTGGGGAGAAATGGTTTGATTTGTTAATGAACAATCAAAACAGATCAGAGAGATGAGAAATAAAACTGAATTTTAAATTGCCTCCCCCTACTCCTCCCTCTTCTCAGGACTCTCCTTCCTTCCCCTACAGCGGCGTACCTTACCTCAACATGGGTCATCCACCGCGAGAATGGTTCTTCAGGTACAGACTGCTCCATCCTGAGTCACAAGGATCACAAGTCTTGATAGTAAACCTGCTCTGGCTTGGGCTCCTCTTTCCCTATGGGCTCCCAGGTCCGGCCAGGAACTTGCTCCAAGTTGAGCTTCCCATGGAGTCACAGCCTCCTTTCAGACATCCACTCGCTCCAGTGTGGGGTTCTCCATGGGCTACCAGTGGGTCTCTGCTTCCTAGTGGCCTCCATGGACTGCAGGGGGATAACCTGCCTCACCGTGGTCCTCACCACAGTTCACAGGGGAATCTTTCTTCCGGGGCCTAAGCTCCCTCTTCCCCCTCCTTCTCCAACAACCTTGGTGTCTGCAGTAATGTTTTCTCATTCTTACTCCCTGTTGCTGCTTCAGTTTAGCAATTGCTCAACAACTTCTCCTCCAACACATTGCCCAAAGAGGCATTAGCTCAGTCACTAATTGGCCAGGCCTTGCTCAGCTGCAGGGTCCAACTTAGAACTGACTGGTCCTAGCCCTATCAGCTACAGGGGATGCTTCTGGCAGATTTTTGTTTAAAGAAGCTACCCTTCTAGCCCCACCACTACCAAAACATGGCCCAGGCTATACTGCTACAATGGTACAAAAGAGAAATTATTTCCTTGACTTTCACTTTCTACTTAGCTTATTAAGGACAATTATTGTCTTCAGACTTCGATGCATTTATAGATGTGATTGGTAGGTAGATTCTGCATGCTAAAGGTCTGAGTAATATCAAATATAAAATATCATTTCATGTCATATCAGGAACTAAGACTGTGCCATCTACACTTCAGGACCTGTAATAAGAAATCATTTGTGTGTCATTGTCTATCTTTTGCTTGCATATCCAAGCAAGAATAAAAATTTTTAGTCTATGACTGCATTCTCCTCTATCAGTCACTAAAGCAGTAAAATGGAAACATCCTAGGAATGGCAAAACTGTAAATGTCCAGGAGCTTTTTGTTTTTCTCTTGTTGCATACTTACTTGTTAGTGAAATACATTGCAATAATATTACTTAAAGCATCCTCTCCAAAGTGTATAATAGACTGATTTTTGTTTGTTTTCAATGTTCAGCTTTGCTTTAGTTTTCAATGAAGAATATTTACCTGTATGTTATTATGAGTAAATTTACACTGTTAACTTCTACAGGAAAAGGAACAACCAGAATAACGATCTATATAAATCAGAGAACAGTAACAATAGATTTTTAACTCTGGTATGGATCAAGTTGATTTGGCTCAGCCAGCACCATAATTTTAAGACATTTTCAAAAGATCCCATTTTATAATAGGAAGGGTCATCTGATAGTATGGGCCAGCTGGAAAAAGGATTTAATCTCCCATTTCTCTTGGCATGTAAGAGTTTACACATCATTTGTATCTAAATATCTAAATACTCTAGCACTAGCATATGCAGATAAGAAAGTGAAAAGAATGTCTAGTATTGTACTTGCCTGGTAATAATAATGTCTTTGATGCAACTGAAGTTTTAGGACTAATGAGAAATAATCTCCATTCCTCTTCTAGTAGTTCTGCATATAACAGAGACATAGCAGAACCTGTACACACACACAGGGCTGTAAATCCATGGGAAGAACACCACTACTGCAGCAGCAGCCACTTTACTGTGGAGATCTAAACTGGACAGATACAGCAACCCCCTCCTTTTTATATCTTCTGACCTGTGTAGCTATTTAGCTAGTGCTGGTATCAAGTAGATACAATTTCCCATTCTAAACAGGTCCATGCTCCAGTCAGCAGAGCTACGTACAGCACAGTCACAATGCTGAGGCATAGATGTGTGTTGGATGTGCTGATTCATGTGACAAAGGAAAGACAGCAAAAGGAGATGGAGGGAAAGTCTGCTATTTGTTGCAATCCTGAAGTCCTTAGCAGCTGCAAATGATTTGTGTGCTGAATAGATCCCTGATAGAATTATTAGTATTTTAGTTAAACCTGTGTTCAGAATGAGTAATCAGAAAATAATCTAAGCTTTTGCTTGTTGCTCAGTTTCAAGATATACTTCAAAAGGATTGAAACAGCTCAGTTCCAATTTGAGGAAAAACAGTTTCCATTCAGTTCAGGAGTAACAATTGTTTGCATTGTTTGTTTATTAAAATCTTCTATTACAATGAAATTTAAAGGGAAGGATTCAGAAATTTGAATTTCCATCTTAAATAAGTTATACTGTAATTCAATCACTGCATCTCAAAGTTTCCTATGATATATCTTCTCTATTTTATTTATTTCAATCAGAATTTGATGTCAATCTTAGTTTTTATTCCACCATCAAAGAAGTATTATCAAAAATGACAAAAGAAATATTCCAAGTGAGAGAGCATTTCACATTTTCTTGCTGCTTGGTGTTATATTGCCTTTTTGTTTGTTTTTTTTTTTTCTGAATAACTTCCTTTTGGAATTTAACATTGTTTGCACTAAAATTCCCTTTATTTGACAACTCATTGTGATAAGTTTACTGTGTATAGATCGTTCACAAGGAATATTGGGATCATGATGGCTAACCTAGCTTCTCATAACAGAAAAAGCATCTGAATATAATTTTGTTTTAAAGAAATTCGGATTCTTTCCACTGGTTTAGGAGCAGTTTTGTTATCTCTAACAAGTATCCTGGGGTGCAAATTAGATTTTAGGTGCCTCTCAGCCCTAGCTTCCATTCCCAGACAAATATTGGGAAAGCTGCTTTTCCCTGGGCTTGGCTGGGAGCTAAGAAATCCTGTGCAGCATGGTATCATAGCTCTCCTGCTTATCTTAGAGTTCTGAGGGAGCTCATGTGAGTAACTCAGCCTTTCATAGAGGCAAGCATGGTTAGGAAGAAAAAGAAGACTGTACAGTTAAGTTAGTTCATTACTGATTCCAAGATCTTAAATTCTGTCTGCACCACTGTCAAAGAGTCTGCATGACATTCAGCAACACAAAGGCAATTCTTAGTTGTGTTCTCATTTAATATTCTCATTTACTGCCTGCTCAATTTGGAGGAATTGATAACTGCAATAGATATTAGTGCATTTAAAATATATGAAGCTACAAAATGCAGAGCAATCTGGGAAGTTAGAATGTGTCCCTTACACTGCTATGTCAGTATAGTAAGTTATTTGATTTTATAATCTGTCCCATGTCTTTTTTTATGAATTTACCATGTCACTCACAACTAACAGTGGTGTAATAGTTGTTTTTTTTTTTTTTTAAATGAATTTCTATCATATTGATAATCCTTGTAGAAAAGTTCATGAAGAAACTAATAATTATGTGTTCAGAGCAGGGATTGAATGCTGTGCAGTAAGTACTCCTGCACATAAAACCAGAGCCTGATATGACTAGCTCTTCATTACATAAGCACAGCCTTTTCTCTGTAGGAATGATGTATGATATTAAGGAATAAAGAACTATGTAATTATATATCTAAAGAATTATCATAATGATACATACAGTGGGATTAAATTATTGCTTTACAGACAGTCCATATTTTAGAATTCCCTAACTTGTGAATGTTTTTGAATTCATGATGACTTGATATTGTGTAATAAAATCTTGATGGGGAGGAGTACTAGATGACACAGTAAACCACATATATTAAACTAACTCCTTTATGTATTTACATCTTCTGAAGAAAGGTCAGTGAATATTTACATTATCAGGACTTTATTAGAAGTTCCCAATTGCTAGCATGATATTTTTTCTCCAGAAAGAGGGAGAAGTAAAAGTCATTAAAGATAAAGTTAGGCAAATGTGTGCAAGATTGAAGTAGCTGCACATCTTATATGCTGCAAATCTCATTGTTCTTCTTACTTGGTTAGTGTTAAGCTTTGTTAATCTTATTTTAGTCATAAATTAAGGTTTTAGGAAAAATATTTTTACTTAAAAATACAGGAGAAATGTTTTACATGCCAAACATCTTTAAAACACTATACATTCTGAAAGCAGATAGTCTGGAGGCTTGTTCTTCAGAATGGGTCTTCTTAAGTTTATACTTAAGTTTACTTTATATCTGAAAGTAATATTGCCTTGTGTTTAGTAGAAGAGTGAGGAGAAAAATAAAGCTAAAAGTTGAAAAGTCGTATTTGGTAAGGCAACCTTTCCCCTGCAATTTTGTGATGCAGCCTGCTGTCATTGGATAATAAAAGTAATAACTCTGTTCTTCTGGATGCTGATGTCTTATCTTAATTACTTGAAATGCATTTGTGTGATCTTGCTACTATGCTAAGAAAGGAAATCTGTCTGACAGGGGAAGTATGAGAATTATCCTTCCTCAGGCTATTTGGAAGGTTAAGTGGTTTCTGATTCTGTGAAGACTGGATTGACCTGAGAAGGAAAGGTTCTATCTGTTTTTTATTTTCAGGAGAGGACTTCTCCTGGAGTCTGATGTGGCAATTTGAGGTGACACCTTTACACAATTAAGACAGGAATAAATCTATGGTGTAGTTAGAAGCATGTAGTAACACTTTTGCTCCACAACAAGCATCTATTTTGCTCACTAACCTTTCTGCAGAACTCTAGAGCTGATCTCTGTTCCACTGCTGAGAGCTGGTCCTTCCCTCTGATTTTCTGAACAACAAAAAAAGAGGAGAGGCTTAATTATGGATATTATTTCTAGATAGCATTGGAAGTACATCTAGAGGACAACCAAAAGAAAATGTAGGATTTGAACACAGCTTCTCCTGTAGTGTGGACAGAGCCCAGTAACTGTGGGCCTGATTGTCTTGTTTCTTCTTTTCTCATGGCAAAAGTGAAAAGACCGGGAAAACAGCAATATGTACAGCCTGTTTCTCCTTGTTCTTGTAAGTCAATCCATTAAACAAAAAATCTCCCAGCACTACACTTAAGGACTGACTTCAACAGCAACAACAAAAAAAGGTAGCCATGGAAAAACTGGTAGATAAAATTCTCTAATTATTTCTATCTTGCCTAGAAGAATTTTCCTCAAAGTGTACACAACAGAAGGAGGAAGGAATTGACTCTCACAGAAAATTTAGCTGCTGAGACACTTATGAGGTTTGACAGTAAGAATGCTTTGTTCTGGAGAAACAAACAGAACGAATCAGGAATGATATAAGCTTAGCCAGACGGATGAACCGTGTGTAAATTCTGGCTAGCATTTCAGGTCATCCCAGCTGTGTAAGATGAGGAACAAGTTTGTGCCAGTTTCTGCCACTGTGCTGTTTCAAATCCTGATTTGGTAAGCCTCATGTTAGCATGAGGAGGAAATGTTTAATTTTAATTTCTTTTCATGAGTCTTTATCATGCTGTTTGTGTTCATTTTACAGGTCTGATAAAACTGTGGAGTGAGCCACAGTATTGTCTCTTCAGTATATTCCCTAGGTTTTCTCCAATCAGTTCTTTTTTTCATTTGGATATTTTAGCAAAACCTAGACTGGCAGGAAAGAGATGTCAGGAGAGATAAGACAATATAGTCACAACCCAATGAAAGCCAACGGTGTACCAAGAGAGGGAAAAGGCAACACGTACTTTCGTTTGAGAGAAGAAAAGAACAAAGAAATTTAATCATGAATGGCCCAGTAGGAATCAAGAAGCGGTGATAGAAAGACTGTTTTGACATCATCCAAAGTTCTCTTTTAAATTTTTTTTTAAGTGATATATTTTGAATTATTTGGGGAAATTGGGGGAATCCATAGCAATATCACTGTCTCTGCTTATCTTGCTGTTTAGTACTTAAAGGTTCCTGTTTATCTTATCTGACTCCAGAATAAATCTTTGCTCTAAATCACACATTGTGATTGATGGTGATCGAGCCCTGGCACAGGTTGCCGAGAGAGGTTGTGGAGTCTCCTTCCTTGGAGAGGAAGGTCTTGAGGACCTTGATCCCTATGCAATCTGATCTAGGTGGACCTGCCTCTGCAGGGAGGTTGGAATAGATGATTTCTAAAGGTCCCTTCCAACTCTACCATTCTATGATTCTATGATTGTCTGTGGGACACATGGGACACCTTGAAAATTACATATTTATTGGCTACATTTCTATTGGTGAGGAATTACAGCATTGATCACAAAATAGGGGAGGTGATGGAGCTGATTCCCTTCCTGAATTTGAGCTTTATTGTACTCAGACTAGGTGACAATAACTCATGGCTCTTAAATACGTTTGAGGGAAGAAAAAATTAGGAAAATATGTCTTTCTGCCTGTTGGTAAATTCTATCTGGAACAGGAAATTAACCACGAATACCATTAACACTTATAAGGGTTCTGAAAATGCTTGTTTATTTACCATAAGTATGCAACTCAGATTGCTCTGAACTCTAAAACCAGTTGAAAGAGTGGCTCTATCCTACCAGAGAAAATGCACATATGCACGAAGAAACAGAAGTGGGGGGGGATGATATTAAGAACAAGAAAGTGGAAAAAAATTCTTTGTACTGTTAAAAAAATTAAGACTGATCTTGCCTATAAGTGGCTGTCTGTGTGTATTTGTACATAGAGTTGTTATGTTCAATTATGAAATGTCAATCAGTGAAAATTTCTCACAAATGCTTCTTAAGTCATCTGGAATACAGTATTTCTTCCCTTGGTATCCAACAGTGCTTTTACAATAGATGTAAAAAATGGTAAACAAATCAAGCGAGTCTTGTCTCTTTTTATCACGCATCTCTTGATTTAGCACTGTATAATGCAGTCATACTTCCTAGCTGAAGTAACTTGGCAAGTGAAATAGCCATGCAATAGGTGTCCATCAGAAAAACTACATCCAAGAATGAACACGGAGCACAAAATTGTCTGTGCTTACTTGGTTTCTCAGGAGACCCAGGGAATAATCCATTAGCAGGGACTGCACATGGCCCTTTTGATATGGAGCCCAGGAATTACAGGGGAGTGGTGGGCTTTTATTCATGCTGATATATCAGCTTTTGATTCATAACTACCCACATCAGTTCATAAACATTGCAAGGAATGAATTAACAGTGGAAAGAAAGGGAGCTTTGAATGCTTGTGTCCTCTTTTTCTTTTTCCTGCTTCAGAGACAGTCTTGTGCGAGTTTAGACTTGATTCTATTTTCAATATCTTTTAAAAGTGCTTTGATACCAACTGAGCATTTTTCATAATGTCATTCAAAACAAAGTTAGTATTCAGATGACTCTCTCATGAACGAACGAAGTAGTTGAAATGGCTTGTAAATATATTAGCAGGGCAAATATGTATTAACTTGCTGCCTTAGGTTATAAGCCTTCTTTTAAAAGAAGATAATATTTGTGTAGAGTGAATAGCTTTATTGAATTATAACCTATAAGGTAGCATTTCAAGCTGTCAATAAATGACATCATCTTTCTGTAATGGTTATGTCCAAGGAGAGTCATCATAATCAAAGAAAAGCAGCTACTTAGTGTAGGAGGTCTGGAAACTATCAAATCTGGTTTGGTTTGGATATTTTTCCACTTAGTAAAGACTAGAAACAACTTTCTTTTACATATACCATTCTATTTTAGTAACTTGACTTACAGTAAAGCTAGATCAAGAATCTAGGAAATGTATTACACTTGCAGGCACTAATCGTTAATCACTTTCTATTGTCTTGTTCACTAATAAGATGAACACAAACAAAGGCTCTTTGTCCATCATTTGTTACCAAAGAACGAGTGAAAATTAGCATTTACTTTCAGTCCAGACTTTTCGGACTAACAGTCACAAATTTCTACTTTTCAGCTTTTGAATCCAGACACAAGACAGAAATGAAAAGACTGGTAGTTGTGCAAATTATTTTGGCCAAAACTCATGATGCTTTGAAAGTATGAAAGTACACTTCATTGTGTGAATCTCTTCAGAAAACTTTGGTCTACAGCAGTGAGCAGAATTAGCCAGTCTTCATGAGTTATGATAACAAAGTTGATGAGCTCATTCTGACTATTGCATATTACCTGCACTTTTTTAAAAGGAAAAAAGAAAAACAAACATTCCTGATGGATTTTGAGATCTGTTGAGAGATGTTACCATTTGATTTCACAGGTTTTAAAGAATATGTATATTAGATAAACAGGCTAACAGTCTGACTTTTCCACATATGGTAATTTTGACAGTACTGCATTGCTGTAGGGTTGGCAGATGGAGCAATTATATATTTTCTAGCTAGAAAGTAACCTTTAAAATAAGACTCTAATGTAATATAGAAAATGCTATGATTTTAAAAATTTCTAGTTGAGTTCTCACTAGGTAATAACTTCCAGTATTGTATCTGTTGGACTATTGAGATTAGTTTCCTCCAATTAATAAATCTACACTGTAATCCTCTGACATTCAACTCCTACATATGGGAATATATCTGAGTTGAGTTGTTTGATGAACCACAAATGAAGTGATTTTTGTAATTAATACATTACATCACTTCCCTTGGCTATTGAGGAATCAGAATATAAATATTAAAGAAATGTTAGCAAAACTCTTTTAGAAGAGCCAATTTTTAAAGATGTTTGCTAAAAATTGACTTGAAATGATGTGGGGTTTTTTCCATTCACTTTGTATAAGTTTAGTTTTTTTAAAATACATTCTCATAAAAAGTGAAAACATATATAATTTAAATATGATGTTCAAAACATACTCAAACTATATAAAAATTCTCACTCTGTAAGTGGAAATATTCTCTCATATTCTAGCCTGTGACTTCCAGAATTCCTTTCATCAAGACTTTTGTTTACTGAGTTGTTGTTCATCCTATGCTGCAGCTTTGCCCTTCATTGAATGTACCTCAGCCTTCAACTTAATAGCTTGTGCTTTTCTCTTTAATGACAAAGAACAAAGTCCAACCTGACAAAAACAAAGGAAAGAATGCTACTATGAATATAACAATGTAAATTGATTTTTATGTAACATTTTACATTTTCATTTAACTGCTAGTTATCAGGAGATTACAAATAAAATATTCATCAAATTTATACTCAAGATATGCCTCATTGCTTATTTGATCATGACATAAAGGTATTTGTAGCTAACCTTGAATATATGCTACTATTCAGAATTTAGCTTATGCATAAATAAACTGTCCTTGGACAACATACTTGACTCAGAAAATATGAAGACACAAGTTATTTACTGACTTAGGTATTCATATTATTATACTTTACTCTTACCATTGTGTAAGGTAGAATTTGCTAACAAAGGCTAGTAGTATGGCTACTTGAAACCCACAGTTAGACTAACGTGTATTGACAAACTATTAAGCTATTAATCTACATGAAAATTGCAATAAGGTATTATTAAGAGCTTACTATTATATACCATACAGTAAATCCTTTTTTTTATTTCAAATTTAGTGATAAATCCCTGATAAAATAATGAAGGCAGGGGAAAAAATAAGTGCCAAAGGATTATGCTAGCAAACACATAGATTTTCTTTCCACAGTGTATCAGAAAGAAACCTGTCAGTTTCTCACCTTTAATGATGACCCATAGCTTCTGATTTCCCTTATCATGTGTTGTAAGTTGTAGTTTTTAATTCTCTTATTTATTCTGAATATAATCAGTGATACATCACAGAAATTGTTATTAATATGCTTTGTAATTTTTTACTCTTAAAGTATGTGAATTAGGGATACTGAAAAAATCTGAAAGACTATGTAGATAATGTCAGTGATGATATCTGCTTCTCGTGCCCTTCTTATTCTCTCTCCCTCTTTGCTGTCAGCTTTATATTCTGCTCTTAGTTTTGAAGACAGGCTGGTGCCATCTGCGTGTCTTCATGCAGAGAACAAATTACTGTTAGTAATAAGAATGAAGTTTTTCTAGAACATCTTTCATACAAGGAAAGACTGAGGGAACCGGGGCTGTTCAGTCTAGAGAAGAGGAGACTGATCTCAATATCATTTACATATATCTAAATGGTGGGTGTCAGGTGGTTAGGACATTCCTTTTTTCTATTGCAGCTAGCAACAGGACAAGGGGTAATGGGATAAAGCTAGAACACAAGAAATTCCGCTTAAATATGAGAAAAAACTATCTCACTGTTCAGGTGAGGGAGCAGTGGAACAGGCTGAGCAGAGGGGTTGTGGAGTCTCCTTCCTTGGAGGTTTTGAAGATTCACCTGGACATGTTCCTATGTGACCTGATCTAGGTGAACCTGCTTCTGCAGGGAAGTTGGTCTAGATGATCTCTAAAGGTCCCTTCCAACCCTGACATTCTATGACTCTATATTCTCTCTGCAGGGAATAGAAGCATAAGGGTCTCTAACAGTCTATTTTAGGGCCTGAGGAGTAAATGTTGGAAAGTTTGTGGTCCATTTTCTAAAACATTCAGTTCCTACTCTGTTTTTTCTTACTAGTTATTTTCTTATTTCTCTCACATCCTATATTTATTTCAAAGACTCTTTACTCATGCTTTCTTCTTATCTTAATCTCTCCACTCCTAAATTTTTTCCTAGTTGAAACCTGGGTTTAAAAAAATAGGCCACTTGGACTTTCTAAGTGTAACTATGAAAAAAAGTATAGCAAAAATTATGGCAAAAAATTTTAAATTTGATTTCAAAACAATATTAGTTTTACATTTATTTTATTTTCTCTCTTCTCATTTTCTGTTGCATTCTCCTCTTCTTCTTCTCCACTTCCACATAGTGTGTCCAAAAATGTGTCTGGCCAGTATACTGTGAAGACTTCTTTGACTAACAGAAATGTAATTGAAGAAGATTCCATAGGCTACAAGAGGCTGCACGGATGGCCAGTGAGTGAAAGAGAATGTTCCTCGTTCAGCAAGAGCAGCTACTGTGAATACTTGGTAAATTGAGTAGTAAAATAATCCTATAGAGTAGGCATACCAACAGATGCTTTTCTGCTTTTTTTCAGAATAACTAATTAGCAAACTGAAAACTAAATCATTTTTGAAGGAAAATTAGTTTATAGATGTGTTAAGTACTTTACAGATTGAAGCTGTGCACATTTGTTGGGGTTTGCAGTTCCTAATAAGCGATACCAGAGGTTTCCCATGATTTTATTACTTTTAAATTACATTCTTAATTGTTAGGAAAT
The DNA here is from genome assembly GCA_013401255.1 of Urocolius indicus. Taxonomy (NCBI): domain Eukaryota; kingdom Metazoa; phylum Chordata; class Aves; order Coliiformes; family Coliidae; genus Urocolius; species Urocolius indicus. The sequence continues at coordinate 190,242 of WBNH01010074.1, forward strand.
TTCAGAGATGGAAGAAAGTATACATATTTAAATCCAGAACCTTTGCTTTTCTTTGAGCCATTGCTCACAGGAAAAATATTCTCTGCAATGCTTTAATAACATGTTAGTTATTCTGCTATATATTTCCATGGAAGTGATAGAACTGCATAAAATTAGCTCACACAGCTCCTGCATTATCAGAAGTTTCTGCAAGATACTTAACTTTTTAACTGCATCACTTCAGAAAATGGCAGAGTATCATATAAATGGCATCTCTTAGGAAACCATAATTACAGAGTTGTTGAATTACATTCAGACATGCTAAGTGTCACATACATTTTCTTATGCTGATAAAAAAAACACCCAAAATCAGAATGGAGGAAGAAAGCAACAGTAAGAAAGAGCTTGTTTTCTATTATTTCAGGATTTTTTTCACTTCCCTATTACAAGCAAGCTTAAAGAAGCAGAAAATGTTCTTTTAAATGTATCATATAAATAGCTCATCTGTTAAGTCAGAAAAGCCTTTATTAATGTGGCAGCTCCATAGCCTGGGTGCAAACATATGTCATATCATAAGACATGGCATTGTGCGCTTTATAGCCTTCTAGGTTCAAACATATGTCATTGCATATAACCAAACACATAAGGCTAGTTCAAACAATGTCTTTTTTACACTAGGTATGCATTCCGGGATATGGTGATTAACATAGTCTATAAATATTGTTATATTTGTGTCTGCTGCTTACAAGGAGATAATTTTTTGCCTATAATATTTGCAAAGCTCCTTTTTTTTTTACCTCTGGTCGCTGAGATGTGTTGTGAGGATGTGTTGGGATATGTTATGCCTTTAGAGAAACAGTCACTTGCCAGGTGGGAGCACTGGGTGATGAGAAGTGGGTAGTAGAACAGAAGAGGGACTAGAAGTGATTTTATTATTTCCTATTTTAATTCAGTGAGAACAAAAACCCAAAGAATTTTACTCTGACTCAAAGGCAGTACTGAAAAACTTCTGGCTTATGTTCTATTGGATATATGTATCCATCACATTCTGGTCTTCAGTGATGTTGATATCACAGCTACCGTAAGCTGACATGACGAGGGCTTTTTTTTTTTAACTTTATTTTTCCTGAAGCTTCACGTTCATATAAAGTGGTACGTTAATCCTGTTGATAACTGTTCTTTACTATTAGTTTGCTTTTTGGTATGTGTTTTATTCTCCACAGACTACTATTGTTTTATGAAATGAAGAAAGGGAATTTTTGTTTTTCTCTCATTGTGTTGAAGAAGTAAAAATCTATTATTTGATTTGAGACTCTTTTGCATAAGATATATATTGAATCTTGTGCAGCAATTTGTTTCTCATTTTATCCACAGAGATGCTTCTTTTCTTTCATTTTGAAGGGATTTTTTTTAAATTGTTTCTTCTGCCCAAACCTTAGTAGAGTATAGTTAAAATAAATAAGATACATTTAAAGGGATACTTAGATTGAAAAGGTAACAAATATTTTAATATATATTCTATTATTCCAAATAGTGTTTAAGATTGCTATTACTAAAAAGAAGTTTAAATACAAATTTCATTTATCTTACTTTTCTCCTCTTTTGCTGTCAATATATTTTACCTACAGATAAATATGTAATTTTTCTCAAAACCTAAGAAATTTAATCAGTTTTGCTTTGTTTTTAAACAAGTGTCACAAAAACCCCATTATAAATATCATTGGAATGTGTGAAAAGTGGAGGAATTTGTGATACATATCAGCTGTTATCCCTAACATGAGATTGACACTATTTGAGCTAGTGTACCTATGACTGAAACATAAAATAAACTGTTTGGTGAAGAAAACAGTAATATATAAGGAATTACATTGCAAATCTGTACAAAATATATTGAAAAAGAAAATGTGAATAAACATTATTCCATAGTCCATTCTAAGACATGAACGTTAATTTCTGTATTGTTGTCCTAAAAATGGCAAACATAATGAAAATACTTTTTTTAAAAAAAACTCCACACTAATATTCATTTTCTGTTAATGAACCTTTGCTGGTGTTCAAACAGTCAAGAAGTTCTCACTGCCTATGGAATCCCCATATCTTCCTGGACCTGAATGTCTCCATTCACAATTAGAACTTGACAAGTCAGCAATGAAAAAAATGTCCTTGTTCATCAATTAGAAATTCATGTAAATTATCCTCACTCATGCTCCCTTTTTTTTTTTTTGGCAACTCAATTATTTGTCTTTTCCTTTTGAAATATGTTCTTTCTTTATTGAAAATGACTTTTCTTTTCATGCAGGGAATCATTTTTTCAGGCCATTTAAAATACATCCTGAAAACACAAATATTAGAAGGATTATATCTTACTGTCATAAAGATGGATGTGGCAATTCTGATCATTTTTCATGGTTTTGATATCTGGTAATGATTTTGGTGAAATGAAGGGGAAACAGGAATATGTTCTGAGTAATGATAGACAAACTGTTTTAACTGATACAGAAGTTTGATCTCATCCCATTGTTCTAAGAAAATTTGAATCATGTATCAGTGACCTCATCAAATAATTTTTAGAGGAAGATAGTATAAGATACAGGTAATAACAAAGATGGTCAGGACAATAGAATACACAGATAACTACATATCTAGATTGACTTCCAATATATTGACATACAAATTGGATGGGAAAAATTTTTAAAACGTTAAACTTCAAAAACAGTGGGTTTTTTTCCCCACAATTACAGTGCTTTTTCTGGATCACTATTGAAAACTAAATATATTTGATGGAACTTTAGGTTGGCTTTTTTTGCACTGTATGTAGTTAAAATTCTATTATTGCCAGAAGAGAGGATTAAATTGTTCACCTGGTTAGAAAGTTGTCTTTCCTCTTTCTTCCTCTTCTTGTCAGCAAATCTTCCGAAATTATAAAAATCTTTATGGGTACATAACAAAATCCTATTCAGTTGTATATTTATGAGTTTATCTGTGTCAAGAAAAGTGTAAGTTTTAATCATCAAAAGAAATTTCTATTCAGGAGAGTATACTTCCTTCAAGCAGAAAATCTATGTCAAATAAACTAGTGAGAACTCATAAAGGACCGATAATTTATCCAATAGTGGAGTTTCTGAAACTGAAACAGTATTTTTAAAGAACATCACAGAGATGTTTGTTAATAAGTTAAGGTTATAACTCTGCAAATATTTCCTGTGAGTCTATAACATCTTACCATCTTTTAAATGAACTTAACTTTTAAAAATATCTTTTTTATTAAAAAAAAACCAAAACCTTTTAAATTAACATAACTTTTAAATGAAAAAAAAATAGGCCACTTTTGATTTAATAATGCAGCATATTGTCTTAAAGAAAAATATTTGTTTAAGAAAACTTTGGTCTTTCATTATAGGGGAAAAACAATAATCTGTTTGTCAGTTATCAAATGCAGATGCCGAACTTGCTGGTACATCTGACTTAACTCATACTAACTGGTTATTCTGAAAATAGTGTTTTTAAACACCTACTCTATCACCTGAAAACAAACATAATTTGAAAATGACAGTTTAGAAACATTCACAAGGGCAGATGTACAACTTAATTACCCATGATTAACCTGAGCTGCTGCTAAATTTAACCTTCACTTCACAGAAATGTAAAGTAAGCTTTTATCTACAGATGTATTTGAATTAAAGAACTTCCTACATTCTGCTCTATTGCCAGCAGGTGTTTCCAGAAAGAGCTGGTACATAAATATCGGTGTTATCATGTCTACACCAATGAAAACAAGAATGAAGTGCAATATAGACACAGTGTCATTTCTAACCTATGCATGGCTGATCTCTAAAATTCCTACATATTCCTTGGACCATATCTGAAAAGTCCTCCTTTGAGCAGGGATTCCTCTCAGGGCTACCCTCTGGAGCTCAGTGAGAGTCACATTAAGTGAGACATTAAGCTAACTTTGAGCTATTAATTCAATTAACTGTAAGCAGTAGCTACAGTACTGTTTTGTCATGATTGAGATTGTATATAAAATATATTTAAAATTACAATTATATCATTATTGTGTAAAAATAAAATTCAGTTTCTCCATACTTGCTGAGTTTACTCTGCCCATGAGGGACAGTAACTCATTTTAGTGTTATCTCTTTCAGAACCACTGTCTTTCATGCTGTTGAAAATCTTGTCCAGCATTATCCTTTTTTTATAACTTATGAAAAAACTTAATGGATAATGTAGTGGTATGAAGGTATATGTAAGTCTTTTTGTCCTTCTGCTTCCTCTGCATCCTGTGGGAGAAGGCAGTGAGTGAAAGGGTGAGTGTTTAGCTACTGGCTGGTTTCAACCCACCAAAATTTTCAGATAAATAAATCAGTATTATAAAGAAAATAATCGATTTCTAAATATGGTTTTCAAAATTTCAGCAATGCTTTGAAAATCCTTAAAGACCAGTTGCTTATGAAAGAAAAAGTATTGATTGAACACATTGTTTTCCCTGTATATTCATCTATGTGTGTGCATTTCTCATTTGCAGGAGGTTAAGGCTGTGCTTACACGAAAAACATATGTCATAATAGAAATTAGTAGTGTCAGTTGAGGATTTCAAAATTTGTTGGGAATTCAACTGAAGAACCACAGGTACTATTTGGTAGTCATTTGATAAATATTTGCCTTTGTTCTCACATATACAATTCCTGAGAACTGTAAGGCAGGATGCTTGCAAGATTGTGGAACACACCTAAGAATTTAATCAGTTAGACACAGGAATTCTGCATTTCCAGATCCTGAGAACAAGTTTAGCCCACTGTAATACATAGGAAATTTTTCAACAAAGTATTTGAAGTGTTGGTAATGCATGAATTGTTTCAGAGTCCAATTTATGGATTTTTTCTTGCAACTTCTATAGAGCAAAGACTGAGCAGCTGTATGGTATTTCTGTTATAGTCTGTTGTCAGATAAGCTGACTAGGCCTCAAGGAATGAAGAAAACAAACATCTAAATATTTAAAGTCAAAGATCTAGGTGAACTAGGACTTGCCAAAGTTACAATGAATTAAGGATTTCAAAACATTTTAACTACATTAACTACAAAAATTATATTTAAAAAGCCAACCAAACAGACCAGGAAAGAGAAAGAGGTGTTATTTAGTAGAAATAAAAATAAGAATCTAGTTTTGCATCCAAGGCAAGATAAATGTTTTATGTATTTGTTAAGGACTCTGAAAATTTCTGTATGAGCAAAGGCAAAGTGGAGAATGGAAATGAAAGCATGAAAAAGGAAATTTCCATGTTTGAAGTGGATAAAGCATTTAGAGAGCTTCATTTTCAGACACAGTTTCAGCCCCTGTACAACAGTGCCCAAAAGCTTATGCATTGTTGTCTAACCAGGGTTAGATCTGTCTTTATAAAGTAATCTAACAAGGGTAGTATGTGAAGGAAAGAGATGTGGTGAGGAAGGACTCAAAGTCATTTATTCACCCTGAGGAGGTGCCTGCCTTTGCCTTAATGTACTCAAATTGGGATGATTATATCATCTCTGTGCCAGCAGGAACTGGCACATGAAATTGCAGGTCTCTTGATAATATTCATACATCTATCAAGTCAAACATCAGGCCATGGGAATGAATAATAACAAATATAGTACCTGCATTTTAAAAAAGACTAGGCAGAACAGGTCTGTTAAACAATAGACGTTTGTTTCATGCCAATTAAGAGATTTTAGAGGAAAGCATAATATAGTAGTGGTGGAAGGGAGTAGAAAATGGGATGAAATTCATCACTAAAGGAAAAGTTTATGTTAGAAGAACTTAACAAGGTAATCTACTTTCTAAGAAAATAAAACCAAGATTGTTCTTGGTATGGTGCTACACAAGAAATTATTATTTTTAACCAAAATCAGAATAACATTGTAACAATAAATAATCAGAAATGGGAAGAAAAATCCCCAGAAATATTACTAATGGCAAACGTCTCAGCATTTTAGAGGTAACTAGTTAGACAGCAAATGACACTTTTCTTTAAGACAGAGGGAAAACCTGAGAAATGTAGATAAAGCCTTATGTCATCAACATAATGCACAACATGCTATGAGAGTTTTTATTTAATACAATGTTCTCAGTTGAAAATACTGCCATCTTTCACCTTCTATGTTAGTATTGATCCCCAATACACATAATTACTTTTATTTTCATACAAACACTGACAATTCAAAATGAAATATTGAAACTTAAAATCTTTTAATAAACGGAAGGAAATTTTAATAAACATTCTAGTTTAGGTAGTAATATCATGGTTTCCTTAACTAAACAAAAAAGGTCAGGATTCTTTTGGGATCCAAGATAAGCCATACTGCTACTGCTTTTCAAATACCACCCTCTATTCCCCTTTGAACGTGAAAACTTTTTCCTTCTTCATATCTGTCTTTGCAGTGTTTAGAATTGCGATGTCTATACTCCTGCACCTGCAGGATTGAGACCAAGCGCTAATTTTAAGTAAAATGTGATCTAACTTTCCACTAAAACTTATTTTAACGGGGAATTGTATGTGTACTGGAAGAAAGCACTTTCATTCAGCATTTCTGCAGAGATGATAATGACACTATGTGCCAGTGCTTGTTTCAGTTTTCAGGATAGCACTGGCCTTTCAAAATTTTCTCACAGAGTCTAGTAATAGTTTACGATATCTTTTTTTTTTTGGTTTACAATTTTTACTTCATTCTCTGCAGTTTTATACTATATTTCATGGATGATGCGTAGTTGGAGGGATGCAAAAACACATTTTTGTATTGTGGCTTACAGTATGTCCAGTCTTTACTGCATATCTTTATGTTATGAACAAGTGAGCTTTTCCAAATAGTAATACTCAGATTTGCTGATTCGTTTATTAAAACATCCTCCTTATTGTGTGAATTTAAAAAACCACTTATTTCATCCCTTTTCCACTTTGCTCACTGTTGTTACAGTTCCACAGATCCAAGAAAAGTCTTCATTATTTTTTCAGGTGCATTCATTTGAAATCCCAGAAATGCTGACCAAGTAGAAAATAATAGATTCAAAATTAAGGTAAGCATTTCTACAAAGAAATGCTATAACATTTAACTTTAAATAGAATGAAAGATGCACAAAAATTACGCAGTCCCAGTGACATACAGAGGATCATTCAAGATACATTAATTTACATCTTTTTCTTGTTATTGCAAAATTTTTCCCTCTACTTAGACAAGAATACTTAGGAAGTTACATCCAAAGACTAAAGGCTTTAAAGTCTAACTTATTGATGACCAAGCAGTCCGTTTTCAAAGCTATATATAGGGCTATCAGTCAAAAATACCATGTCCAGCAAAAACATTTATCTGTAAAGTCAAAGCTCAGCCAGAACGTCTTGATTGCTCAGCCCTCTGATAAAGTTTTTGGTGACTTAAAGGTATTTAACTGAAATTTCACAATTTGTTGATAGTATACATAAGTGGATATCTATTCTTCATTTTTGGTTCCTTTTGGAAGAAAGGTTTACAGGGAGTTGGAGACTCTTTTACAAAGTGCAAACAAACCCTACTTCATCAGTCCTCTCCCCAATATGCAGGGGGGTCTGAGCTCCAGCATATCTCCTCCTCCCTTGTCTTGTTGACCTTGGGGACTACATAGTTACTTCTGTCTCTCTCCCACTCCTTGCACCACCACCAGTCACAAAAGAAGGAAGAACAGTACAAGAAGGAGCAGGAAGAACTCTCTTCTTCTTTTTAAAGGAGCTATTTTTACAGCCCCTTCCCCATTGCCAGAAACAGCTCCATGCAAAAACATGAGTCTCTGCAATCTCTTGTTCTTCAGTTATGTATCTTATTCCTGTGAAGTCACTTTACACTCAATTTGCCACTGTGGCACTTCTGTCTAAGTGGATAGCAGTATAGCAATAGTAAGTAGACATTCAACTACCACTGCTTAGAGTGTAAACTGAAATGTATGCATAAAATAAGTCATGTGTAAAGTGAACTGAAGCTGAGGAAGCATGCTAAGCCTTCAAAGCAGTTGTCTAAAAGAAATGGGTAAGTGCACCTGTGATGGAACGACTGTCTTTCTGGAGATTGCCTCTATACCAGTTCTGAGTCATGACATCCTCTTTTCTGTCAGTGTTAGTATGTTTAAGACATCCAGGACAGAAGAATCTACTAGAAAAGTAGTCTGAACATATAGGTGGTATTATAGGAGAGGTCTATGATATAAAGTACAGATATTGCTCAGCACAAATATTAGTGTACAATGCCTACAGCTGCTCAGGAATGTCCTTCTACTCAAGAAAATCCAGAGAAGAGCGGTGAGAATCTCAAGAAGCCTAGAAAACATAACTTTCAAGAAAAAATATGAAAGGATTTGGGGCTGAGACTAAATATAAGGCTAAAAAAGACAGGATACTACTTCTGAGATCAGTGACAGATGAAATCTTCCCTCATATTAGCTGTGCACTGGACAACAATAGGATTAACGTTTTGAAAGAAGACAGTTGTGAAGAAAACAACTAAAGTAGTCAGAATAATGAAGCACTGAAATAATTTATCTAGGAGGGCTTAAAAACTTCCATCATCTGGAAAACTTCAACAAGGATGTAGAGAAGAGTCAGATGGATGAATTTTTTCTACTCTTACTTTTAAATTGGGGTAGGTGATCACTGCAGATCATTTGTTGACCTCCTTTCTGAGATTTCAGAAGTCATTCTAACCTAGAGGAATTTGTTGCTATGGGTTTTGGTATTTTTTTGCTTTATTTCTGAAGTCCTTTTGTTAATAACATTGCTATCTGGTGATTAAAGCACTTTGGAAAATAGCTGATATAGTACGAACAACAGGTTTTCATCTGCAAATTAATCTTACCTTCAAAATATTTCTGAGGTTGACACTCTTTTCTTAACTGAAGTTCCCCTTTGGATTTGAATTTTAACTGGAGATACAGAAAGAGGAGAAAGCCTTAGAAATCCACACCTCTGTCAATATGAAAAAAAAAAAATTACATTCCCCATTTGGCATTAAAATATTGCAAAATTCTGCTTTTAGTTTCAACACCCTGTTGAAATGAATTCAGAAGTCATTAGGTGCAATGAGGAACACCGTTTTAATTTTCAAGAGTTTTGATTGAGGAGTGTCTTTCTCATTAAAACCTAACCATAGGGGCAATAAATAGAACAATAAAGAATACTATTATTCCTTCATTAAGTTTCATGGCTTGTCATTCTTCAGTCAGCTGCATGTTTTTATAGAGGTAGTTATTGCAGGTAGCTTTCTAAATAAAGATGGTATAATGAAATAAAAAGAGAGATTTGCTGTTTAAGAATTATTTGTTAATAAGATAGCCTGATATTTTTAGGTTCTCTTGAAACAGTGGTACCTGTGTATTTTTCTCTTGAGTTTTAGGAAGTGAAAAAAAACAAGCAGTTTTAACAAAGGTTAATGTTTTACAGTTAGTATTTATGTTCTATATTGAATGATCAAGCACTCAGAATGAAGTGTGTGACAACTGCAGCCATATATTGCTAACAATCAGATAGTGCCAGATTAAAAATACAAAACAACAAAGTACTCGAATGATTTATCTAGTTTAGAAAAACACTTAGATAACATCAACAACAGAGCTGTTTAAAAACAGACTTGTTTAAAGAGCTGACAAGAGGACAGATTGTTAGGACAGACGGACACTAAACACACAATAACACGAACATTCAGTCCAGAAGGACTGAGCACAAAATTGTCTGAAGTCAGGTGACTACAATAGTTCTAATTCATGAGAGAGTAAAATTTAAGGAAATGTGGTAATCAGAATTATTTCTGTTTCAAGTGTCCTGTGAAACTAGATGAACTTGGACTTTTTAAAGACTGTATAAAAAGGTTGTAAATGAAAGTAAGTCAGAAGAAATACTGTATGTGGTGTTCTTTTGGGGAAAAAAACAACTCCAGAGCCACAACCATCTCAGTAGCTGCAAAAAAGTCATAAACAATCTCTTGATTCCTGTAAAAGAATTATGAAAGACATTACCATCACCTTACCTTCTGCAATGCAATCACATGGTGGAATACCTTTACAGTTCTATATCCTGAAAATTTTGTAATTACCTGAGACAAAGGGTGACTAATGTTAATGAATTATTCTTAATAGCATTTATATTAAAGAAGTGCAAGCTGTACCAGTGCAATCTTTGAGCAGAAAGGATGTAAGATCACAATTCTGGTTTATAAAAAGCTGTTTGGGAAGTTTTGTTGGACTGGAAAAATAGAATCCAACTTCCATCATGACAGAAATTCTCATCTTTCATTATTTTTGCCAATGTGTATGTTTACTATTCCTATCCACCAAAATACAAATATTCTTCACAATATAATAATAAGAAAGTACCATTTAACTTTTTCTCAAAATATTTCTCCATAATCTTACTAGATACAACTCTTAAAATCCATGTTTTATAAAAATTTTCATTGTTATACCAGCAAAGTTTTGTGTTTATTCAGATTTTGTTTCTTCCTGTAGTAAAAGAGATTATAAACTTTGGAAAGGTATCTGTTCCCTCTTACAGTATGAAATACATCATTTGAAAGATTTTATGGTTTATGTCTTTTGTATTTTTTTCCCAGTACGCTATAGAATTCCCACAAACTGAAGGAGTAAAACCTTGTATCATTCAGCCTCTTAAATTACTAAAAAATATTATAGGAATGTTCTGCAGGTTTTTTTATCTCTAATCTGAGAGATCTGTGAGTTTACATGCATGAAAGTATTTGAATCTGTCATTATCATTCCTCGTCTCTAGTTCATGAGTTTTGCTTTGTATTCCTGTACATGGCTGCAAATTCAACGTTATAAAGCCAAATTCTTACTAATCTCATAATAGGAAATCTGTGTGTATGAACATAAAGCAAACATGGCTCCTTAATACTTATGCAGCTGGAGTAATCCATTGTTCAAGATTGCCTTTTTCTATTGTAAAATAGAGGTTTGGGTGCTAGAAGAGAAGATAAATGTTTCCTAAGAGTGTGAGGCTCAACTGGATAGAACAGACTGTGGTAAGTATCTAGAAAATTTGCAGAGTAATAGAAAGCAAGGATAAATTGTTCAGATTTTCATCATCATATTGCACCTTTTAACCTAGCAGTCTGGCCCTGTAGTATTACATTAAGCATACAATTATGATTACATTTTCTAATACAAAAACGATTAAAGCATAGGAAAACTGATGCAACTTGGCTTATTTCATACCTTTTTTTTTTTAATAAGAATACTTCCTGAATTGTTTTGTTTGAAATTTAGGATGGGATTTGCCTTCTGTATTTTTGGAATAATTAATGAAATAGCAGGTTTGTAAGACATGCAGAGAAGTCATATTTTATTACTCTTTATGAAGGAAAATTCACCTCACTATAGCAATTTTCTTTGCTAAGTATCTCTAAGAATCAAAGGTAAGTTGTTGGGGGAGGGATGAAGCAGGATGACTGTTCCAAAGATAAATGAAGATGGATTATTCTTAGATGAACGTTTACTATTTTGGTAGCAACAAATGAAGAAGTAATTGTCCACATTTTACAAGCAAGAAGATTAAGTGTCTTGCCAGAACCATTTGATTTTGTGATACCAATAGCTTAAGTAAACCTCTACAGCACCATGTCACAGATTACCTTTTCTTCTAAGCAGGGAGTAGCAATAAATAACTACAGCTTTGGCCTAAACTTATATTGTTCACAGCACTAACAAGTAAAGTGGGAAAGCGGGAGAATTAACAAACAGTTACACATAAATGTGTGTCTCCATTATGCAGTGAGGATTACAAATAAACACGAAGTGGGATCTTTGGATTTGTCAGAATTGTATAAAGCAGAGTCCTAAAGATGAATCAGACATCTAACTCATGGATCTCTTGATCAACAGAATAATAGTTTGTTTAAGTAGCTATTGTATTGCCCAGCAGACAGGCAACCTGTAGTCAGGTTTTTCTTGAAAGTGAAATGGTTAATCCTAGTTTCCAAAGAATAACATGGGATACCCTATTTTTTTGATGTTATGGTTATAGGTACATGGGCTTCAATCTGAAATGAAACTTAACTTCTCTTTATCATTTCTGTTTTTATTTATTATGTGTGTACAATGGAAGAAAGGAAGTGTTTGTGTTATACATCAGACTAGTAGTACAGAAAGAAAACAGAAATCTTCAGCTATGCAGCCAAATCTTGATAAGAATCTTTTGCTCTCACTGCTGCTCTCTTATTTTTACTTCTATTTCAATTTTACTACCACTACATTGTGTTCATTTTATTATTAATAAATTTAGTAGTTCTCTAGCTGCTTCTGTAAAAACCTCCAGGTGTAAGAATTAATCAACATGCTAGTAAGACAGACAAATAGTCTTTCTATTTTATGGATGAGAATTCTGAATAGTAGAGGAACAGATTTCATTTTAAAAATACTTGTGAATCCAGGAAAAGGCAAAATTTATCCCTACATTGGTGATCTGCCAGTCCAACTATGTAGCTGACAGGCATGCTGTAATCTCCTTCTATTTTTATTTTACCTGAAACTCTGAACTTGTTCCTTCATTCAGAGAATCACAGAGTGGTTAAGTCTGGAAGGGACTTCTCAAGGCCATCTTGTTCAACCCCTCCTTTTCAAGTAAGGTCACCTAAATCCAGTTGCCTGGGACCATGTCCAGATCACTACTGTACATCTCCACAACCTCTCTGGATAAACTGTGCCAGTGCTCGGTCACCATCATAATAAAATGTTTTCCCTTATGTTTGGTTGGAATCTCCTGTGTTTCAGTCTGTGCCCACTGTCTCTGGTCCTGACAGTGGGCAGAACTCTCTTTTATGTTTAAAAACAATAGAGTAAATATCACAAATATAGATTAATTTCAGCTGCAATGAAAGTGCATGTAATTCCCAATGAGGCTGTATTTTCTTAAGATTGTCTAAATTCGATCCAGTACCTTCAGGAGAATCTTTTTCCTCCCTTATGTTCTACATTGGAGAAGTTAGTCACCCTAAGAGATTCAGATAGCAAAGGATTGAATGTTTAAAATTACTTTGTTTTACAAATATTTCTGAAGTGAATTCCATGGACCATAACAAAAAAACCTAATTTTTGTTGTATATAGTTCACTTACAAATATAAAGTAATAAGTAAATGTAGTACACCTATTACAATATTTAAAATAAATGTCAATGCAGTTCAAAAATACTCAGGAAAAAAATCCATCTTCATTGATGTTACAGCAGATGGGTTTCTGCAAAAGATAAGAAGAGCTTAGTTGGAAGTAGACCAGAGGCTATTTTTGACATCCTTGTTAGAGGGACAGATGATGCCACAGTAACTTTTTAACTAAAAAATTCACTTAGCCTTAAGTGATGTTTAGTAAAAATCAATTTAGAGTTCAAATTAGTTCAATGAATGTATTTTATGTATGTGCTCAAGGTTAGAATTCTAGCTCTTCCTTTCTACATCCTGAATTTTCTATTAACTTGTCTATAATTAAGTAATATAGGATTTAAAACTTATGGTGGTGGATGTTGGTCCTTGTATAAATATTTACAAGAAAAATTGAAGTGCACTGTCTTGATATTAATGTTGTTAAAATTCATTAAATAAATCTATACTTTTTTCCTTATCCTCATTTCCCTCCCAGTCTTCCTAGCTTTGCTATTTTCATCTTTCTTTTTTAACAGTACTGTTTCTTATTTGCAACAGAACGCAAGGAGTAGCAAGCAAGTATGAAAGTTCCTTGAATCTGTTATGAGAGAGTGTTCTATCTGATTTATGTAGGTTTACAGGTTATCTGGATTTGGAACATGCAAAGACCTTTGCTAACTGTTTCTGGACTATGGAACAGTAAAAACTCTTTCTATGGCAATATGAGTTCTTATTCACCTCCAACTTCAGAACAGTGTATGCAAGAAAAAGATGAGCAGAGGCAACTAGATTTTATTGATGACAATGAAGATATAACATAAAAGCTGTAAACCGAAATGCTGATGATAGTCTAGAGATTTTGCTATAGTGCTAGAAGTACTGAGGAAAGGGAGAAAGTGATCTTTTCCTTCTTGCAAGTCAGTGAAGTTTTGCACGTAAGCCTACAGAAAACTGGTTTTTAAGTGAGATTGCTTTGACCACTCTCTTACTATTCTTTTCTTATTCATTTTGCAGACAAGTACATTTATAAGTAGAACTATTCTGCCCCCAGCAGCCATAAAGGGGGTCGTGGGCTAAGAGTGTGGTAGAGGGAGCCTCAGAAGGCTGGACAGAGACAGTGAGGACTAAGAGTGCCCTCAGGGCCATGAGACTGCATTTAGTCAGAAAGTACTATGTAAAATAAATTACAGCATAAATGTTATAAGTTTATGTCATGCTGCTTTATCATTCAAGGTGGTTGTAAGGTGTAATGAATTTTTATGACCAAATTTTGCAGTAAGAATATTCTTGAAATCTTATATTGCAAAAGAAATACCACAACTTTCCTTGCTTCTTTTAAAAGTTGGAGGGTTGTTTCATTAAATTTTATGCAAAAAGAAATCTAAGTTTGGAGATTTATCCCCTAGTAGCTTTAATTTTTTTTTTTCACAGCTCATATGTACTTTTTTTGTGTGAGCTGTGATACCCGGAAAATGAAATATGACAGTAGGTGCCATCTCTGTTAACTATAGTTGACTCATAAATAGTTGCATCAGAAATTACCAGAACTTGCTGCTTTAAGCTACAGATCGACTGCTCTAGGAGAAAATGTGTCGTAAGTTCAAGTAACTCATAAAAAGAGTAACGTGAAATCTCCATCAAATACAATTTGAACAAGAGTCACATGGAATAAGTATAGTATAAATCAGATAAGAGACCTACAAAGTGGCCTCATAGTGATGGAAATTTAGAAGGTAAATATTGTAGAACAAACAGAGCTCATTTACTCTTGCAATTTTAATTTTCTTTTTTTTTTTTTTTTTAAGGTTTGAAAGTACAAGGATTAGCATCAATTCCAGTACTCCTAGTTTCAGAGTGTTGCAATACTGGTAACGTCTTTTACTTGGCAAAAGCATTTTTTGGAATAAAGAAATGAGTTCAGAGATGTCTCTTCTTTTTTTTTTTTTTTTAATTTTGGTTGGTTATTCATTCAGAAATATAAATCTATAGTCTTCATCCCACTTTTCCTTGAAGATATTATGGGGAAAAAACATGAAGGAAATAAATTTGGATACTATAACAAGATGCAAGACTTACTCCAGGGTTTTTAATCTGTGATTAACACAAAAAATAGATATCCTTTATTTGTTACATGCAGATTAACATAAGTAAACACTATGAAAGATTCCTTCAGTGATTTTTTTTTTTTACTTAAGCATGTACAGCAAAGTGGTCTAATGGACGAGAGCCCCAAAACCATATTCATTCAAGTGGCAAACAAGTAAAATCTACATAGTACGCAACAAAATTTATACAAACAGCTGTTTTTCTGTATTTAACAAGTGATATCCAAAAATCTATCACTTACAGTGAGGTTCACTACAGCAAATGACTGAATAAATGAGCAAAACTATTAAAAGACTCTAGAGATGCATAGTAGTGAACTAATCAATTGTATAAATCAACCCTAATAATGAAGTTAAGGGTCTGAGGTAAACTAAAGCTGAAGAAAACTGTAAATGGGAGAAATGGGGATTTAAACAAACAAATCTCCATCAAGGACCACAGGCTTGTTTTTCTTACATAAGAAACCATTATTTCAGAAGCAGTGGTAGAAAAGTAGTAAGGAAATAAATGTAAAAGAAGACAAATAAATTTATTAATTCAGTTAGTAACTGAACAAGGTAACAATGTTAAGTATTTGCTACATATGCAATTCACATCTTTATTGACAGCAAACATGAAGTTTGTGAACAATTTAAATTGCATATAAAGCTTCAAAGAAAAGGTTTAGGTTGGAGAGGCAGGGTACATAACAGAACTGGACCAGTTTCATTCTAACAATATTTGAACAACTAATTGTACCCAATGAATATCAGTTTGGAATACTAACAATGTATATGGCAGATACTTTTTTAGCTTTTAGTTAGTATGTACTTTTACTGATTTTTCATCATTATTCTCTTCCAAAATAATCAGTCAGCTTGAAGGAACATGTCTTATAACAAACTACACACATATTTTGAGAAAAAGTGACTGAATGCTGCAGTGTTCATCAAAGACAGCTGTTGAATGTTACAATGAGTATGTTTTTGCAGTCCAGGAGAAATGTGCAAATAAAACTGCAAATATGGTTGATAAACCTATTCTAGGTTTTGTATTTTTCTTTGGTTCACTTTTCTCTGTCTCTTTGTTTATTTTATTGAGGCTTTATGACGCAACCAGACATTTAAAAATTTTAATTCTTTCTCCTCTATGAAGAAGAAAAGAAATAAATTTGTATTCTAAAAATCAGTAGTCCTTAAACTGGAAATTCACATAGTCTATTAGACGTTCCACTGGCATCTGCATATTCTTGTCTTCTGAGAAATTCAACCTGAAACATTGTTGAAGCACTACCTAACATTCTTTTTTATGGACTCTACTTCTGAATACTTGATTAATTCAGTTCATCAATCTGTGCCCTGCTTAATACTATGACTACTTGCATGTCTAATTTAATTAGCGTAATAAGGACTTGAAAATAACTATTTTCTTCATAACCTAATGTCAAGATCAACTAGTCTGAATAAAATCTGACAATTTAGAAAATGAAATCATGTCTTAACAGTTATCAGCTTTTTTAGATCTCTTTATAAGTTGTTTGGGTTTTGGGCATAGTTTTTTATTTGTTTGTTGGATTGTGGTTTTTTTCCCTACCTAAATATAGGGAATTATAGACTAATTCAGGTTTAAAGTGATACACTGTCTCCTGCTAAAAGCTTCCCTAGATAATGAAGATAACAGAAACAATATCAGAAAATGATGGTGTGTTCAGATTCCTTTGCTTCAGTATTCTGTTCAGTAGTGAATGTTTTAGAGACCATAGGAAAAACAGGTTTACAATATTTCTAGATTTAATTCTGATGAAGACTCCTTTTTGTAGAATACATCTTCAAGAAATAATTACTTCCCATATTTCTGAATTTTTGTCTGAAGAAGAGAGAAACAGTAGATATGTTCTGACCATGGCCAATCAGGATGTAGTTTTGTAATTGCCCATACTGTTTACAGTTCTATTTGAAAGCCCATAGGAACAGTTCCTTACAGATACTAACCCAACTCTACAAAGCAGGTGCAGATATAGAAGCATTTCCACAGTATATGACCTTAAGATTTGTCTTTTTATGAGCGTCACACATTCAATGTTTCATATATGGAAACAAAGGCATCACTTTCAGTTTTACTGAGAGACATGCACATACAATGTTGCTGAAATGGGTGTGCACCCAGAAGAAAATAACAGGCCAAAATCTATTTTTAATATGGAAACAGTCACCGGCTCATAGTCCATTAGGGTTCAAGCAGAGAGAAATCAAGTAAATGGAAGAGAAATCTACAGAAGTAATGACATATATGGAACTATGTTCCACTAAGAAAGTGCCCTGAGCTGAAAATAGCTGTGGAGTTTAGAGTGCTAAGGCGGGAGTGAGGTACTGTCATTTTATGATGGCCCTTTTTTTATATCTCCTCAGGCACTGTTTTTTTTTCCTCCACTGGAAGGAACATACTCCACAGGATACTGAGCAGCATGAACCTTTACTGTGTCCTGTATGGCTGTTCTTATGCTGTTATTACAAAGTAGGAAGCTATTATGTGAAAATTATGTTAATTAGACATGGCTGGTTTAGTCTATCATAATAGAGCACTAGTTCTTTTATGATTCAGATAATTTTGTTTAAAGATGAAAAACGTTCCAGATATTTCAAAATCCAAATGGAGTTAAAGTTGTCTTGAAATGTATTCTGCCTTGAAGCTGTTTCAGAAGGGTACTAGTCAAGACAGTTCAACATCAGTCAGCGGAATGGATGTTTACAGTGGTAGCTGGTCACTGAGTCACTAGTAACCAATGCCCTGTGTTTGTGCTTGTTGAACTCAACAGTCACTTCCTACTCCTCTTTTTATCTCTTTCCCATTCTTCTACTGACCTCTGAGCTCTGCGTGAGAGCAAAGATTTCAAGGACCAATCATGAAAAGACAAGGGCAGATATAGAGAAAAAGTAGGGAGGCTCAATGAACTCAGCAGCTATAAATGCAGATTAAAAGTCCCTTTTGAGATGATTTATTCCTCTGTCCATGCTGCTTCCTAGACATTTTTGCTCTTGTCTCAAATTCATCTAGAATTTGTTTCTCCAGCGCTCCTTCTTTCACTTAGCTTGCTGAGATATAGAACTGTCCATTTCCACAGAGTGGAAGGAAATCTGATCAGGCTACCTGTCTCTGCTCATGTGATTTCTCCTCAGAATGATTGATATTTGGAAATTAGATAAAAGTTTTCTCAGATACAGTTAGCATGCAAGATTCGTTCTGCAGGTCTAAGCTATTCATTGTCGAAAATCCAACCAAATTGGAAAAGATGTAGCAGAAGATGAACTGATGTTCTAAGACTTGTGAAACTATGAAATAGTACATAACTGTGAAAGTTTGATTGAAGAAATTATTATAGACCAGTGTTAGTCATGTTTTCCTAGAACAAGTAACAAAACCAAAACCTGAGCCTTTCATCTGAAAAAACAATGTAACTTAATATCTATGTGACTTTGCATGCTGCTGCAATGTTGAACTTTGTGAATCAAGAATCATAAAAGAAATTTGAATGGAAAATTTTGTCAGGGAAGCTATAACAAATAGAAAATGAACTTGTAAGATGCTACTCTTTTTTGTTCTTTGCTGATGGTTTTTAATTAAGCCGTAGTGTTTACATGAATGAACTTTGTGTCTGTTTACTCAGTCTCCTTTGGATCGTTTGCCAAGCCTAAGCCTTCATGTCATGTCTTATTAAAGCAGAACATCAGAGGTTTTACATTTGGTCAGAAATTTCTTTTAAAATTTCAGGATTTCATAAGTCCCCTTCCTACTTTACCTCTTCTTGACAGATTAATTCATATATGCACTCACATACAATCATTTCCTTGGGAAGCTGTAGGTTATCTGTCATTAATACTGTAGCTGTTATGCAGTTTGAAATCTGGGTCCTTAATGAGGTGCAGACTTGCCGGAAAAGAAAAAAATAGTTTATGTTGAACAGATATGAAAATATCCTTGGAAAATTGTGTTGCCATAGAGAAAAATCCACTAAAACTTAACTTCTAACAGGTAATCTTTGTTGCATGTACCTTTTTTTTTTTTTTCCACAGATGAGTACCTTGAGAACCTAAAGTCATTCTTCATTCTCACTTAAGTGCTGAAAATTTGCCATGGCTACTGAACAAAACAGCAGCCATGATTTATACAAATCAAGTGATGAACTACGGTATGTTGTTCAAGTAGTGTCAAAATTACCATTTAAAATTAATGAATACTGTTCAGAGAGAAGCAATGTGGTGAATTGACCTTGGCTGCCTGCTAGATGTGATCATCCAGCCTCTCTCTCAATCCCTCTTCCTCAACAGGGTAGAAAATAAAATGGGAAAGCTCACAGATTGAGGCAAAGATGGGGAGATCCTTTAACAACTACCTTCATGGGCAAAACAGTCTCAATTTGGGGAAAATTTATTTCTCTCAGCCACAGCTGCTGGGCAGCATTTTGCTCGCTCATCTCCAGGCTTTCCCCAGGGCATTGTGCCCTGTGCTGGGGCCTTTGGAACTCTCTGTGTATGGCTCAGGGTAGCCCCTCAGCTCCCTCAGGGGCCCTCCCTGTAACACGAGTCTGTAACTGAGCAGCTTTACAGTTCTGCAAACTTCTGACATCCTTTTAACTACATTAATTGAGTTCACCAGCTGATTTTATTTAAAGGTGTAAATTTGTGTAGTGTAGTAATACATATGCTATGTTTTTCCATCAAGAAAACATCTATGTGAGCCTAAAAAGTGTGAACTTGCTCTTCGTAGGAAGAAATACGCTTGTCAAAGAGAAAATAGATTTAACTACAAATATACTTCAGCAATATCCTCAGAATAAGTCCTTTCTATTGACCTTATTAAAGTGTGGATATATCAGAGATGAACAAAATGCTTTCTGATTCTTCAGCAAACACAGTAACTTTGTTTTTTCCTTGTTTGTTTCCAAATACCGTGGAAATTCAGAAATATGGACATATTGTCTATTTCATGTACTGTGCAAGTTTGAAAATAGGGAAGAAAATTGTGCCAGTTTTTTTCTGTGAAAGAGATGCTTCTGACTACAAGACCAGAATAAAGTTTAAATTCTAGAACTTCACTAACAGTTCACATCTTGAAAAAACATATGAGTAAAAATATCAGCTTGCTTGAATGTCAACTAACAAATTATTTTCTTTCAAATGAGAAAGAAAGAAAAAGTTTGGATATGGGCTTCATAAGCCATCTTGCTTATTGATATGAAAAGTTTGGTTGACACCAGTTGTGAAAGGTATTTGTCTCCCTGGTTCTAAGCTTCCCATGTAGAGGGAAGGTAACAGCACACTGACTTCTCATAGCTTCTGAAAACATGAAACTATTTTTCCTCACTTTGTTCTGCTGGTTACACAGAAAATTTGTGGAGAAATTAATAATTCTGTCTTGGAGCAGGGTTGAAATAGTGTGTAGAAAGGCTAGAAGGCACAGACCAAAAGGGAGAAAACAAAGAGTTAAACAACTTCTTGCAGGAAAGTAAAGAGTAGTATCAGGTGAATTATAGACTTTATATAGTCTACTTCTCAATTTCCTTAAAATCTGTTTTACTCTGAAATAGCTGTTGTGCACACAAAAAAATGCTCTCTGATCTTCCTGGCTTAATGAATGTTAGGTCAATAGACTATTCATAATCATGAGAGAAATCTCCATGTCTCTGTACTTTTAATATGAAAATGAGTCTTGAATTCTGTTATTTTGCTTGTAGGAAGCAAGATAGGCAAACTCTTATACCTCATTTTAGAGTTTATGACTTGAATGCACGAAGATGACAATGGAGAGACTGTGCAAAAATTCTGTTATATTGTTCTAAGGTCAGATGAAGATCTTTGCAATCATTTTTCACTCACTTTGCATGGACGACTTTTTTGTCATATGCTGCACGTTAGTGCGTGTATGAATGATATTGCTCTGAAAATAATTGTTTAAATGATAATGCAACTGTTAGATTAATTAAAAATATTTCCTTCTAAAGTGTTTGTTTCTCATGGTATAACAGGAGTGTGTATTTATTAGCAGACAACTTGTAAAAATAGAATTAAAATAAAGAGGCAAACATCTGCCTCTACTTAAAAATTGTTTCCAGAAGACCAAACAAGATATAGATCTTGTTTATTATAGTAATGTGGTGACAACAACAGCAACCATAATACATCAAATTATTTCCAACACATTAAACAAACAATTTCTATAGACTAATGTGAGTAAATTATTTATATATTTATTATACAGAGTGTAGCTGTAAGCTGTGCCTAAGACCCCTGCGGTGAAAAGCTCATCACATTGTCTATATCCATGAAATGCTACTTGTAGTGTGGACATAATATATGAAGAATTAAAATGTGTTATGAATCACATTATAAAAAAAGATAGAGAAAATCCAGACTCACATCAATGAAAAGGCACAGGGGAACCCAATGACATACATAGTGTTTTGTTTCTTCAAGAGGTTTAAAAGGGAGAAGTTTAACATAAAACAATGTAATCTGCTACGTATTTCACAGTGACTAAAGGGCTATAGCTTTGTGACTGAAATAGCAGTAAACATGGAAAACTTCAACAATTTGATAGGGAGTGAATGGAAAGCTCACCTTTAGATAATATGGATTTTCCTCCTATTTACCAAAACTGTGAAATTACACTATGTTGGGTAAAAAAAAAAAAAATCCATTGTAGACACATCTGCCAGCTTGGAGAAGATGATGAATGGTTTCTAAAACAGTAGCTTTGAAGCTGATATAACTTCCAATTATAGGTAAAGCACCTTGAGAAGGCAGCCAACCTTAAGGTGACTTTTGCTTTCTATACCCACGTCAGCTCTGATCACTTTATGCTTTTAGTAAATTAGGATGTAAATAGCAGAAGTCACTTGTGCTGATAAGAGACCTGTATCTTAATTAAACGTCTATCCAACACTGCAGTTCTGGAGTATCAATAAAACCCAGATATAACCAATATAACTTCCATTTCCTCAAAGTGTGAGTAAATTAGCGGTCTAGCCTGTCTCTCCTCGTACCATTTTCACTACTGTGTCTATTTTGAGATTCTTTGTTCAAAAATTGTAAATCTACTTTCTGATTTCTGTAACAATACTAAAATATTGTTTACAAATGAAATAAATGATCTTGATACTGGTAAGTTTTCAAAGTCAAACCTGAACTTCTAAATATAGGAAAACATCTCCCATCTTAACAGAGGGATATGTTTAAACTGTAGTTAAAACTTCCTTTCATTTTTTCTCAAGTTTCCCAAAAAATATTTTGTTTGCAATTAGTGAGAGTTAAAGAGAATCTTTAATAGATTAACATGTAAGCAGCAATATATCTAGAGATGTACCTCTTGAACTTCAAAATCTCTCAAAAGAATGATCTGTATATGAAAATATATGTATATTTATATATGAAAACTTTATCTTCACCTTCAGTGTATGTTTTTAGATATTAATAACAGACACAGAACTGATAATTTGTGGAATCATGTTATAACATGATTAACTGAAATTCTTACGTGTACTTTAATTAACATCAACACAGAGACCTGTATTCTATCTCTATTGGACTTAATTAATGTTCTAAACACCTCAGTCCTGTAAACCTGCTATTTCTTGTTAGGATGTTATTATTTAGTAGAAAATGTTACATGTCCTAAACTAAGTAGACATTATTTTAAAATCAAACCACTATTGTAGAAGGTAAAAACCCCAAACATCTAGAAACCATAGCTCAATGTTACAGGAAAATGGCTTCTTCCAGCTTCACAATAAATCTTCAGTCAAGGTTTGGAAATTAATCTAAAATGGCCTTTTTTGCTGTACAATATGGTACTTGAGTTCTCAACAGTGTGGTAAGAAAAGTTGAAGGAACAGGCCAACAGGAACCTCATGAAGACCAGCAGGAACAAGAATATTTCATATGACTCAGAATGACACAAAGAAACAATAGACGCTGGACATCCCTGTCCACTAGTATCTCTTCAGAAAAAGATACAGGTGTCAATAGAGAGCTTGAGCAGTGTGCTGTTGTGGTGATGAATGGCAACTGCATTCTGGGCTGTATTAGTAAGCACACAGTCAACTGAACAGAAATTATTATTCTCCTCTACATGGTATATATGAAACTGTATCTGACCATCTATGCTGTTTTGGGCCCCTCAATGAAGAGAGTCTATTAGAGGACAATGTGTAGGAGCTGAAGTACATAGATTATGAGGAAAGGCTCAGGGACCTCTATTTGTTCTGCTAGCAGATAAAAAACCTTTAGAAATTATGATTGCAGATTTTCACTGCTCAAAAGCAGCAGGAGATTACAAAAAAAGACATAGATGGTAGTCAGAAGTGTGCAGCAGAAAAGAAGCAGCAATAGTCACAAGTTGCAGAAGACTTCTGTGAGGGTGGAAGAACTCAAGACAACCAAAAAAAGCTTCTATCAACAGCTGAATATAAGGAAGTTTTAAACTGCTATTGAAAAACAAGTTTTTGATTACTGACAGCTCTACAAGAGGGTCTGACTCCTCTCAAAGCTCAGAGACTAAAAGGAAGATAAGAGATACATAATGTCTGAACATTGACAAAGCAAGAATCCATTTTTCCTGAACTGGATGTCATTGTGAAAAGAAACATGGAGCTGATATTAATGTTCAGATTTCAAAACTGTTATGACATTCACTTGTTTACATCAGAGAAAGAAAAGAAAATAGCCCAGGCAAAAAGGCAGCAATGCCTATTCATATAGTAAGACAGCATTAAGTATTGGCAAGAAATGTTGGACAGTGCAGTAAATGTGGTTGACACGTAAAGAGGAGATCAGCATCTATTTACGAAGCTAGTGTTCATAACATCTATTTGTTGAAATACCCTCCAATGCACCACTCACACAAAACTTCTGTAAAGAGGAAGAAATGTTAAAGAAAAGACTGAAAAGATTAAAAAAACAAACAAACAATCAAACAAAAAACCTTCTAACAGTCTGATCTTCTATCACTCTTTCTTTAGAATGTTATTTATTTTCTCAGAGTTTCTAAACATTGTTTACGCTCAGAGAAGCAGAAATATATCTTAGTCTTCAAAGCCTTGCATGGGGACTTCATAGTTGGAAGAAGAAGAAGAAATAATGTACAAAAAGCTATATGAAATTATTAGGTTTACTTTTTTTATTTTGGAAGTGTTTTCTTTGAACTGCATTGGTGGCAAAAATAATCTTTGCTATTTTCTTTTTGTCTATGTCGGTAAGTTGTGCTCTTTTGTGTCATTATTGTCAGTATTTACGCTATCCTTATATATCAGAAACATAGTTTATTAGAATTGCTAAGTAATTCTTCTCTTAGAAA
Source organism: Urocolius indicus (assembly GCA_013401255.1). Taxonomy (NCBI): domain Eukaryota; kingdom Metazoa; phylum Chordata; class Aves; order Coliiformes; family Coliidae; genus Urocolius; species Urocolius indicus. The sequence goes on from WBNH01010074.1 coordinate 214,798, forward strand.
GCTTAGGTACTCCACACTTTAAAAATAAATATGGTCTGAATATTTTAGATTATGAGAACTAGAGCATTCGTGCTCTTTTGATTTTACTCATCTCATATCCCAAGCATGCAATGAACAGAAGCTGTATAGACTTATTTTGATTTCAAAGTTAACATTAGCCCTTGAACTACAGTTGAGCTGAAGACATGTGAGACTTATCTATTTATTTATTTATTTAAAGATAAAAGATACTGGAAATACTGTCACAGGCTAGTGATGTTGCTTTGCAGAAGGTCACACATTCTCTCAGTATCATGAGTAACTCATTTGCTTTATGAATAGGTCTGGACATACATTGATAATTCAAGCATTTCTCCAACTGTTTTCTGTTTAAATAAAATTTACATGGATATCAAGCAGTGTTTGGAGTTATTCAAAACTGATTTACTTGGTCACTGTTTAGAAAGTCTAGGTTTTAAAATACACAGAGAGGATTAAAGATCCCAGGCATTTGGACAGGCTTTTAGCTCCTGCTTGAAAGCCTAAATCAAGAATTTGACCAAGGATATTTTTTTTACAACCCTCACCTTGGTTTAATATTTTTTAAATTATTATTATTTCTCAATGAATGTAACAACTCCAAAGTCATGTGTCCACAGGTTTAAAGTATGGCTACAGAAATTAAATCTAAATCTGTGCAACTCAAAGATTATTTGTATATTTCTAATGAGGCTGAGATGTATCTTGTCAGGCCCATGTTGGCCTGTGAAATATAAATTAAGAAGCTATGGCATTGACTTCAGAATTTGTTTCAGAAACTACAGAATACTTGTTAGAGAAGGAAGCCTGACTTGAATGTTGTCATTAGTGCTTCTATCTAGATCTCTATCTAGATTAGTGTTTCAGATATACATCACCTTTCTTTACAGTTCAGGTACACTTGTAAGCAGAACACAGCAGCTTTATATTTCACTTCATTACCCAAGTCAAACCCCAAGGTATCTCTACAATGTATGTTTCAATTTATTTTCTTCAGCTGATTTCACCTGTCTGGGGAATTCTCTTTGGAATCTAAAACAAGCCCAGAGGGCTCTCTTACTGAAAGATCGTAACAGGGCAGAAGGTTCATACACTGAGCAACAATCATAATTTACCCTTTCAGCATATAAAAAGAGAGGAAAGGAATGTGATAAAATGTCTCTAAGTAGCAGAAGAGATTTGAAACAATTTTAGAGAAATATGATATTATTATTTTGCATTTGTTAAAGTGCTGGCATTTTTCTTTTATGGCCTAATTGGTTTTGGTAAGTGCAAAGCAGAAGCTCTGCAGTAATATGAGAGTAGGCAGAAGTGCTATTTCAACAGTTAGCAGAGTTTTCTGAACATTCAGAATGTTAAAGCTATGTCCTAAGAGAGAGATTCACTTGGCTTAGCTACCTTTTCTGGTCATTTTAGAATCTCACAAAGTCTTCTGGCAGTCATCGCAACTGACCCATGTAAAGCTCATATCAAAATGTCTTTAGTACATTTTATTTTCTTTGCCTATAGTTTACCTTAAAGGAAAGAGAAGAAGCAAGACTTGAAAGATCTTCATCTATACGAACATATTTTGTAGAATATCCATGTTTGCTGTCCCATCATTTAAAAAATCTCTAATGTCCTAAAGTCATAGATTCATAGAATCTCAAGGGCTGGAAGGGACCCCCGAAAACTTCAATAACTCATTTTGTTCTGAAATATAAAGCTCTGAAAGGCTTAGTATCCTCTCAAAACACCTGGAGAAGCAGAACCATTCCCTTCATATTAACACCTATAACAATATCTTTTTCTACATACAAATATATCAAGAAAAAAAAAAATCCCTTGTCTGTTTGGTTTGGGTTTTTTTTTTTTTTTCCAAAATGATGGATGTACTACACTTTCTCATTATAATTCAGCATAAATATAATAAAAAGAATTCTCCTAATGTATTTGTTAAACATCTTTGACAATCTTAGTGCCTCAGTCTTTCCTTACAGGAACAGTCTCAGTTATTTGTATTAAACAAAAAACTCTCATACTTTTTAAAAAATTGCTTTAGAGATTTCTTTCATATTCTGGACATTTTATTAGTAATAACATTCTCTCTGGAATTTTTAATTAAAAGTTTGATGTGAGATGAGATAGCATCAACTGAATAGGAAGATGAATTTAGTTGGAATTAGTTATTATCAAAAGCAAAAAACATCGATAGTGGGTGCATTACTAAGTCTATGAAAGGGCAGAGGGTGGGTGGTGGAGAAAAAGAATGATAACAAAAGTTCATGTTTTTCCTTGAAAAAAGAACTAAAAATTTAATACTTTGCTTATTAGTAAAAAAACCCAAAAACCCTCTTCAGATTGAGACTTCAGAGGTTCTCAGGACATCTATTTCTCAGTAGAACTGCTACCCAAATCATATTTTAAAACAAAACTTAAGGCAATTACTTTCTGTAGCATTTTGTAGGCAGGAAATTATAGCTTAGAGATTGCTAAAAGCTAATTAAATATTAGTAGCAGTATCAAGTAACCAAATATAGCACTAATGATCTACTTTTCCATTTATTAATTCTAATATACCTGAGTTTTTATTTATAGTAGAGAAATATAAATCCTATAAATGTACTACTGCAATGTACACTGAATCATCAGTGTCTTAACATGGAGCTGATTTATAGCAAAATGAATTCGTAGAATCATAAAATCATAGAATGGTAGGGTTGGAAGGGACCTTTAGAGATCATCTAGTCCAACTCCCCTGCAGAAGCAGGTTCATCTAGATCAAGTCACATAGGAACATGTCCAGGCAGGTCTTGAAGACCTCCAAGGAAGGAGACTCCACAATCCCCCTGGGCAGCCTGTGCCAGGGCTCCCTCACCCTCAAGGTAAAATAGCTTTTTCTTATGTTTAAGTGGTACTTTTTGTGTTGTAGCTTTACCCCATTACCCCTTTTCCTGTTGCTAGCTGCAATAGAAAAAAGTGCTGCCCCAACCTCCTGACATCCACCCTTTAGATATTTGTAAATGTTAATGAGATCTCCCCTCAGTCTCTTCTTCTCTAAACAGCCCCAGTTCCTGCAGCCTTTCCTCGTATGAAAGATGTTTCAGTCCCGTGACCATCTTGGTGGCCCTGCACTGCACTCTCTCCAGAAGTTCTCTGTCTCTATTGAGCTGAGGAGCCCAGAACTGGACACAGGACTCCAGCTGAGGCCTCACCAGGGCAGAGTAGAGGGGGAGCAGAACCTCCCTTAACCTGCTGGCCACACTCTTCTTGATGCATCCCAGGATGCCATTGGCCTTCTTGGCCATGAGGACACATTGCTCTTCATGTTTAGCTTATTATCAACCAGGACTCCCAGATCTCTCTGCAAAAAGCTGTTGTGTGCTGGCTATCTTTGGTCTTTTCAGCAGAATGAACAAAACTTTACAGAGTCAAAAGTTACAAAGCCAAAAGTTACAAAAAATTCATTGAGATATTAAAGTACATGTCAAAAAGGTAAACATTATAAATGTTTGCAGATGTCAAGCCTCATTGGGAAGGAAAACATGTGCTCTTGTGTCATTAGGATCAGATATTCTCAGCTCGTTGGTCAGACAAGGTAGTCTTGGGCTTTGTCCAGCTGTGTCATAAAAATCTTAAAAAGTATGGAGACTGCATAGCTGGTCTGGGCAACAAGCTCCCATTGTCTACATGGTGATTTTTTTCCCCTTTATCAACTCAGAACCACTTTTGCTCAACTTATTTCAGTTTTTTTTTTTTTCATATTTGGGAACTGTAATATTTAGAAATTAATATATTTTTAAAGAAGACACTCCAAATGTGTCATTGTGTTATTATTACCAGCATTTGACTCAACAGCAACATGTGCATGATTCTCTGATTATTTTTTTTTTCTGTCATCTGGATATGTTTATAATAAAATTTTGTTAAATGGTTTACATTATAGAGGAAAAGAAAGCTATTAAAGTTGAATTGATGTTCATGAAGCTCTTCTTTTCACTCAAAAAATGTTCATATTTCGGGAAAACACAGGAAAAAAAACCTTATGTATAACAAAAAGTCTTAAATTTTTTGAGATTAAAAACTTAAAAAGGGAAAAACTATCTTGGGACCTTTTCAATATTATAAAATATGTTATTTTGTTTGGAACACATTAAAGAGTGGGATACTGATATTTAAAATTATTCACATATTTTTGAGTTAGTAACCTGCAGAATGAAAAGCATTCAATAACAGTCACTCCTTTACACGGGAGGCTAATCTAAAGGGCATCCCTTATAGAACACAGTTTGTGAAGGTCAAATCTGGTATGAGAGAGGATTCCAAATAAAGTGAACCTTAGGCAAATATAAATACTTCCTTGGACATTTATTACAGAATGTTAATAAAATGAGAAGACAAACACCGAGTGACCTTTGAGTCTCCAAAAAATTTTAAGGACCTCATCTTGTCTTGAAAAGAGTCAGAGTTTTTCCATTTGGTTTAAATTTACAAGAGAATCCTGAATTTGTTGGTGTCCAATCTGATGATATTCTCTCTCCTTCAGGTTCCACTTCTACCTCAGGGGAGCCTCTAATGCTATAATCATTTGTGGTTAGAAATACGGCTCCAGTTGTACATGTGTATCACTGAAGCTTAGAAGAGGGAAAAAGAGAGGATGGTGACTATATTAGAGAGTGGAGACATCTCTGCCATGAAGAGGAACAAATCATTTCTCATAAAGTAAATGTTTATATGATGTCATTTCCCATAATGTCATCTTGTTTATGGAGAAAATAGTCAATCATGATGCTTCTATAAATAATAAGTATTGCTAGGATGCTAAATGACATTAAAGCCAGAAATAATTGCTTATTAATTATCTTGTGAACATGCAAGTTTCTGGAACAATCTGCTCAAGGGATTGATTTCACAAATTCCAAAACATCCATTAATTTGTGTTTCCTAAATTAACAAATGCAGCTAACCGCCTAAAAGTAGTACATAAGCGTTATGGCTATCACCATGAAGATATTTCATTGTACTCTGGTGGTTGAGTTTCTTTTGAGGTGATTCATGTCAGTTTTCAAAATGGCTGTCATTACTTCAGACATTACAACTTCTGTGCAAGAAAATATCTACAAATTTTACCTATTTCATTAAACACTGTATAAGTATATCGTGTTTCCAATGTTTCCATCATTTATTGTTATTATCCTTTTAAGAAATAGACTTTACACCCGCAGAAAATGCTAACTTTAAAACAAAGTTATGATGTTGGCAATGGCCTGCTATATGCTACTGTATCTTCTACTTAATGCTGATTACTTTGTGGTTGTTTTTAATGGGCAAAATAAGTTCCCTAAGAGTTTAATCCAATTCTTACCTACCATACAGTGATCTGATCCTTGTTTATGTAGTCTATCTATGGAAGATTTCTCCTTGTTTTGAATGAAGTCTTTAATGAAACCAATTTACAGTGAGAAATAGAGGTTATACCTAGAGGTGACTATTTGGAAGTATGATTTACCATAAAGATGTTATATTTATTTTATAGAAATTGTTCCTGGGAATTGGATCTCTATACTTTATCACCAAAAACAGTGAAGTCTAGCAGTATGTTGCTCTATGGTCTGTATTGCATTGTAGCAGTAATATTGTAGCAGTATTGAGTGCTTAAACTCCCCATTTTGGCTTTTGTTGCAATTTCAGGGCACTTTGGAAATCCATGTCAGCACACGCAAGGCACAGTGGTGAATTTCCATAGATGAGCAAGGAGGGATCTGAGTTAACGAGCAAAAATATCATTACACACTGCTGTTGGGCATAAGTATCTACTCCATTTGCCTGTCTTTTCAACGAGCACTGTCTCCAGCCTGACTTCTTACATACAGGGTTTCACTAAGATGCAGCAAAGCACGATGTTTCATTTTTGCTAGGAAATGACATCTACCAGAGGCAGAAATATGCTCTGTGGCAGGGTAAGGCATAGACGGTGCTATATTACCTTTCTGAAAAAATAGAAGCTTAAGTGACTAAAAAGTGGATAAGCTAACTCCTCAAAGAGATGTGTTAGGGGATGGCAGACAGAAATTATAGTGACAGGAAAAGACTTCACCAGAGATCATGAGCTGTTGATAACAGGATAAATATTGCCTAGTGAAATGTTAGTCCAGCAAGCTGTTTTGTTTCAGCCAACTATGCAGACTCCTGTACATCCTGTACATTCCTGTGCATTTCTCTACTCTTGAAACTCAACTGCCATTGCTCAGTATCAGGAATTATCAATCTTTATCCAGTTGCATCACTTTGTTTTTTACCTTCTTTGATACAAGACACCAATCTTCAGTACTAGTTAGTGCACAAAACCTCTCAGTTTGTAATTAACACAGCCCCAGTTCTATCTGATAGCTGTTTGATGTTTCCCTGTAAAATACAGCATGAATATTTTGCTTGTTTCAATATTTTCTGTACTTTTCTTTCCCATGGGTAACAGCGCTTGACATCAAACTGATCTGCACTAGATCAGAATAGTAACTCTAACCTTACTATAAAATGACATTTACATAAAGTGTCTTGCAGGATCATTCTGTCAGCAACAACATTTCATCCCAGATAGTGTTAAAGTTGGGACTGGCAACTCCATACTTTTCACTTTGAAATCTACATCACTTTAATGGTATTTGCAGTAGAAATAAAACAAAAGACCAAAAGAATACTAAAAAAAAAAAAAAAAAAAAAATCCCATTTTAAAATGTAGGAGAACTAGATTTAAATTTAAATTTAAATTGTAACTTTTAAACCCTAGAGTAAAACTGACTTTCATTGTTTTCTACTACTTCCATACACTGTAAGAGAACTCGACTAAGACTTTGAGCTCAGCCTTTTTACAGGATATAATATGGCTTGATCCAATTATTTGTCTTGTATAAATATAAAACTCTAACATACTTCCAGTTAGAGCAGATGTTTGAGTGGTTATAGTGCTAAACTGACCTACCTTGACTCTACCCAGTATCTGAAACACAAGTACCCTTTTGTTTGTCTTTGCTTCTTTCCCTAATTGCCATACTGCCATTGTTTCTTCTTTTTCTCCATTTTTCTATGCCTTTAACATAATCTGATTTTCTATTCATCATTCTTTTATTCTCTCAGTTTTATCCATTGCTGATGTTTCCAGTGCTTTGTTTTCTCTCTTGCAGTACCTATTTTTCACATTGTACCTACCACTCTGTGTTTTATAGTACTTCTGCACATTCACTCTTGGCTTTCTCTCATTTTAAGATGTTCTAACATGATATTGACTTCTTATATCCACCTGTTGCAGATGGAGTGACACACTTTATTCACAAAAGAGAAACACCTATATTTTTATTGATATAAACCAGCAATTTCACAAAGTTTGATAGTAAATGTGACAGAGACTTAACATATTTTCATGACATAGTTCACTTGAGGTTTAGTGCATAAAGAACAGAGTCAGATAAAACTGTCAGGGAGATCCTCCCTTGAGTCATGAGATTCAGAATGGATCCTTTTGTCTTTCAAATTCCTTCTCAGAGAGGAATCTAGGTGCAGCTGAATCCAGGCTTAGTCTCAGAATTGTTCAGTAGTTTCTATCTAAAAGATTATATGTGCACATTCAGTTCTTTATATCATTTAGCTGTAATTTCAATTCTCAATTAACCAAGTTTCTGACATAATAAGAATTGTCTCAGTCACAAAGAGTAAACTGGAGAGGTGTCACTGCTAAAAGGGAGATCCTGGTGTGTAGCCTGCTGCCCTGCAAGAAAGCTCAGTAGGCCCTGGACTATCCATTATTTATGGAGTGAGATGATTACTTTTAGTCATATTTGCATGCCTACTGTATTTTGGTTTGTGCATGATAACTTAGCCCTCACCTATTGAGCAAGATTTATAGCCCTTGTAACTTATGTTGTTATCTGTCTCCCCAACTTAAACCAGATGCAGCTATAATAAGCAGCACTCGTGGCTATTGCCTTCATAAGAGGGCGGAGCACACAGCCACACCACTACAGCCCACAAATGAAAAACTTGATTCTTCTTTTTCAATACTTTTCCCTTCTTCCTTCTAACACAGAAAATAATAGTGATGATTTTTGTTTTTTTTTTACTCCAGAGGCAGAAACAAGAAGATTTGGGAGGCTGTTAGTTAGTTCTTGTAATGTCCTGTCAGTGTCAGGTGAAGAAAATAATGGAAAATAGGTTATACAAGGTGGAAAAATGAAATTAATAGCTTGGGAGCAATTCCTAGGGAGCTGACAAGCAACCTTTCTGTACATGTTGGCTAGCAGAAGTAATTGCAAGCCATTTGGGCCATAAATCGCTTCTTGACTCTTTCTTTTGAAGTTTCTTTCAGCTATTGTTGACATTCATCTTACCATTACAAACCTGCAGCTCTTCTTTGAGGTCAGCAGAAGCAATTGAGGAAACTGGTACTTTGTTCACACATCTTTTGCTCTACTTTTGCTGTAGCTCTGGCAACTAATGTCATTCACAGTAGGAAAGAGCAGAAGCTGTTTATTATTTTCTGAACATATTAGGAATTACAGATAAACCTGAATCTGAAGATGAGCTTTCCAGTTGGATAAATTTGATCTAAAAATTTTCTTGAACATAACTCTCTACACATATAGGAAAAAAATACAACTACCTACCTATACCTTGCTCATAAACCATCTAACTAAATGTTTTTCAGGGAGAAACAACTAGAGAGCTTTTATGATGTAAAATATTACAATATGTTTGAAGTGAAACACAGCTATGCACTTTGGAACAAAAAGAAACAAATGTTATTTGTCAATGCTATTTGTAGATATGTATAGCCCTAAAAATGCCCTCGTGGGACATTTTTTCTTGGATATGTCAGTCTAATCCAAAAGGAAATCTGAAATCATTAGGAATTAAGACTTCGTAACACCTTTAAAGTCCATGACATGCCCAAATGTATACAGTCTTATCATTTTCATGCAGAATAAGTATATAGTCACACTTTCTGTCACAGTAGTGTCTATATGGTTATTGCATAGTTTTAATCCACTACACTGACAATAATTGGGAGTGGTGTGCTTTCTGTAATGCGTAGTACAGTATCATCAGCTACATCCACTGTTATTTTCATCTATTCAAATTACTCTGCATGTGCTACCAAGTTTGAACAATACAGAAAAGAATTAACCTTCCTTAAAAATAGCCTCAAGACATTTAACAGTAATATTTTTCCCCTTGCACAGCATGCATGGGTAATAACAGCCACTGTGGTGGTTTTATGATACAAACTTTAGGGGTCATCATTGCATGGCAAAACTCTTCAAAATATTGTCTTTATTTTATTTTATTTTATTTTATTTTATTTTATTTTATTTTATTTTATTTTATTTTATTTTACTTTGCGAGTTCAAATATTTAGTCAAAGAATATTTAGCACAATATCAAAAGGGTATCAGTATCACTATGTTTTCTAGTTAGGGGACAATATCGATGCTTCAAATTGCTGGTTTTTCATGAAATACTGAAATTAGATGTCTATACTTAAAAAACTAACAGAATTACTGTCTTTGTGATAATATAGTAACAGCATAGATCAAGAGATGTAGCTGTTCATTTGTACAATATACATATATAGAATCTGAACATAGTTGTATAAAAAGCACTCCAAAAAAGTTCAGGCTTTACGAATGTAAACTCTAAAAATAAACAGACCAACAGTCTAAAAAAAAATCATATTCAAATATCACATGCTGAAATGGTCCCTTTTTTTTTCCATTTTCATAATATCTTCATTTTCAATACTGAAAAGCAATGCTGTATGTATCCAAAACCTGAAAAAAAATCTATTCATATACAAAGTCTGAGCTCCTACTAGAGTCTGAGTACATTACATTCCATGCAAACAGGAGTTTCTTTTGTCATCATCTTCTTGAAGAAAGTCATCACAACACACTTCTCGTTTGTTTGTGGTGACCTTATGTTTCTCTGGAGCCTAGAAAATTTCCTTCTGACTTGGATGCTTTTGATGAACTGTCTGAATCTAGGTAGGAAATTTGTAACATGGCAAAAAAAAAAGTTAATATCAAGCAAACTATTAAGCAGAGACAAAAAAAAAATGGAAGTGTCAATCAGACACATGAATGCTTATTTATACAGTCTCTAGGAGCTGCAACAGTGGAACCTAAACGTATCGTCTTAATGCAAAAGAAGATAAAGCAAAACTGTAGTCTCTGCTGATGATAAAAATATATTTTGAAAAAAAAATAATATGCCTATTTAAGCAGGGATTAAGTCCAAATATTTGAGAGGAATTAGAGATGACTGCTTAACTGCATATCTAAATCAGCCTTAACTAACCTACAGAACAGCTGTGGTGCCTTTGTGAGAGAGAGAGATGTGTGGATGTGTTATGTAAAATGGCAAGCCGACTGCACTTGCGTGACTAACGTTTAGTACTGTAAATAACTGGGTTTTTTTCTTTTATGAGTTATAATATTTATAAATTGCTATAAACACTTGAAATTAAGCAGACACAAAAAGACCTCCAGAGAACACACGTTTTCCTCATAAAGTATTATTGAATATTGCTTGCAGTTCTGTGGGGCTTTATTTCTTTCATTTGTCCAACTGTGAGGGACAGGTTAACCTGCTACGTTAAATGTCCATGAAGATTTGGACACAGGCAGAAAACTCCACTTGGAGCAGTCTTAGAGGAAGATGAACTTTCATCCTGGAATAACCCACATACATGCAGATTTATGCATATGTAGCAGTGCATTCCACTACCTACAGTTTCAGGACGTAAGATGTGCTGCTCTTGCTCCTAACTGGTGAAGAAAAATGAGAGTGTACCACTATAGACTAATCCCATACTGCTTCCCAGACACAACACATTGCTCATTTTTTTTTCCCTAGGCTACTAAATCGCTGTACTAACAGCTATAACTTTTATTCTGTTAGCTTGCTTATTAAAGATTTATGCTAATTCATATCCTACTGATGTATTAAAAACAAGGTAAAGATGGATTGCTTATTGTATTTTTCTATTTTTAAATTCTGGTGAATTTGAAAAGCATCCAGTATTCCTCTTCTGAAAGCAACTTCCCATACATTAGGAAGCGTTACCTCTGCAATGTGACTGACCTTAATTTATCCCCTCCCTCTTACGTGTATCTGTATGTTCTGATATTAACATAATGCTGCATTATGCATTCTCTTTTTTTGGCCTTATTTTGCAAAGGAAAAAATAACTTTCAGAAGACATTGTAAAACTGTTTGGTCTATTTTCTTTTTTCTGTGCTATTCATCTGGCAAGATCAAGAAACTTTGGAATGCAAACACTATGTCACACCATTTCTTTCTGTTTCTTTGGAAAATTCATTTATGTTGTTGGGTTTTCTTTTCCAGACTAGAACATAGTTCACAAAGGTGTTAAACAGATTGACTATCATCCTAATAATCTTAAAGATAAAAACTGAAAAATACTAACAGTACATCTGTTTTTCACAAAAATATTTGAAGTTGTTTATGGAGGATTTTGACCACAAGCAGAAGCATAGCACTGGAAGGACATGATAAGGGACACGTGTTGAGGATGTGAATCTGTTTAAAAAAAACTCAAAATCAGGCTAAACATAAGCATTACTACAGTAGAGGGAAATATTCATTAACCTCAGCTTTGGTAGTTTGGAATTTCCCCCTTTTTTTGCTATTGTATTTGAAATGTAGTACAGAGTTTGAATTGACAGTCAACTTTAAAATTTATCCAGGATCTCCATTTGAATAGACATATAGATTGCTCTGTCAGGGGAAAAAAAAATCTAGAACTGCAGCTTATTGTGAGCTGAGAAAAATACAAGGAAAATAGAAGTAGACAGACATTTCAACATTTAAAATTCTCTTGCAAGTCTCTCATGCATATTCTATAGGATCAAGTAAAGTTTTACACTATTGAATCCTACACCTTTTAATAGAAACGATGTCATTGTTCACAATATTCCTCTTGGAATAGAATTTCATATCCCACCAGTAAGCATAACCAATATAACAGACTTTTATTTCCTGTATGGAATTTACAAACTTCAGTACAAAGTTATTGCTGTTGCATTCAAAATATTCAGTGAAAAAAAAAAAGGAGGCACACTTTATAAATGTATAATTAAAGCCATCAGTATGCTGTCAGTATAATTCTAATAGTCTAGCTACAATTATTGGAGAAAAAAGACAGTACAGTAAAGCAGGTATGGTATTTATACACAGAAAAAAAGTCACAATATGAACAAAAATACAATTAAAATGTTATCTCACTTCTTACTTTCTAGCAGTTTCTTGCCAAGTGTTGCACTCACCCTTTCTCCCCTCCTCTAGGTCCTGAAATCAGTAGTTTCATGCTGGTGTTAGTGGTAGAGTTTGCTACTGTGTGTGTCCATAATCTGAAGGCCTTCATTGGCAGGGATATGATGTTTGTGTTTTGATTTTGGTTTTTTCTTCCCTTCCTCTCTCTTTCCTCTGTCTGTTTGTTTTTTTATTGTTTTTTTTTTCCTCTCCTTTCTTCTGCTTAGGGTCATTTTCAAATGCTTGTTAACATGTTTTTATACTATTCTGTCTCTTTTGGTTTACACTTCCATGTTACATTCAAATTTGTTATATATGTTGGATTTTACATGTCAGATTCTATTTCTGTGTTCTCTGTTATCCTTAAAACTAAGTATGCTCAGCCATGGGTCTGCATTTCTTTAACTGATCATCTCTTATCCCAAGAGACTCCTCTACATCCCCAACTTGTGTCTTCCTTTCTCAGAATCTGAATTGTACTGGGCCTGTATTTATCTCTACTCAATCATTGGTTTAGAGTGGTAAATACCTCATTCTAGATAAAATACCTGATTGTTACTTCGATCTAACACTTCAGTTGTAGCATTCAAAGATAAACAAAGGTAAAGGAAATTAGCTATAGACACTTGGTGAATTAGAGAAATTGCTGCCAGCTAAAACAAGTAAAACAAATCTACAGGCAGATCAAACAAAGTTCAGGAGATCAGCTCTGACAAGCTTCTATAATGAGGCCTTACAAGCTTAAAACAAAGCTCATGGCCTGCTACTAGCAGTGTCAGTACTGGGTTATTGGGCTACACAGTTACACAGTGAAGCTTGTTCCCTGACTATGCAGCAAGTGTGTAAGGTCACTAAAGTTATTTTGACCAGTCAGTGCAACAGCGGAGATTCAGATCCTTGTTTTTCACTCAGCTGTGTAATATTATAGGGTATAATGCTGCCAGGGGATGAAGACAATTAAAATGTACATTGGAGTTTAAATAATAAATAAAATAACATTGATTGCTACTGCTATGGAACTTAAAAAGCTGTGTATAAGAAAAAGCTGCATCAGTGGGGAGAAATAAAAACTTAGCTAAGAAGATGGATTTATTGATGGAAAGACAGAAACATCAAAAAAAGTGGCATATTATTTGTTCCTACATGCTTACCTGATAAATAGAATGAAGTTGAAAACACCATTAAGTACAGTTTATTTAGAATATTTATTATTAGATTTTTAATCTAATGATGAAAAAAAAAATCAATCCACCACATTATAGTTAGGCTTCTAACCAGACTAAATGGCTTGATGCTGATGATTTTATTGATAAATTAATTTGTAAGCCAAATTAAAGAGGATGCTACTGAAATCAATGCAGAATATAAATAAGTAACTAAATAAACAACAGTGATAAAATAATACATCTACCATGGAAAAATTCCACTACATCTTTGCCATTGAATGCTTAGTACTTATAATGGAAATGTTTCGCAGCCATTTCTATAACTTTTGTGTAATATTTAATATTTTGTGTAATATTTAATATTTTGTGTAACTTTTGAATAATATTTATATGATTTTTGAAGCTTTGTTAAACAATCACACTTGAAAGTAGATCACCAGTACATCAGCTCACTGAGTCAATCATCTGTAGATAAAACCAAGATTATTTTGCTTTTTTGAGGCAGACCTGGGAAAATGTATTTGTCTGATTAATTCAATTAAAGAAAATAGCTCTTTGCTTTGGGTGATTGAGAAGTTGTATATCACATTGTCATTCTAGTCTAAAAGAGACCTTCAGGAGTACTCAAGCCAAAAAGGAAAATGACTAGAAATAAACTACAACTTCGTATTTGGAAGGAAAACCATCATTCCCTGATTTTAAGACTGGAGTTCATTACATCCATCTGTAATACTGATAACACTGTGTTCACGAATTAGGAAGTTGGTTAGGAGCTCAGACTGCATGACTGCAATGAGTTGCAATAAGCAATTAAGTTTTATAAACAGAGAGGCTTCCTCAGTCAGTAATTTCAAGACACTTCTCCTGTCTCTCATGTCTGCTAATACTGTTTGCTCCCCTCCACAAAAAACAGTACACAACCCTTCCATTTCTGAGTGGATGGATTAAATACATTGCTTGGGTTTGGGGTTTTTTGATTGGTTGGTTGTTTTGGGGTTTTTTTGTTTGGTTGGTTGGTTGATTGGTGGGGGCTTTTTTGTTTTTTTCTGTCTGTACACTGATCACATTGCTTTTTTTTTTTAGTTTCCACACCATTTGCTTCATCTGAAACTACTATATTTCATCATAAGACCTGAAGTCTTTCTATTGATTTATTTTATCAGTAATGAAAGACTTCTTCTCCTACACATGCATGCCTTTATAAAAGTATTCGTATATCTGATGTCTCTGGATTCTCCTCCTACATTTTTAAATTATCACCAGGAATATGCATTGATATTTTCATCCGTTTTCCAAAATAGCCAGGGTGCCCATGTTCTTAGTTTTTTTTTCTTTCACATTGTCATGAGCTCATGGAGCCCATCAGGAGTGAGGATTATGAGTTATTAATTTCTCTATCCTCAGTTACCATTTTCTCATGTGTCTCCCATTGTTCTCTCAGATCACTGCTTTGCCGATCTCTTGTCCTCCCATATCCCTGTTGCTGGTGAATTCTTTAACTGGATGAAAAGCTTTAATTATAGTTCAACAGCACTATATCAGTTGAGACAAATGTGAAAGCTGTATACTTTTACTTCTTTGCTTGGACTCTGACAGTCTACCAGAGCTTCATCTGCCTTCTGCTATTGAATTGGAAAAAAAAAAAAAAAGTTAAAAAAAAACCCCTCAAAATAAAAAGCAATAAAGATTATGCTGCTTGTGTTTGGTTTTGAGAAGAGGTTCTAGTGCTTGAAAGTTAACTTGTGAGTGCCTGATCTGTGAAAATGTTTTAGAGAAGGCAAAGGTGAATCAGTTTTCATGTGATTTTAACTGGAAAGCTATCTTTGCTTCACTGATAGTGTGTTCATCTACTTATGTATTTTTTTCCCTAGGAGTTGTATGAAAGAAGTCAGCAACTGCAGGTGTTGGCACATGACCTCATGACAGATGACGCCATTTGCTACAGAATAGGAAGAGTCATCTAATTCTCTTGCATTTGATGTACTTGTCATTGCTACCAGGGCTCCCCTCCACGAAGGTACTGAGCAGCTTCTGAAAATTCTCAGCATCAGCAAGAACAGGAACATAGTAGTCTCTGAATGTGTGCATGCATAGTTGTATATATGCACTTTTATATGTTAAGTTAGTGTTCACTGCTCTAAGAAGGCACTTATTGCCTTCCAAGATCTGACTTTAAGTAACATTGGTTTTCATGGAATCTAAATACTTGTATTGATTTTTATTACTTGTCAGTTTTCAGTCAAACGTCTTTCTTGGTACAGTAAGTGTGACAAATACCTTATTAAGATTTATATAAAAGTTTTGCTCAAATTCTCAGAAACTGCACATACATTCCCTTTCTGTTCTACCTTTTGAAAATGAAATTGTCTTTACCCTGTCACAAGGAAATGCAATCACTTGTCATTTTCTTGTCTGTTTGTCTGTCTCCCTGTATGTATTTATGCAGTTTAAAAAGAAAGAAATAAAAAAAAATGAACATTGCACCTTGCAATGTATTTTCAAATAAAACTTAGAAAACACTTTCTGATTTTAGAAATGAGGAATATAAGAAATTTCTTGATAAAAAAAAAATCATATTGTCAATGGCTAACTAATGGATTTCGTAACAAGTATAGGCTTATAAAAATGTCCAGGTCAAGAAATTAATATAACTAATGAATAGTCTGTTTCTTTAACTTGAAATCAGTATATGCTGAACATCTCACTGTTTGGAATTCTAATCCACTTGGCAGGAAACAAAGGCTCGCTTGTATTCATCTGTAACATGTCCTTTAAATCTTGGTCTAGTACATCTTGCCACGGCTAAATGGACCAAAACAAGCTGAGAGCTGTAGCTCACTGCTCTCAATTAAATGATCAAAAGTAGGACACAGGGCTAAGTAATGAACAAAAACATTATCCAGTAAGACTTCAACCAAAGTTCAAGTATCACTGTATCACTTATTTTTCCTTTTTATAATGCTTTTCAAATAGCTTTCCAGTTTATTTTCACTTTTTTTCTCACTGCCTTGTTTTGTTTCTCATTTACATTTTCATATTTTCACATATTTGTATAATGACTTTTTTCAAGTCCTTTGATTTATTTAAAGTGAACATCCTATTTATAGAACTACTTGTTTGATGACATACATACTAGTGAGATGAAGGTGATATGTCTGTGATCAAATTATAGAGGAATAATCAGGTCTAGGTATAGAAGATTTAAAAGATCAAGCTCTTCAAGCCAGAAATTGTAATATTCTATAACATCAGAGTGGTTAAGTATGAGGTTTGTTTTTTTTTTTTTGCTTTAGTTTTAAAAGGTAAAGCTTTTACAAATGTAGAATATGAAGAATGCAATAAATTGCTTATTATCTTTAAAAAAAAAATTCAAAATTGTGTTTATGAAACTTGAAATTTCTCATATGTTCTCCATCCTGAAAGATATGACAGTACACTTATGAAAAACCTTTTTGATTTCTACTTTATGTTTCTTTTGGATAACAGGTGAAAATTTGATTTATCACATATATATATGTATAATACTTTAAACATGTTAAACGTTAAGTAGATATAACAACAGCGATTAAAAACTTTCCTTTATTGTTCATTACACAAACTACCACTTTTCACAACGCTAAAAATGTAGCCTGTATTTAAAGCCTCTCAGAAAAGTATTTATATTTGTATTGTTTGTTTTGGTTTTTTTAAGGGAAAATGTAGGAGAATTTTCGAAGTTAACTATCTATTGTATTGAAATATTTCTGGTAAAAAGAGATATGTTGGTTTGGATTCTTAAATAATTATCTCTTATCAGGGATGATGTAGATACATTTCAGGTATATATCCACTGGCAACTGCAATGTTCAACAGAAGAAGTCGTCCTATTTCTCAGGATGATCTGAACAGGGAGAAAACTATCCATATATCATAAACCTATCCATTTTCAGCAAAAATAAAGTTAATTTACTTTTCAAGTTTTTCACACCAAAAGTAAGTGTAAATTGTAAAACTACCTAAGTCAGCTTTTACTGTAAAAACTGTTGCAGCTGGAATTCCCCGCACTCACGAAATAATGCTCTTGAAACTCGTAGGAGTATGTTAAGTGAAAAGAAAACGGCCTATGAAAAAAAAAAATCAAAGCTGTCTTCCTGATGCTTGATTCTATATGCTCGTGCTTTCAGATTTTTTTGCCAGATATGGAAACAAGAAAAAAAAAACCATAACAAATCAGTCACAACTGAGCCTGTCTCATATCGAAGAAAAAGCTAGAAAGGATGCATTTGATAATTTTGAAGCAAGAAATACATCAGCTTCTATTAAGGTCGTTAATAAACCTAAGAAAATTATCAAGCAATCATCAGCAGAAAATGCATATTTTCCAAGCAGGTTGGAGCATTGAGAAGATAGAAGAGTACCCTGTCTTTTTGAAACAAAACTGTGAATTGTCGATTCATCAGAGACTGGACAAGATTATTGAGTATTATGGTAAACATTCCCATTAGGACTATTAAAATACTAGAATTAGTAATGGCAAAACAAGGTTTGTGAGACATTTGAGGACATTTGAAATTTAAGCTGATTCTGGAATTTCTTAAAAACCTAAATTATAAAAATTTAATTGCTTCCAGATATTTAATGTTATGCTAAATAAGTCCTGTCCAGCTGGATTTTCTGCTTTGACTTTGGATGCTTTAGATATAAAGGAAACTGATCAGATGTAATGAATGTGGGTTTTAAAGATATATGACTTTGCACAGTGTAATATGTTAATTAAGCTAAAAATAAAACACCACCAAAGAAGCAGCACATCTCTAGAATTTAGTGTGGTGTAGGAGGTAGCCAAATGACACATCCAAGAAAGAAAGTGTCAGAAGGGAACTCTAAGCAGAGAGATAGATACTATACACTTCTATCACAAAGTGCTGGCTTGTTACAAATTCAGGTGATACATTAGGAGGATGACTTGCTTTTAATTCAATATTTCAATTAATCTGTCATAAAGCCATAAAAGATTATTTCTGAGGCAGAATATACTGGGAATATTTCCTATAAAATAACAATGGCAAAAGTTGTGGGATTTTGTTTTCATCTTTTTTTACTGTCAATACAACAGCTGAACCTATGCACTCTTTCTTCTCTAGATAGGTGGTGGAACAGGATGTAAAAGCCTTCCATCATCTGTCTCGAACACTGATGGAAGGACCTCTATTTTAAGCCTTCAGTTTCTAGTAAATAACAACCTTGTGAATAAATGAGCTTGAAAACCAAATTATTTGCTCTTTGATTTAATCTCCAGTTACTATGATTTTTTTCTCTTACTATGCAGGATTTGTGAGCCCATCCTACAGCTGCGAGATGAACACCAAGTGTCAGTTGCTACAATGTCAGTAGCTCTTTCTCGGTTAAAAATACTGCTTTTTAAAATATATCTATCACACAAAATTAACACCCACGCTTCATTTCAATGTGAGATAATCTTCTGTATACCTATGTGAATAGAAGGAAAACAAGAAAACACCAAGTACTCTGATGTGGGAAAGGGCAGTCTGGATTCTTACAAAATGAAGAAGATAAAATTATTACTTTCTTGAACAAACTAGAATGGCACAAACCTCCAAAGAGCAGCAACATTGTAATCTGTAGATAATATTCCTTGTCCTTATCTAAGCTGGTAGTTTGCATTAGTAAGGCTGGCTGGAATATAAAGTGAAAAAACACTAAGCCTCCTTTTTTAAATTTCTCAAGTTGAGGCTACAATGCAGTTATCTATTCTAGTGTCATAATTTGTTTTTATTACCTGTTGTAGTACTTTAGATGATGGAATAATTTGAAAATATTGATTTGATCTTAATTGCAACCTTAATTTAATCATCACAATTTTCTCTCTGATCTTAGTGGTATTTTAATTTAAGTGTATATTTGCTTGTTTCTCCTTTAAAATTAAATCCATAAGAGTTATTTGAACCTGATTTAGTCCTAAGACTGTTTTGTGAATTTTACCTATAATACTCACTATATAACATACTTAAATAGTACATCTTAATTAGTAGTAATAAATCAGAGAGTGCTAGGAAATGCTCCTGGGCTCAAGAGTCTATCATCTGTTATGAAAAATTGAAAGAGCAGTCTCCTATCAAGTTTTAACCCAAGACAACCCTCACTTCCAAACCACAGTTTGAGATTAAAGGAGGTCAAGGTGATTTGCTTAAGGGTGAGAGCATTTAACAGTATGAACATAGTGCAGACCTCGCCAGTTGTTCTCAGTGTCAAGGATTTCCAGGTGTATCTGATTTACTGAAAGTAGCCACAATAAGTAGAGCTGGGACTGGAACCAGTCTCTCCTTTTTTTGCCTACCATGTTAACAGCTTAATTGCTAGGCTGAAGATCTAATTACTCTTACTGTTAACTTCTAATACATCTTCAGCTTCTTGTTTCATTCACACATGCATAAACTTAACATAGTGTTATAGTACAGCTTTAACTGCTAGAGAAAAGATGCCTAGCCAGTTGAGAATGTAGCTATGAAAAAGCTAAGGCAGTTCATTCCAGAATGTATCCTTTATATTGGCAGACAAAGCATAATTTCTCCCCAAGCCGTCCTAGGAAAAATCATCTAAGCATTCAATCACAGAACAAGGAAAGGAATGAAAGTATTACTATAATGGCCAGTTCCTTTATTTCTTTTGCATGTGGAGAAAAGGTGCAATACTTCTTTTTTAATTATTTTTTTCTTTTCTCCTTCACCAAAGTTATTGTGTTTGTTCTAAAGGATTTACTTGACTTTACAGATAAAAGTGCTACTCTAAGTTGTGGAAGGGATAAATCTAAGATATACTCTTGTCTTTGAATTGCCTTAATCTATAACTATTTACTCAATGTATATAACTCAGCATACTGGTTGTTGTAATTCATGTTTTGGTGTTTAACTTTTCTCAGATGTTGTATACCTAATCTAGGTTTAGGGATTTTTCTTAGCTTCCTATGTTAGTCTTGTAGTTCAGCACTGAGAGATGCTAATCTTTTTTGGATCTGTTTCTCTCTTCCTCATGCTGCCCAGTGGACAAGTGAATTAAAAATGTGGAATGGTTAATTGAAAAAAAAAATTGAGTTGATCTATGTGCAACATGAGTCTTTGCATTTGACCTATGCAAAGTAAAACGCATGATCTGCATGTTTTCAATGCTAGTTTAAGCAATTTCTTCAACCACACTGACTTTTCTAATTTTAGTCATTTGCAGATCAATGAGATCTAGGAGAATAGAACTCATTCTATTTTGACTGCTCATCTGTGAGCATGTGATGGGGTAAGCCGGTGCTCACTGGTTAGATAACTGGGAGAGAGCAGAGATTCACAACTACTAAGGCTGCACTTGCAAGTATTTGGCAATCTCAAGAAAGAATTCAGGTGCATATGATTGGACAAGTTCCTGTGTGACCTACTGTAGGTGGTCCTGCTCTGGCAGGGAGGTTGGACTAGGTGATCTTTGAAGGTCTCTTCCAACTCTTAAGATTTTTTTGATTGTCCTCTGGCAAGCAAAAGAGATCTTGTGAGCAGAAGTACTTTAATGAAAATAAGAGGGTTTAATGGTAGTGCATTGCACAGAAAAAAAAATGCTGTGCTGCTGAGAAGGAAGGGGTATGAGAAAAAAGGGATAATTTTATAAGAGAAGATTGAAACACACGTGACAAATAGAGGTGTTCAAACCTTTAGGGCAGCTAACGAAAAAGCTCTTTTGCACCTCAAGATTACTACACAAGATAAACAAGATAAACATGGTATGAGCACATACCAGGCAGCAGCTGGCAGTGGTATAGGAGCTAGATACAGTTACCTGGAGAAATGCTTCGAGAAGTGCTTCAGGGGAAAGGCTAGACTTAAGTGTCCTCAGCTCTAAAAATAAAATTTAAGTGAAAGCACTGCAGAGACAGAGGAGATAAATGTCTCAAAATGGAAGTTTAGTGATGGAAGACAATGAGCAGCTTAATTGGGTTGTGAATCCCTGTACTACATACTGAAAAAATATGGAAAAACATGGCCTGGGTTTGGCTGAGATAGAGTTAATTTTCACCAGATACTGGGAGGTGTTGTGGACAGGTGATTCCATACAATCCTGATTTCAGGATCACTGTATAAGGAACAGTAGCTGTTGTGTCAGGACTGAGCATTGGGTTCCAACTGGTGAGCAGTTATCCTGGGCATAACTTGCTTTGTGTGATTCTTTATTCTTGTTATGGTTGATTTTTCTCTCCTTGGATTCTTTTAAATTTTCTTATCTCACATTGTGAAGTTTTACCTTTTCCTCCTGATTCTTTTCCTCATCCCACCAAGGAGGAGTGAGTGAGAGAGTAGCCACATGGTTGGTTGTTGCCATTTGGGTTTAAATCATGTCAAAGTAGACAACTCTAGGCTGCTCAGTTTGGGAACACATATAGCATTTTACTGGCACAGTAGAAGCAGTGATTTTAAGGCTCACTTATGCATCTGATGATTCAGGCTTTATTTAAAGTCTCTACACTTTATTCTCAGCCCAAACAAACAGTAAGAAGTATATGCCTCAGTATTTGTATGCTAAAAGATAGCTACATAAAATTGAAGCTAATCAATGTTTCCATTTAAAAACACTACGTATGCTTGAAAAATGTTTTATAGTCAATTGGCTAAGTATAATTTGTACTTTAAGCTGTGATATAGTCTGAAACATATGGAACAAAATTAAGTTAGTCTCAATAACTTCAGTCAAAGTTGATTAAGGGGGGAAATAAGATTGAAATCTAGTCAATGACAGTAGCAAGAGATGTGAAAGGTTTAATAACAGATGCATGGTCACATTGAGATCTTTGAGAGTTTAATTTCAGTCTGTGTACAAGAAAAATGTCACCAAGATGATGACTCAAACTGAAAAAAATGCCTATATTTATGAGTAGTTATATCATTAGAATGCAAAGAGAGAAAAATCATGTGTTTATCCACAGAAGGGAGAAAAAAAAAAAAGAGAACTAGGAGGTTATATTCACTTATGCTCTGCCATTACTCCTCTAGCTGTGGAGGAAAAAGAGCAGCTCTCGTATCTTCCCTGTCGTGCATTTTTGACCATAAGAAATTATGGCCGTAAAGCCTCTACTCCAAGCTTAGGCCTCCTTTAATATATTTAGTTCAACGTAAAAAAGTTTTGAATAAATAAGGATGGATAACAAGGCAGATGTACATGCACTTTTATGAAAACTCTTCAGTGAAGGAGGAGAAAGACTCTACATCATCATTATGTTATCTTCTCTTGAAGTTCCTGTCTCATTGAGAAGGGATTTGATTGAAGAAGCTGACTGGAAGAGCACTATCCTGTTTTCACTTCACTTGGGTCAGTATCTTCTAGACAAATTCAGGGTCTATGTGCATGTGTGTTGTTACTTTGGGGTTTTTTTCCTATAGCAAATGCAAAATTCAACTTTTTCTGAAATTATTCTCCCAAGCCACTGTTACCTTCATATAAATAAATTGGTTCATGATTTCTGTTTACAGTAAGTAATTCCTAACAAGACAATAGATCAAAGGTAGTGCTTAAAATCTGAAATAACATCATAGCTTACTGTCTGTTTGTTGTTGTTTCCCCATCACCACCTCACCCTTTTATTTCAGTATTTCAGTCTTCTTCCTTTTCTTGACACAACCTAGATTTCATACCACTTTGTAAGTACTATGAGTACTTACTACAGATTGCTTTCTGTGATTTTTCATCTTTGATTTGTAGAGAGAACTTCTGAGGATTTGGGGGTTTTTTATTAATTAGTTTATGATAATGAGAACAGATTTCCATGTCAGGCAAATAAATACCTGGTATTCCCTGGCAGTTCGTTGCAAATCATACCTGAGAGTAGAGAGAACAGCATAATGGTAACTCTAGGACCTACGAAGTGATTAATGTGTACAAATAAGTCTAAAATGAATCCTGATATGATGTAGCTTGAACAGAGAATGACTTTTTTTTTTTTTTTTTTAGAAAGTAGTTCTGGGCACTTCTGTCTAGAACATTTCAGAGAACTGGGTTAGAAAGTAGATTTTCATTGAAAATCCTTATTTGGAACACTCAGTGGCAAGTTTTTACCCTTTGTAGAAGATGTTGTAGGAGAGCAGCTATATTCAAGTGTATGTTCTCACTCATTCCCTATGCTAAACCAACTTTAGAGGCCCTCAGTACTCTCGTAAAGCTGTCCTAGTTTTTCTGGAGGATCCACATCATCCTGACAGTCAGATAAGCCAGAGCAATTTAAGGTAAGAGCAGTGCTGTGATAGGTGGTAATCTGAAAGAGAGCTGTAACATTCCTTTTATTCCTGATTTTATCTGTTTGAGTCTCAGAGCGTGGCTTTCAACTGAGCTTATTATTGAACTGCTACTTTAACCGTTCTAAGAAATATGCAAAACCAATGCCATACATATGTCAGAAATGGTTTGTTTTGTTTAATATGGGGATGTAAATGTTAAGTTATAGCACTGGACCATCTGGCAAGAAATAACTACAGGTTGCTTTTCTGTAATTTTTCTGTTCACTAAGCAGTGAAAAAATGATGTATTTCCTTCGTTTCCTAGTCTGCGGGAAAAATGATAGTTCTTTAGTTGAGGTTTAAGGATGTGGTATATTTTAGGAAGTGATGTTATTGCAGTTGCTGATGCTATCCACTACCTTTCAACATATACAGGTAGCTGGTGGGATTATTTGAGTATAGAATGAGTAGCAAAAGCATCTTATATTAACCATGCCTTTTAGAAGTTATAATTTAACTTTAGAAATGTAACTTTTTAAAAAAAACAAATACATTCTGCTAGGAGTACAGACTTTGTATTCTACCTCTGAAAATTACATTAGACTAAACAACCCAGAGATTATTAATTCCATGATTGTACATGCTTACATGCTCCTACTTTATGAAATTGACTACTGTATAGCAAAAGTAAAATTTTCACAGAAACAATGCTTACCAAAACCTGGAAAGAAAAAAAGCTGAAGAGTCCATGAAGTTCATCTCATTTCCTTTGAAGAAAACTGCAAATTTTCTGTTAAAAAATATTTAGAAACCTGTTGCTATTGCCAGCAACAATACCTGGCAGTCCAGACTGATCTCCCAGCTCACCCAACACTGAGGGGAATGGATCACTGCATACACGGTATGGATGATGCTCAGTTTCTGCTTTATTGTTTATGTTATGCACTTATATCTGCTGGCATAAGCACCCCTCTCGCTCTGTCCCGTGCCAGCCCTTTCACTTCCTATTCACCCCTCGTGTTATAGTCTGACATCTTCTGGATGCCTACTACAGAAACCCCCAAAAATTATAGTTTTAAAATATAAAGAGTATTAATTTTTTAATTCTAGTAACATTAAAAATATACCATTATAAATGGAAGATATTTCTGTTAAGCTCTTTAATGTGATACAGCTTATAACCATGTATATGTACAGAAATCTGTTCAAAATTTTAAGCTACATTAAATTTTTCATGACTTTTGCTGGTGTTTTACAGGCAGTAGTTAATCTTGAAATCAGCTAGAATTCAGTTAGCATGCCATAGTATACCAGAGAAATTTAAAGATACTGGTGTAGTGAAATGGGGTGGATGTGTCTTTAGAATGCAGCCTCAAAAAGGTAATTGGCCAGAACTCAATTACAGTAATTTCTGTTACTGAGTATGACTATTTGGAAATAAGAATAGCAATAGTGAGTTTTTGTTGAAGAAGAAAAATACAGAGAAAATTATTTGTTCTGCAGAAATGGTGAAATAAATTTGTATAGGGGTCTATATGCAATAAATAAATGAAATGATGGAAAGAAGTTTTGTTGTCGATATTGGGCTAAATGGTAGACTGAATTACTTAAAGTAATTGGAAAGGTGAAGGGAAAAATCACACAGTAGGGAAAATTCGAAATATTTTCCTGGGTGCTCATAGCAAATGCTGCTATTTTTGAGGATTTTTTTATTGTTAGTGTTTTCAGAAAGAGGTGTTGGGTAGCTATTTTGATGGAGCCGATTGGGGTTTTTTTTGTTAATCAGAATGTCATTTTCCTGTCATAACCATCAGACCCACTGAGTAGACACTTCATTTTGTCCTTCTGCTGTATTGAAGCTGGAAAGATGATTCACCCAGGTTCTGTAACAATCAACTGATTACCGTCTCCCTTCTGAGGAGATGTCTGTTAATTTGCTCAGGTCATTGGCAATACCCCTTCTGAAAGCTGTGGCCGTTTGTGGTACTTTATTAGTGCAGCAGTTCAGACACCATGTGGCATTTAATGTACTCAGTTTCTTTCATTTCTTTCAGGTGGTAGTTCAAACACAGATCTGAATTCAAGTGCATGCACATTCATTATCACTATTCAATCTTGTTTCCATGACTTCAAATGAAAGTAGTCCATTTTTAAGTAGGGGCGTTTGTATGTTTAAAAACATTTACATGTTTCTCTATTAAATCACTCTTTTACTGAGGTTTAGAAAAATATATATGCACTTCTTTCTTTATCATGATTTGTCACTTTTCAGGTTGTGTTCCTTGTTTAAATACAGGTGTTCACACATAGGAAAGGCTCTTCTGACTCCATTTTCATATTGATAGAAAGGGAATAGTGGAGGCAATAAAGTCCACTTACAAATTTTAGTTAAAGTGTGTGAGTGGTTGTAAAATTGTGTAACATTGCTATCGTGGTGTACACTGGATAAAATGATCATTATTACTGCATCACTATATTTGATGTTAAAGGACTTGGCAAAGTAGGCACAGACCAGGAGCTGAATTGTACTAGAAAGATACCAGAATAAAGAGAGACCTGTTTTGATTGAGCACTGTTCCTAGGTTATGTGGTGCTTCACTTAAGCACCTTGGATAAAAACTGACAAGGCTCATTAGACAGGGTTTTATCAGGCAGGGTAAAATAGAGAAGAATCTTTTCCTTGGCTGTAATGTAAGATACTTCAAGTAGAGGTGTTCTGCTGTATGACAAATAAGAAATGCATAACATGCTATGGAATGGATCATCACTGCTTATCACTGAAGCTAAGATCTTATTAGTATTTGAAAAAAAGGATTAGACATTTATATGGATGAGAACATCCACAAGTCTTTTAGATAAAATTAGAAAGAGCTATAATCCCTTATGCTTCAAAGAAATACCACACTCTAATTGCTGTAGAAGAAAAAAAAAAGCTTTAAGATTAGATGACTCTATTACCTACCACTATTCTAATTCTATATTTCTCTGAGGATAGGGCTCTGGTTATTCCAAGAGAAGAAGCCAGACTAGACATATTTATGATTGCATGCACACATCATAGCAATTTTACCATTGTACAAGTCACATGAGAATTGAAATAAATAACAAGTGACAAGGAAGAAGAAAATTCATGAGAAAACCAAACTATAGCATTGGATTGAAAGACTAGATACTTCCAAGATAGACTGTTGAATAATATCTGTTTATTTTTAAAGTTTCCTTGCTGTTTTCCATCCATGTGAGACTTCAGGGTTTTTTATTCACTTCACTCTCACACTGTTAAAAAGAATGTGACTCAATAGATACTGAATATTCTCCTGGAACAAGTTGATAGAAAATTGCATCTTAAACTCATAAGTTCACAGTTCACACTCACAGTTCAAAACAATGATAAAAAGACATAATTTTGTCCAGATGTTCATTTAGAATGTTCTAACTTAATTCAGATTGTTAGAGGTATTATAATTCCACATTCTTACTTGTAATACTGGTATAAGTATTGCAGTATAAATTTCCAGCATTATCCAGTATTTATAAATGTCCTCTGTGTAATGCTGTAACACAATTTAAGTGCATAAGTTGTTCATTAATATTACTCATATTTGACCTCAATATGCACTAATATCATGATAAGAATATAATTAGCCACAGGAGATATTTTGGAAATATTTTTAGTGTTTACTTTGTCCTTCCAGACATGCAAAGTGGACTGGGACTAGAAGGGGAAGTTGACAATAGAGAGTGTGCTAATTAAATTTGCAAACAATACCAAGCTAAGAAAGACAGCAAATATACTGAAGGACAAGAGTAGAATTGAAAAACATTTTGACAAATTCAAGTAACGGACTGAAAAACTTAAGATGAAACACAGGAAGGGAAAAGCACAAAATACTACATGTTAATAGGATTAATAAACTGTATAAATATAGAACAAAGATCAACTAGTTAAGCAGCCAGGAGCTGCAGTGGATATCAAGCTAAAGAAAAGTCATTACATTGCTAAAAAGTTGAACACCAGACTGGAAAGTATAAAGCAAGAATATAGGCTTCTTGTTTTTCAATTAAAGATAGTAGTTGCTTTGTCAAAGACCAGTGGACAGTAACTAGAAAGAATGGAAAGAGGCATAGAAAATGTGGTTGTTTTACTCATAAGACTGAAAAAGCCAAAAGTGAATATTTGAGGGATCAAGAGAATGAAAATAGTTTTAAGATCTATAAGAATATTTTCTCTATGTGTAACCGATGGCAGATGAGTGGAAAGAGCTCTTAGGTTAGATATATGGAAAATCTTTCTAGCAGTAAGAGCAAGCTACACAAACACCTGTCAAGATTCACTAATTTGTGGTTGTTCAGGCATTGAGACAGTGGAATGAGCATGACAGTCTTTTGAGACTCCTTCCAGGACTCCAGAATCTATTTCTTTACTTACAACCTAGGACTAATCCAATGACTACTTAGAAAAGAACATCAGGGACCAACTCTTCGGACTGATCCTTCTTGGAAGAATCTAGCTAGTCAACAAATACATCTGTCAACTACACAAGCTAAGCTCTCATATTGCCTCATGAGTATAGCTCACCTTTATGACCTGGTAACATATACTTCAACTGTACACCCTGCACTTGTATCTAATATGGAAGATGGATGCAGAAAAAGATAATTTCTTGTTTGTGATATTCTACTTAGCTCAGGAGATGTAAGCTGTAAGGAAAACATGCTAACTTTTTTAAGTTAGTCAAAATGAACTACTTATACTGTTTTATAGAGATTTCTTTTACAACCCCTTGCATATATATATACACTAAAAATAGCCTTATTTTCAGAATTATGCAGTATTTAATACAGTTAATGCTATACAGATGGTAATACAGAAATGAAAATACATTCACTCTGAGGAAATACACAAGTCAACTTATCTTTCAGTGGATATTTCAGTAATTGCCACATAGCTCAAATGTCTCTTGTTAAGTATAGATGTAGATTTGTAGATCATTAGAATTCAAGGAATCACTTTTTGCAAAATGAAGAAATATTGTCTACGTTACGGCATAATTGCTAGCAGAATCAGTCTTTGTGAGGTTCACACATTGTCAACTTCAGTCATACCTTAAAGTCCAGCCCTAACTGAACACCAGGCAGCAGATGGATATTTTTCACCATTGAATCCCCAATTCTTTACTGTAAGGAAACTGAGGCACAAAAGATATGTAATGGATAATTATTAATCTCTGTTTTCTGGATGGCATATAGAAAATCTCCTGAATTCACACAATCTCAGTATAGAGAACAAAAGGGAGGCAATAGTCTGCAGAAGAATGAAAGGAATAAATAAGACATTGAAGTAACTAGATGTCACAAGATAAATAAATCTGGAAATGAAAAATAAGAGACAAGAAAACAAGAGTATACAGTCCATTAAAAACTTGAATTCAAAAGAAAAAGAAATAAAATTATTAGAAGTCAAAAGCCTCAGTGGTAATATGATGAGGTTTTACTATTGCATTAGGAGAAAAAAGTCTAAAGACAATGTCTTAAACTGATTGAGACAATGACATAGTGGGTTTGGCTGGACTTCACAAAAGTTTTGTGGTCAAGGCAAAATGATACTAGATTGTAGTATATTCCAGGCTCAGAAAGACAGTGGAAAATAAAACAAACCATAAAAGCAAAACAAAACCAAAAAAACCTACCCCACAGCCTAATCCATTCACTTTAATTAAAATAAACACACAGCAACTAGTGTATCCCAATATCGTTCACAGAATAAACCTACCCACTGCAATTAATGAAGATTCTTAATAGGCAAAGATCAGTTAGAAGATGCCAGGCAAACAGTACAGAAAACAAAAGGTGTGTTCTTGCTAACCAAATATATGTCCCACTGCAGCCTCCTTTAAAAGGTACAACTGCCTTATCTGAGGACATTACATGGATTGTGACAACTATGACAAGATTTATCTGTTGTTGTACGTATATCAGATTTCACAATATGCTTAATCTACTCTTTATCAAAGTACTGCAGTAAACTAAATCTAAAAAGGTACTTGTAAACTTAATGATATTTATAGGTATCTAATAATGTTGCAAGGTTGTCAAAGAAATTAGGTGCCGTGTGTATAGCAGGAGCTGCACTTGTAACCTGCTGTAGCTGCATCTTAAAAAGTACGTGTATGTCTTTATAGACAGTGTATATCTTTAGAAGCCAGGACACATTTGTCTAGCTCAATCATGATTCAAAACGTGGGAGAGATGACAAAGAGGTCAAGTTTTGCGCAGTTGTTCTTTCTAGGAAGCCCCAAATGGAATGGGCCATGTAAACTGAAATAAGAAACATCCTCCTGTATCTCATATTGTCTGTGTTTCTCTGACATTTTCTTCAGTGAGAGTGTACATGCATGTTATCACACTCTAGATGGAAAAAGCAAAGGAGAACCTGTTCAGTTAAACTGTTAAGAAAGCTAAGTGTCTATTGATAGAAAGCCCCAATGCTTGTCTTCATGTCACCACAATGTACCACATCCATTCGTTACAAACTGATGCAAACTGGCAGGCAAAATTAACACATGTCAACTTCGTGTCTTCACTCTGAGGGCTAATAGGCATCCTAGGGTATTTTTTGCTATTATATGTCTTGCTAACAGGCTGATACTGTCACAAGTGAAAGGGATAGTCTTCCAGTGGAAGTAATCTTGGGCCCAGAACATACTAGGGTGATTAGAAAAGCCCACAGGCTAATAAGCTGTACAAAGACACTGTATTGTAAATGATAAACAAAAGCTCCAAGTCATTCAACTCCTGAGAAACATATATATATATTAGAATATGGAAGTTGGATAAATGCCTAGAGTAAACCATCTAACCATACAGGGAAAAAAAAAAAAAGGCTATGTGAAAGCTGAGTGTTTGGGGGGCTGTATTTGTTCACTCTTCTAAGCCCTAGCAAAATGAGGAAATTCATGTCTATAAACATTGAGCCTAGTTCAGAAACAAAGTACTCTTCAAATTGTCTAAAGTTATCTTTCACAAATTGAGTGCCATTAAATGACCACAGAGAACTCTGTATACCTCTGTACACAGCTTATGTACTGCAGTAATAGGAACAAGATCACAGCAATAGAACTTCTGAAATAAGGAGGACAATAACAACTTGCAATGGATAGTTGTCTCATTAATTTATGTATTTCAATTTTGTCTTGTGTTTCTATTATTATCTTCCTGGAAAGTGAAGAAGGTTGGTCTTATTCTGAGGCATGGAATTTATTCAAGGAGAGTTTTGGAAGCTTTAGAGTGTGGCAAGCAAGAATGACTCTGCTTTTCACTTATAAAAAAATACTTGATTTCTTAATTTTTTCACAGTTAATAATATAAAATACTTCGGGGTTTTAAACTTTTTTATTGAAAGTAATCCTGTGAATGGATATAGTGGAACTGAATTTTGTGGAAAACACGAAGTCCATTACAGGCTAGCAAAAACTGCATGAAATTTGGCTTTGACTTAAAGTCAAACAAATTTGCATGTCTACACGTGATTTTCAGCAATGAGCAACAAATATTAGTGAAGTATGTCAGAGAGAGAAGGGAGAGAAAAATAGAACAAACAAAAGGTATCTGAAGGGTATAAATTTAATCCTCGTCACAACTGAGAAGTCATCTGAAGCAGAAACATGTGATAACATATTCTGGAAAGAAACTGAAGATAGAGGATGAGGATAGTCTTGTTTTACACAATAAGTTGTTGCCCTTTCAGATAGAACAGAAATAGGTAATGAGTGTAGGAAACACTTGTAGGGTGATGAGAGAAATTCATGAAGAAATTTGGGTCGAATATGGAAAATAAAGTAGGGTAATTTTTGTTTAGGTAACAAACAAAAGGTTTTGAAAGTATATAACAGGTTAGTTGCTGTATGTGAAAAGCTCATTTATTAGTGATGTTAGGTTGGGATTTTTTGGCACGAACAGACCATGTATTTCTACCCAGTATCATATATGATCTCAGTTAAATGATCTTCAAAAATTAATTAACGAAAAATGACACACCCATATCTATTACATAAGAAACCCACTTTACATAGTTGATGGTCACACACAACTTGATTGATGGGCAAAGATTTCAAAAATATCCCACATAAATTGTTTGCAAATAATCACACTATTAAGACACCATTGAGCAAACTTTTCTTCACAGAGAAAGTACTTTTGACATAAGTAAAACATGATAAGAACAACAAAATGCATGCAAGAAGGTGTACAGCTTTCCTCAAAAAAAGGAAAAAAGTTTTTGACCATTTATCACATGATTGAAATTAACAAATATGCAGTTAATTAGTTTGCTGCTAGGAATGACAAGATTTGTCCTGCAAACTGCCTTATGAATGATATTTACCTTTCACAATGTTCTACATGCAGCTGTTCACCAAGTTGGAAAGATATCCAAGAAAATTTCAATTCACTTGACTATGAAGTTGTCTTCTCAAAACTTTTAGTATAATCTCATTTGTATAAAACCACATTTCCTTACCATCCCAGCCTCTCCAGTCCTTGACTACCCATTTACTTTTTATAACCTCTTCCCTCTCTTCACATGTATGCAATATAGTAGATAATCACTCTGTATTACGTTAAAAATATGCATCTTATGTTCCATAAATTATTTCTGCATCCTATGAAAATTGTGACATTTCCACTTCTGCAGCCTAAAATGTTAGGCAGACAAGATTTAAATGTTTTGTAAAACATGTGTCTCAACATATTGAGAAGCAGGGGTTACTATATTACATACATTTATGCGGGTATAAGCAGGAAAGAAACTGGGCTATGAGAAAGATTCAGTACAGAAATCAGGAACCAGGCACAGTGAATTGCATTTTGAGCCACATTCTGGCAGTTACAGTCGTAAATCTAGAAGAATTGTATAGATTGGACCACAAAAAAAAAAGAGAATGTGCTATTACTTACTGATGTTAACTTTGAATATGAAGACTGAGCTCAAGTGAAACAGTCCTAAGCAAGCAGATGTAAGCTGCAACTGTTATAAAACAGGCATTTGATGCACAAGTATTCATATAACCTTCTCTGAATTCTTTCACATAATTTTAGAGTAATATGGAGCCTGAATTGTAGGAAATATTTGAGATAAAATGGAGCAGATCATATAGTTTGATGTGTTAACGCAAATGCCATATTCTTAATCTGAAGTCCTTGATGTGGTTTATCTGTTCCCGTCATGACCACTGATCATCTTTTGTCCATGATGCATTCATTCTATATGCCAATGATGTGGGAACATCCAACACACACAATCAAATCTTTCTACCCAAGTCAAATCTTTCCACTTAAATAATAATACCATCCATCATTATAATATCACTGATGAAACTGCAGTGCTCAGCGTTACCCAGCAGTTTCATTTGTGTCCATCACTTTGACAAAATCATAATTAGAATGTTAAAAACGATTTTCATGAGTGCTTTGATGAATCATGAAGTTAAAATGCAGGGAATGCTCCTCCAAACTATATCCCATCTAAAATTTAGTGTATACTGTACAAATATTTTTCAGATGAAACCAAAGATGTATGAAGTCATCAATCACCTTCTTACTCCAGCCATCTGATTGGTGGTAGAAGCCATTCAATTTTTTTCAGCAGACCAACGTTGAAATAGATAAATACAGCTTTCATCATATTTCAAATATTTATTTCACATATCCTTTAAACATACAGCTGTCAAACGAGTTTTAAAGATTGCAGTCTGCAGTAGTGAAATGGTCAAAATGCTGTCATCAATGAAGAGACAAAATTAAATCCAGCAATGTTTTTAAAGGCATCATAGGACACTTTTCACTAGTCATGCACAAATAAATACTGTCATGTGAAAAGAATAATGATTTTACCAATGAAGTGTACTGAGTGTCAGATTCCAAGTTCTAAAGCTATGAATGTGTGGAAAGGTATATGTAAATGAAGCTTAACCGCTGTATAGATGGAAAGTACAGTGGCATATATATCATGAAAATTTACTGGCATGAGTTAAACTTAATTTTCTTATTCACAGATAGCGATCTCATGTAATCTACACAAGTCTCCCCAAGACTGCCAGACTGTGTAACATCAGATATTTTAAGAAGAAAAATTTTCACATGGATTTAAGGAAGTCTTTATAAAAGCAATGCCAATTAAAAACAAACAAATAAACCTTTAGTGTTCCAACTAGAAAGTAATACTCCCTGAAACACGATTATACTATGAGAGTTTATATTGGTTTCATTAAAAACCAAGACAGAGGATAGAAAGTGATGTAGATATTTCATCCTACTAACAATGCATTTGTCAACAAAAGATCATCATAAAAATTAACCTCTCCTGTCTCACTCTGAAAGCTATAAAAGAGGTGGACAAAGGCACTCTGTTTTTGTTCTTGCTCTAAGAATTATTCCAGAGGTCAAAATTTAGGCACAGTAGCTGTAAAGTGTATAGGAGAATGGCCAAATTAACAATACATATCAAGTTCACAGATAATACCAAGGATTTTAGCTGTCAGTGTAGTCAACCAAGTTTCCTCAGACCTACAAATCCATGTTGAAAAATTGGAATTCCTGTCTCACTTCCTTGCTTTTCAGTCATGGTACCCCTTCTTTCTTAAAGGTCACACCGAACTTAAGCCATACCAGCAATACTCAAAGTGAAATTTACAGTCCTTCAACTGAGACTAATTATGTTCTTGCTTGTATAGGGGCTTCAGGGTTTTTTGGTCAGACTTTCAATGAAAATATAACTTCAATGAATATATTTTTTTTTCTTATTTAGCCACCAAATATATAAAATGTCATGTATTCATTGTGTAATTGCTGATATTTGACATTTAATCTTCCTATTGAAATTCATGGTAGAAATAAAACATTGGTTACAAAGAGAATATTGACATTTCATCCCTGCCTTGTATTTCAATGATGCAAATTCTGTATTTGTGTACACAGGTACATCAATGAGAATGGCAATGAGTCAGAAGGGATGGGAAAAGTGAGGAAACACAATTTAAAATAAAGTGGAAAGAAGAAGAAAATTTTGAAGTGGAGGATGAACAAACAGATAATTGTAGATCTACTATGTTTAAACCTATAATGCAGTTCTTTGTCCATATAGCATGCTGTTGTAGCTCTTATTTACGGTTTAGATCAGCTTTTTATTTTAAGATATTTTCCATTTGGAGCTTTAATTATGGTTTAGGATGTGAGGATGTCAACATGTAATTTGACCATTGTTGTGTTGCTATTAAAACATAAACAGTGTTTGCCAGAAAGTTTTTTGAAATGGAAAGTCATTAGAAAGGTTATTTTCCTAGAGGGGGTTGACCCCCCAAAAAAATGCCCTTCTCACCCAGTGCAGAAACAGAAGAGCAAAAGTGAGGAAATCTTGTGGAGTAGGGCAAGACCAGTTCAATAAGTGAAAGAAAGATGGGAGTGGGGTGGTGGTGGTGTTAAAAAAAAGCAAGTGACGCAATGTCATTCACCATGTCCAACAAGAACATTAATACTCAGCCATCTTGTAAGAAACCATTATTTTGGAAAGAATCCACTCAGCTTTTATCACAGAGCATGATACCATATGGCACAGAATATTCCTTCAGTCAATCCAGGTCAGCTGTCCCAGCTCTGTCTCTTGTTCACCTGTACCCTACTCACTGTGGGAGCACAGTGGGAAACAGAGAAGGCTTTGATGCTGATTAAGTCATGCTCAGAAACAAAACACTGGGGTGCTATCAACACTGGTTTAGTCACAAATCCAAAGCACAGCAATATACAGGATACTATGAAAGAAGTTAATCTCATCCCAGACAGATTCAGTACACTCCTTCATTCCTCTGTGATTCACTTCCAGCCAGAAACTAAGTACCATACAGCTGCTTGCTCACTCCCTGTGGTGGGATGGGGGGAAGGTAGAGCTGGAAGGGTAAATATGAGAAAAAAAACAATTCATGGGTTGAAGTAAAAACAATGTAATAAGTAAAAATAATTTTAATTAAAAGAGTAAGGAAAACAAAAAACAAACAAACAAAACACAAATTAGAAAATCAAACCCCCAAAACCTCAAGCAATGCAAACATAAGAAATTGCTCTGCACCAATCAACTGATGTGGAGCCCATCCCTGAGCAACTGCTCCTCCCAACCACCCTCTACCCCAGATTCTGTTATTGAGCATGATCTCATATGGTCTGAGATATCCCTTTGGTCAATTGGGGTCAGCTGTTTCAGCTGCATCCCCTCACAGCTTTTTGTGCAGCTTTACCTATTCACTGGCCAGGAAATGTGAGGAGCAGAAAAGGCCTTTAAGCTGTGCCATGGCCACTCAGCAACAAGCAAAACATCCCTGTATTATCAACAGTGCTCTCAGCAAGAACCCAAAACACAGCATCACATAAGCTTCTGTGAAGAAAAGAGTACATGCACTTCGGCTTTAGGTCAACTCTACAATCACGTCAGTCAAGTACATACTCAGACTGTGATATGTGTATTATGTCAGTTGAAAACTGATTTTCTTTAAAGCCTGAATTAGATGTAATATCTACATATTACCTGAATGTCACCAGAGTTTTCAAGTGTATGTCTAAACCGGATTCTTCCTGCTCTCTTTTACTGGAAGAATAAGAATATGTTATGAATTAAAGTGATGCTGGCTACAAAAAAATCTCTTGCATTTCTCAGAATTTCAAACACTCAGAATAATGTTTGACGCTAGTAAGACAAGATGTTTGAAGATAGTAAGATAACATTGAGATCAAAAGAAATAAGAGTATGCTCACATGAGGCAAGTCATGACATTGGCTACTGTGTCACTGAAGAAAAATACTCCCACCATCTTACACCATGTAGAGCTTGTGGAACTGTGGAAATAAGTAAGCAGAAGTCATTGAAGAAAATACCTGAACATTAGATAGAAAAAATAATATATTACATAATTGATGTGGTCAATCTTGATTTCAAAAGAAATAGTAGCCTCTATGTTTTTATGAGTTTATGGCTATGAACACTTTACAAAAGCACTAGACAAATTATAAAAGATAAGTGATTTTGTCTTTATGGGACAACGGATAATGTAATATCCTCTGACTTCTTGACAGTTGCTATGTCAGCTCTGTGACCTGTGATATCCATTTCATCAACTAGTCACAAAATGCAATTTAGTTGGTCTTTTCAATGATGATGGATAAGAAATGTTGGGTTTGTACTGCCATCACTTTCATTATTAGTTTACCATTTAAAGTTGCTGGGATTAAGGG
This sequence comes from Urocolius indicus, assembly GCA_013401255.1. Taxonomy (NCBI): domain Eukaryota; kingdom Metazoa; phylum Chordata; class Aves; order Coliiformes; family Coliidae; genus Urocolius; species Urocolius indicus. The sequence continues at coordinate 251,801 of WBNH01010074.1, forward strand.
GCATCTAATATGGTATTTCAGATTCTGGCTATATCTCAAAGCCTGGTTGGTCAGAATATATAAGTTCTGAATGCTTTCTTAAGCATTATTCAAGCCCCAGTGCAAGGAATAGTTTATATGCTGAAAAAACACAGATCAGGAGAGAATTGTTATAATTTTTCTGTTTCCTTATTTAAAAAGAAATAACATTTTTTTTTTAAACATGTGATAAGATTATTTAGATATCATGAAAAGGGAACTATTTTATAGTGCATCAGTCCAACCTTTCTAGGGGTATACTGAATGGAACCAGGATATTTCTATTACTGAAATTTAATTGAAATACTAAATTCTATTTTCTATTTTCTCTTCCACTGCCTTATGGGAGCTGTAGTTTCTTTCTCATAAAGAAACATGCAAATTTTCTAGCCAGGAACTGAATGCAAATTTCACAGTGAGGAACCTTAGTAGTGCTATTTTCCAAAAAGGGGTGATTAGCTATTGTTGTAAACAATAGCACCATAATTGTGTGATTTCTTTCTCCCCATAATAATAAGTAGAAATCCAAGGTGCAAATGCCAAATAAAAGGCAAATGAAAGCAGGAGAAAAGAAATAGGAGTATCAAAAAGAAAGAAAAGATTGTATGGAGATTTGGGTCTTGGGTTTTAGATTTTCTTTGTCTTCAATTAGAAATATACTATTGTCTTTCAAATGGAAAATTATTTAAAAGGTTTGCTTTCCCAAAAGCTCTAATTCTTTTAACTGTCATTTGAATAAACCATGTTGTTACAGGTTTTAGCATAAATGATGCTGCTATTAATTCTATGCCAAACTTTCTCCATTTTCCTTTTATTTTTCTCTTATCTTTTTAAATGGAAACACTTTCTTACTTGTGCTCTCTACATCGTAATTCTAAAAACAGGCCACATCTGGTGTGGCAAATGGTATTTCCCATAACTGATCAGAATTGAGTCATGACTTTTATTGACCTTCATCTCTTTTAAAGCTACGAGAGTTCTATTTTCATGTATCTAATGTGAATGTTGGATTGCAAGAAATCATTTTTCTTACACATTTAAAGAAATGTGTCTAGTTTTGAAAATTCTCTTGTGATTCTTTTAATAAGAATCTGAAATTAACAAGATAAAAATTTTCATTGAGAAAATGCTTTCAAAGCATTTAAATGAGAAGAAACTGTGATTGTGAAGCAAACACAAAAATACATACTTTTTTATATTTATGACAATACATCTTTATCCCTCCTGTCTGAGTGCCAGTGTCGTTCTTGTTTTTCTCTCTAGTTCATAAGAAAAAGTGTTTCTTTAGTTTTGTTGAAGGTTTCTGGAGACCAATGTGATATATAAATACTTGCATTTTGTGATTGTTTCTTCAGTGAAATGTTGGAAACAATTACTCTTGAAAAATAAATCTGTTTTCATTATGTAAAGAGAAAAAAATTAAGGACTAGATGCAAGAAATAGAAAACACTCTTACCTCCTTGAAAGATGCTTTCAGGGAGACAATATTCCTGATGTAAGCTTAGTGATATGTTTTATCCTGCAGCTGCTGTGAACTGTCAGATTCCTTGGAATTAATTACAGGTGAGGATACTCTGTGCATTACTTTGATAATAGATAAGATTAAATGAATCACATTTCTAATAAATATTCGATGTTGTAAAGAATGTATGTGTAGAAAATATTTGTAGGCTTATATACATATTAGCATACGTATGTATACACATATGTGTGTGTATGCATGTAGTTGTATACATATAAATAGTTATTAGATATTACTCAGATTTCCCAAGCACTGCAGGTATAGAAATACATATTCTCTGTGCTTCAGATAAGATTAAGCATGGGAGAGAGCTATTTCAGAACGGAATAAGAATACACAGTGCGGAAGCTGATGAGTTCTCTTTTTTCCTGGCACTTGCAGAAGTGTAGTTTTGCTTCAACATATTTCTCAGCCCTGTGTTCTCTTTCCTGTCTTAATTTGGATAACAGTAGAAATTGGGTATTGCCTATGCTATCAATAGTGGAGATCAGGGCTTCCTTGCAACATTTTCCCTTAAAAATATAGGCCCATACAGAATGTACCATAGTCTGGAATGAAACAATCATTGGATTTTCTGATTTGCCTGATGTGAAGAACCATTCAAGAGTAAGTAAATCCACCCCAGTCTCTGCCAGTAAATGAGAACACTTCCACAGCCTCTGAGTCTTTAAGTCTGCGCTTATTGACTGCCTTCTTTAACTGCTGAGTGCTTTGAACAGTTAAGAGGAAGCAAGCAAGGCAGACAAGGGGCAGGCATAAAGGGGGCTTTATAAGCTATTTTTAAGACCTTCAATTCAGATGCTGCACTGTGCCCCAAATGTTGCAGCTAAAAGCTATTTCCATTTTCTGTAGACAGCCTTAAGAGGCCATCAAAAGCAAAGAGTTGTTTGGCAACTTCTTCTTTCTGAAGCCCCTAATTATACAGACCTTTGTGCTACCAGGCTGCAGCAAGACTATTCCTTGATCTTACCCTATATATATATAAAAACACTGCTGCAAGAGAGTAGATGTATGTAGTGAAGCATCAGGCAGCATTCTAACTGGTTTTTGTAGAGTATGATGATTTGTGTGCTTCAGGTAGAGACTTTTTTCTCAAAGTACAAATTTTACATTGCATTTTATCATGTGACTTCAAAAATGCTAGTCAGGGACATTAACAAGTCTAGTGAGAAAAGAAATCCATGCAAAGCATAGCCAATACTTAGTGTTCAATCCTATCACGTTTTAAGAAATAAGAAATCACTTTATGTAGTCGTAAATATATCTTTACAGCCTTCCAATGAAACAATGATACTGTTCTCATTACTGATGTTGGTAAAAACTTTCAAGCACGACTTAAAAACAGATTATTTTCCCACAACTCTTAAAGATTTACTCTGTGCTGAAATATATATTGCATAATATAGTTTCCCTCATTTATAGGAGATTTCAGCTGTATAACATTTAATATAGACTTCTCAAAATTAGATTCAAATAAATTTGAATTTCTTACTATTTAAGTACGTTTTAATAAATAGCAAACCTCTTTTACCTACAACTACGCATCTGCAAAATTATGTAACATGGGTTAGAGTCTTCTCTAAACAAAAAGATCATTGATTAATAAGAAGTCTCTTTCATCAATTCGTATTAGGATTTTACCCTGTATGACCACAGAAATGTGTGTGCTTTGTATGCCACCTATACACATATTTATATACACATATACAGCAAAATATAACCATTTACTTAGAAGGAAGTAAATATCACAAAACAGCCGTTAGACTCCTATGGAAGGAAATAGTTTGGAATTCTGTTTATTTGTCTCTGCTTTGTTTTTCTTGAAGGGGCACAGCCTTCAATAGCTTTTCTACTTTTAGAAAACTTGTTCTTTGCTGACAGTTGGGCTATAACTATATTTCATAAACCCTAAAGCTCCCAAGTTGCTGGAAATAAATTGATTTTGTGAAAATATGCGACACACGGGTTTTCAGTACTGGTCCTGAACAGCCTGTCCCTAAAGTAGTTATTTCCATTTACACCCCTGACCTGATGGTGTCTTCAGTGGCGCTGTAGTTTTTCATGTACTTCAAAAGCCACAGATCAGTTTCCATCCTTCTTAATTTAATATAAACTGCACATGCTTCTATCAGTAAGGACTTTCATTTTTATACTTCTTCGATTTCACGACACCAATGGTTCTATATTTCACAGTGTAGGGAGTAGAATGAAATTACACTGCTCTCAGACTTCAGCAATATCTGGTTTATGTGATTCAGGACCTCCATACAAAGAAGAGGTCACTCTCAATACTTCTGTAAATGGCTCTTTCTGGTGGAGTATATATGGTAAGTCTGACAAATTGTGATTTGTTTGTTGTATATAAAGTGGGGCAAAAGCCCCACAAAACTTCTATGACAGTGGTAAAATGCAGCTACGTAATCCAACACCTAATTGTGTTTTGACATAATTCAGAGATCAGAAAGATTTAAATAAGAGCTCCTAAATTTTTTGCCATCAATTATGTGGTATCTCACTAGTGCAGCCTCTGCCAGCAGGATTTCAGCTTTTAAAAAGTCTCTTCCTTTTACACTTGAGAGCAGAAGCTGGCCTTATGTCTATATATGTTCCAGTAAATGACTGTTGCTATACAGAATCTGAACTATCTGATTAAATTTAGAAAACTATTTTTGTGTACCTAAGGAAATTGATATTTGTACTGAATATTTTAAATACTTCTTCAGTGTGTACTTTCTCAGTTCAGGTAATACCTCAAGAGTCTTTACTGTAATTGGTTCACTACAGAACTGTGATTTCTATTGTTTCAATGCCTGCAATTCTCATAGATATTTCTGTCCTCGCTCCTGCCATCGAACCGTTGTAATTCTGACAAATGACTTATTTCTCTCAGTAGACTGGCTCGTGTGATGATTCTTCCACTACAGTGACAAAACAAACAGAGAACACAATACACACTAAGAAAAACATTGTAACAAATATTAGTAGGAAACTATTGGAAAAATTGGTCATTATAATCTCTTCTGGGTGATGGAATGTATTTACTAGGGGGCTGGCTTCTGTCAGTAAGAGTAGCTAAAGGTAGAGGTTAACAGAGTTTCTTCAATGTTAGATTTATCACATTATTGACAACACATGTTTACAAGAATCATTATTAGTTTTTCTGGCTAAAAGGCTGAAATCACAACAGTAAAAACTGTTGATTGCTTGTTACTTTAATGAGACGATAACTTCTAGGAAAGTGACTGAGCAGAAGAATTACAGCTTGCCTAGCCCTTTGAAATTTGCCATCATATGTCGTGCTTATGCATCTGCATTTCTTCCTGGATATTTTAAGACTGTATGAGAGAGAGTATCCCATTAGGTTAGTGGACAGTTAGAAGATTCAAGAGTCATTGATACTGTCTGTCAAATCATAAAAACTATGTTCATACAGTATCTATTAGAGGGAAAATCAAGCATTTAAGTAGTTTCTACAGCTGGAAAATATTGTCATGTGTAGTGAAATATAGCTGATTCCCAGTGTCTTGAAATCATGAGAGTGCTTCAGAAAACAGATTAGGTATTCCACAGTTAGGAGAATTTGATTTTGGTTCCACCATTTTCCTACCAGCCTTTAGTTTAAATACACACGTAAATGAAGGAAGAAAATATAAGCTAAAGGAATTAGTTTAAAGGGATAATAATCTCAGAGGGTGACAATATTTCTTAAAGTTTTTTAGGTTTTTATTTAAAATCAAAACAACTGTGTCAATAACTCATGTGTAACTTGCATTTTGTTATCTACTGCAAACAGCAAACAAAAGGATTACCCTTGAAGTGCAAAAATATATCAAGCTAGCAAGTACAAAGATACCAAAGGATGCAACCAACTATATTTCTTACAAGTAATAAATTAGCAGCTCTTCAGTTCAGTGAATCATCTTAATGAGCTTTATTGTTTCAAAACAATAAATTAATTCTAGGATTTCTATAATGAGTTGAAAACCCAATTGTAGCACACTGTGTTACTCTTATGGTTCTATTTGTACAGTTCTGGACTTTGTCTATTCTTTTGATGAATGGATATGTAGATCCTAAAGACCTTTCTGGTTTACTTTCAGAAAGAATTCTGTTATCATCGACCATTATCCTATTTTTCTCACATAAATAAGAGATTATTCTATTTTAATTATTAAATGAATTAGTTCTCTTCAGAGTCTTTTATGTAATGTTATTACACAACTTGTTCTTACACAAGAAAATCCTTTTCATTTTAGTGTGACAACTCTTATGAGACTTAAATGCATGGTTAATCGTGGAAGGATGTCCAAAAACAGGTGAATTCACAAGTTCAGCACTTTGTCGAATTAGAGAACAAGAAAACATTTAGTCTAAAGAACCAGAAATCATTTTTTTGTGTGTTAACTTCCAAAGGAAATCAGTATTTTTAATATTTATGTTCATTTTTAGGCTACAAATCAGTTCTGTCTGCCTATCCCAATTTTATCTTCCACTAATGGAACTTCCGTAGACTGAACCCAATTGCTTTTCCTACCTATCACTTGAGTGCTCTCTGTCACACCGTCATTTGCTGCAATTTTGACATTGAAAATGTCATAGTGAAGAACTTAGATAAGCTGAGTTAGTAAAAGTAGAATCTACTATAGAACGTATTTTCATGATTTTTGTTTTTAAATCATCAGAAAACACACTTTTGAGAAGAAATCCTGTAAACAAATCAGTTATCTGTATATTTTCAATATTCTATAATTCTCTTAGTAGCAAGCACAAGGTATATCCCAGCTCATACCTGATGAGTCTCCTACTCCAGAATAACAGAAGAAAGATATTTGCTTGTCTGCTATTGACTGAATCCTTTCTTCATTTTTTTTACTGGCAGCTGTTCAGTTCAGAAAATGAAATTGCTGACCTCAATCGTGCTTTAGAGCTTAGATGTCTTTCCAGTGAGATACGACTGACTTAACCACAATGCATATCAAGATACTGATTATCTTCATCACGTGTCAATTTTTTATCTATAGTATTATTATAAAAGTGAAGATTTAGTTTCCACGCTGTGTAATATCAATATCTCTATCTGTAAAAGTGTTTGTTTTGTTGAGGAAAAATCTAACCAAACATGAACAAGATAACTGGAACAGGAAGTTACAGTACAAATTTACTGTAATGTTGGACTTTTTTTTAAAGTTTAGTTATCTAATTTAATTTAGGTTCCATAAGAACTGCAGGCAATAAAATATGGTTTTGATATTAAGCAGAAAAAAAAGGCCTCTGATCAGATTTCTTCAAAATTCTTATAGAGAGGACATAAATAATCCTGTTCTTATTGCATATATCAACTTTCTTTTCTATGAACAAATTCAAAGCCTCCCTGTTTGTTACTTCACCTTTCATATAACACAAAGAAACTGTTTTGTGCTTGTTTGAAAAAGCCTCAAGGTGAGTTTTCAGGGCAGAAGCAGGAGGATCCATCTCAAAACGACCTGCTGTTGTCATGAAAATACATCTCTGCCAGGCTCTGTATAGACTCCAATATATTTCCCATCCCAATTTCTTGTTTTTCCTACCAAATTACATACACAATAAAACTGCTAATATAAGAAACTTTTATTGGATAGTCAGATGCTCAGGTTGAATTGTTAGATTCTCCAGTCTTCTGCTGAAAACCAGCTAGAGAGACTGAAATGAGTATACTGATATAGTAAACTTTCCCTTTTGTTGCACTTTGTTAACCTCATTCTCAAAAGGGTGTTAAAAAAAAATAGATCTGCTGTGGAACAGAATCATGAAGAAGGAAAGTGAGACACCAGTTCCAATTGTTCTTCAAAATCTTGTGCTACTACACTTTCAATAGGAAATGTACATGAAAGAGAATTTATGGGTTTGGATGTAGCTGGAGGATTCACAATCGAAGAAATATTTAAGTTATTTGGATTTCTTTCTTTTTTCCTCTAGGGTTTGAAGATTCTTAATGAAGATCTTTACTTACCTTTCATATCAATATCTCTGTCTCTTGATAATGCTTTATTTGACTGATAGTGTTTCTTTCTCTTGATTCAAAGAGTTGTATTGAGGTTTGCTAGGGGTTATGCAATAGCTCTTGGGAATGCAGACTAACATTTCAGGTTTAGTACCATAAATCTCTCTTTTGGTTATTGAATGTCTATTGAGGAAAACTTATGAAAAATTGCACAGATAAGAATAAATTCATGAAACAAATGTTGTTTTATCTGTCAGAATGTGCAACTGAGAACCTAGCAACTGTCCATAATGATCAAGTTTTGTGGTTAGAACGTAACCAGTGTGTCATTACCTCAGAAAAATACTGCTCAGTTTACATAGTTTAAACTAAATCAGGGTAGAAGTGGTTTGTTGATTTATTAACAATCCATAATTAACTGAGAATCACTGAACTATACACTCAAAATGAGTATAAGCAATTCAATAGATAAACAGTGTTAGTTAGCCACTTACAAAATGTTATTACAGCTATAAATTTCTAAGCATGCATCTAACCTCAAACAGTTCTTATCCAACACATACTCATACCATTGCATTAAGACTGCCAGCACACCCTTTTTTCTGCAAAATAGTGCAACTACCTGCTCACCAGCAAGAGAGCACTTCACAAGTTCTCACTGAGATGTGAGTCCTCATTTGCTGTGTCCCACACTCGCTGTGCTAGCTAGGTGCAGGCTGCTCCCAGTCCCTCACAGAGTCTGCACCATAAGTCCTAAGCAGAGATTGCAAAACTACAGGGTGACTGCCAACAGTATCAAACTAGGAGTTGACTGCAACTGCTTTGATTCTTCTACGCTGCTTTTTAAGGCCAAGACCTTTGTTCAAATGTCCCTGGTTACTGTTCAAACCAGTTGAAGGTCACCTTCTTAAATAGACGGCTTAGAAAGAATAAGCTGTGTGATCATCCCCATGCTCATTATTAAAAGCTTTAAATTGAACTTATTATACAAGCAACTAGCGACTTGTTGCAGAATAATTATCAAGCTACACAAACAATTAATATATTTGAATTCACCTGAAGTTCAACAAGGAGTATTGAGCAATATAGGAGTCTCATGAGTCCAAAGCCTTCAAAGGAAGATTGAACATTTAGTGTAAAAAACACTAGTGGTCAATAGAGAACTCATCTGGATAATTACAGTATTAGCTACACAGATGACAAGCATGTTCTGTTAAACCCCAATAAACCTTGCCACAACAGTGGTTTGATCTTTCTTGGAACTGAAAGGATTATACCTAAATGTCTAACTGAGGATAACATGGCATATTGAAAGAAATGTTGTTTCGATTGAAATTATAGTTGCATATGAAAATCTGAAATAAATTATTCTTTGTGCACACACATACACAAAATTAATGTTATGAGAAGACATAATCCTCCTTTTTTTTTTCCCAAGCCTTTCTGAAATGCTTTTCTCAAGGCAGTCAAATGAAGTATTCCCAGACACATTTCTATATCTGTTTTTTGTATATTTGTTCACTGTCCTGAGTTCTTATAATGTTCCCAATACTCACAATCATTTGCTTATACTCTTGGCATTTAACCATTTTTCCGTTATTTCTGTATACCTGCTTACATAAGCTAATTTGATATTCTCAAGGTACGATTTGAACAAAGTTCTATTAGTAAAATATTTCCTTTCAAATTTGTCTTCTATTAATTAAAATATTAATTAATTGGCTGATTTTTTTCCATTAATAATAAATTTTATTTTAAAATATCTCAAAGACAAAAACATTTATACCACATATACTTCGTGAGTTACTTCTTCTATTAATATGTAATGTAGGATCTCTACAGGAAACAAAACCCGCTGAAAGGCACATCATCAGAAATGGTGCTATATACACTGTTTTAAATTACTATGTTGCAACTTTTTATAGAACCATGAAAAGGTTTACATTGTAATTCATGTTACTGGAGGAAAAAAAGGAACAACAACAAAATTACTGCAGTGTTCTGAAAAGCCTCTAAGGTATGTATGGTTTGTAAAATGTTATGGCATAAATTTATAGCTACAGTTCACTTAGTTTCATGTGAGAAGACATGAACAAGGAAAAATAACTGGCATTTCATGTTCCCTCTTTAATCTTCTGCGATACTTGTTCTGAAAGCAGCTTAAGAATATTCTACTGGCAGCCTACACTAAAAAGACGGTCAGCATATGAAGTCCTTTTCCAAGTAAGTAGGTAAATAAGAAAGAAATTGTGTCTCAATTTCTATTTTGAAACTTTAAGGCCAGTTATGATGCCTTGTAAGGTAACTATTAATATTCCATTTTCATTATGTAACACAGACAATAAACATGAAGCTAAATGTGTATTATCACCAAAACGAGCAGTTCTCTGAAGCTTGCTTCTGTTGGAAAGAATGCAACCTACAGAACAACTTCAGCCAGCAGGTGAACAACTCAAGGGTGGGATCTCTGGCTGGCAGCTGAGAATGGAATGAAGTTGTCAGGTAAAAAATGAATGCCTTTTATTTTACTGCAATGAAATGTTTATATTGTTTTTGTGGTTTTTTTTCACTGTTTCTATTTCTAAATCTTCTCTCTGTGTGAAATCTCTGTATAAATGAGCAAGTGCTGGACACTGCTTTTCTGAGAGCAAGATTTTCACACTTAGGAATATACTCAGCAATTAGCCTGAGCTGTTAGGTATTCTGTTGCTGTGGACTCAGATTTCATTCTCATGACAAGACCAGTTTTAGGACTAGCAGCTCCAAATTTGGAGAAGAATCTCTTTTGGCAACCAGAAAAGAATGTCTAGAACATATTCACTAATTCACTAAAAGGCGTGAATTCACCACAAGCACATTTCTAGATACTTTTTATGTCTTAATATGGAATCATATTATTTCAGTTGACAGAGAAAAAGGGATGGCTTGCAAAAGACTTGTCATTTTATGTTCATGGTTAAATTAAAAAAGCTGATTCTACTGATACTGAAGGTAACAGCAAATTCCTGCTTATTTCAATGACAGCTGGATTGGCCTATAAATGTCCCTTTGTTATGCTTATTCTGCTGTTCATAGTATGTTTTCCTTTAACAATGTTCTGTAATTAACAACAATTTGACAGACTGAAAGATCCCACTTTTTCATACTTGTTATTGCTGCACAAATCTGAATTGTGGGTTTTGTTGACAGAGGGAAATTGCAGTTAAGTGAAATGTGCTCTCTTTCTCACAAAATAGCTCTTTCAGTATAACCATATGATGCTCATACTAAATAACAACTTGCTGATTATAAACTCACAAGATTACCATGCTGGAGACTTTTTACTATGCAAACACAGTACCCAGAATTTGCTGAAACTGTCAAATTCTGACTTAACTCTGCATTAAAAAGAACTTAGCATCCCTTCCTACACCCAAGCTTGATCATTCGTTCTCATTACATGATTTTTCTAAGTGTTAAATCCTTTCCTCACATAAGTTTTCTATTTTGTCTCCCTGGTAGATGAGATTACCTTTTTTTCCAATTAGAACTCTTTGGACAATAACTGATTAAAAAAGTTAATTTAATACCTTCATATTTCATTTCTTTAAGGAATCAATACATTGTTTTGATCTTGTTTGCAGAATGGGCTTGAGATCATTAAAAGGAACTAATAGACAAGAATCTATTGTTATAAGTCTTCTATTGTTTACCTTCTACTTTAATACATAATTTGCTGTATTTCATTCAAAAGGGCATCCAGCTTTCCTACATAATGTGTTTGCTTGCAGGACAAGTAAGAAGATGACATTCCTTCTCTCATATTTAAACACATCTAAGGCTACTTTGATGTTAAAATGTTTAAGAGAAGTTGAGTGCCTGTCTGCTTTTAATCTTACATGAACAAAAGCTTGGATATCAATATATGTATTTTGAAGCACCAGCTAGTTGGTTAGACTAATTCATACAGATGAAAATTAGTTTAGACAACATGGTCAAGTTGTCTCTCTTTCTCCATATGTCTTCCATAGTAGTTCTTGAACCTATTGCCCAGTTTCAAACAATACAGAACATAAAGGTTAATAAGTTCCGATGCATCTTTTTAATATACTTAGAGATATGAGAGACTTTTTATTAGTATTCAGACTGTGAAAAAAAATTTACTGTAAAGCTTCACATTCTAGCATTTGGTCTTAAGTGATATAAATTGGGATCCACACTAATCCTTCATCTCTTCAGCTACACTTTTCCATACCATCCTTTTAATCAGACATAGTTAACAGGGAAAATAATTTATAAAATTATCTGGTTAAAACATATCAATTATTTTTAAAGCCTCTTTCTAAGAGCCAATGTGGTTAAGTATGTAAAGTGGACATGAGAGCGTAAACCTGAAAGACAGTCTGGATTTAAAGCTGCTTCTGTTGTTGAACTTCACCATTAAACATTCATCCAGATAATTAACATTGATTATACGGAAATGTCCACCTGAAATACAGAAAGTCCAATAGCTAATAAGACAGACAATAGCCAGTTCCAATACCTCTGGGAAAAAAAAATGAGGAAAAAACTAACTCTATCAGAAGACTAATTTTCTGATGTAAAGTATGACTGTGAAAATCTTGCTTTTGAAAATGAACCTCTAATATCTTTAAGTTTAACCTTTGAAGAAAAAAAATGCAAGGGGAAGAGAAGGGAAAAGAAAGGGAAAAGGAAGGGGAAGGGAAAGAAAGTGAAAGATTTTGGGAAATACATCTATAATATTGATTCAAGCTGTAGCTCAATAAAGCAACAGTCAGCTTAAGTACACGCTTCAATATATTTAGGTACATTTCTGCCCACATCAGTCTCACTCAAGGATCTGTAGAGGTGTAATGGTTTGTTTCTGCAGACAGAAATGCAATTCTATAGCCACAGAGCTCTCTACCATTTTTTTTCTGTCAAAATGCTAATAAGACTACATTAAGCCTTTTTGTCCTGAAACAAGACAAACATTTAATGACTCTCAAACAACTAGAAATCTTTCCTTTCAGACCATTTTTAAACTCACAAGGATAATTTACCTTATCTAGTCCATATATTTGTCTTTTTTTGTCCTGTTTCTCATATGTTCATGTCATCTCACTCATCTCTATGACTGTCTTCTCTAAGATATGAATTCTGTGAGAAATGATATACATTCTTTGTAATTTCAGAATTGTAGATATATAGAGTTTGTGTATATGGCTACATTAAGATCAGTAACTTCTTTTTGCATAGTTTTGTACAAATACCTAAGTTTGGGTCAATCAGCCTGACTTGATCCCTAGGAATGTGGATGTAATCCACTTCAGAATCATTTCCAAACACATGAGGAACAAGGAGATGACTAGGAGTGGTCACTGAGGATTTATAAAGGGAGAATTAAACAGCCTGGTAGCCTCCTACAATGGAATGACTAGCTTGGTGGACAAGGAGGGAGCAGTGGATGTTTTTTTTATCTTGAATTTTGCAATATTTTTAATGTTATTTCCCACGAAATCTTCACAGACAAACTGATGAGGTATGAACTAGATAAATGGACACAGAAGTGGACACAAAATTGACTTAACTGCAAAGTTCAAATATTTGGGATCAGTGCATACCTGGAGGCCAGCTGGACTCCAGTCCAGTGGAGTCTAGTCACTAATGGAGTCACCCAGGGCTTTATACTGAGCCCAACACTGCTCAACATCTTCATTGCTGACCTGAACAATAGGGCAGAATGCACCCTTGTGCTAAACAGTGAGTTACATAGGAGTCTGGATTTGACTCTAATACTCAGAAATGTCATACAGTAATAATCCCCTTAGTATAACTCCTACACCAGTTTGTCATATTCTTTCTTGATATCCAAAGTTCTTTTGTAAATGCTAGGTAAGAGTTTGAAGCCCACAGATAGAGGCATACAGATATAAAAAAAAAAAAAAAAAAAAAAAAGATTGGAAAGAAGTGAGGTGTAAGAAAGAAATAACGCTCTGCTGAGTTCCTCCCTTGCAATGCAGTTTATAATCAAAAGACTAAGATGACATACACTTTGAAAGAGTGATAATTCAGCTATTGCATGCTATGTTCTTTGTTGGTGGTTTTCCATAATCTGAACTGCACAGTTGTGGAATGGGGTTTACTGAGCCTCAGGTGAGTGTCCTAGTGAGTCAGTCTCTGCATGAGAAAGGAGTTCCTTTTCTTTTAGATGTTGGAGTTTGGAAGTACCACTTCTTCCAAAGAACATTGCCTTTTATTCCCTATCTGCATGATAAGTCTACATGTTTTAAATGGAAAAATGATCTCATTATATGATACTAGATTTGAGGAATTCAGTTACAGATTTTAAATGCTCATTATATAAAGCAATTCTAGTTCAGTAGTCCCAAATTTGTGTTTCCTGACTTTCAGAAGTCTTATTCTACTGTGACCACTTTATGTACAGACTTTCCTCTGTAGATAAATGTCAGTCAGGGTCTGTTAATTTTAGCAACAATCAGGTTCTATCTATCTACGTGTGGAATAAACTAAAGTTGCTATAAGAAACTCTGTGTATGTAGTACCAGAATGCTTCCCATTCAATTCCAGTTATACCTCAAAGGAAAACAAAAGCAAAACTGTAAGCGAAAACTTTGAGCCTCACTGTCATAGGTCACAAAAATTTCTACTAGTTAAATGATTTATTTTGCCTAAGTTAAGGAGATAGGATTGAACCTAATTGATAAGCATATAATTCCATTTCTACATGCAGCAATACAATATTGCACTATGTGTTCAAAAATATCAGCCCTGAATCAGTGCTGATCTCTAAAAATGATGTTCAAGCTAGGGGGGTTGCTCAGTGCAATTTGTCTGAATGTCACAGGAGATATTAACACTTTTTCTGAAGGCAGGATGATGATGTTTAATCACATGACTATGTGACACTGGGATGAAAGCATCAAAATTTAGGCATAAAGCCCAAGATACAAAGTTATGCTTTTTGATCATAATCATAAGACATTGTGAGTGGTGGTGGAAACACTGTTTTCATACTAACATGCATCTGCTTCCCCTTTCTCTGTAGAAGGCATCTAAAAATGTTACCCATATGGAGCAAATATGTGTATGAGGAAGTTCTTAGAACTGTTTCCTGCCATATGGGAGCAGTTTATTGGGTCTGCTGTGCATCATTAACACCTTCATAAAATTGCTTGTATGCAATTAATTATGTAATTGGAAATTGGCATTGGAAAGATTGATAGCATTAGGCAAATCAGTATCTTCATGTACTGTCAGATAATAAAATAAAGATGACACACATTTCTAGACATGACATAAACCTTTTAAGTATATCTATTTTCCATGTGTTTTAATGTAAATATACTAAAATATCTGCCAATTGGTGATTATTCACTTTGAAAGAGTACATGTAATAAAAAGTTTTGAAAAGTTTTACATCAGTGTTACTACCAGAATTGGCTGCCAGTTGATTTCTTTCCCATCTTCCTGAAGGACAGCATAGCTGATTACAAATACTTGCAATTATTTCTGAGTAAAATAACAAATATCATGGCAGTGTGTCCTTAACACGATATAAATGCCCCGGGCAATACACTTCTGCTACCCTGAGGCTCTGATACTCAGTTCTACTGTAGTACTGTTAGTAAGAGAAAACAATGCAGTATCCTTCCATAACTTCATCCTTTAAAGTCTGGCTTCAAGAGTCTTCAGCACGACAGATTTTCACTAAAACAACTTGGCAGCTCAAAAACCTTAGACTAGTCTGAGTTGCAAGCAGAAGACACAGATGTGAAAGAAGGTACAATTCCTTTCTCCTTTGTACACATTGTGACACATCCTTGCAAAACACAAACCTTCCAGAAAAAAAAAAAAAAAGCCATGTTCCTGTTAAACCCAAATTGTTACTCTGTCAGGGCAGTCAGTTCCACTTCTCTCAGTATAAATTCCAGAAATAAGAGAATCTATAAATAGACAAAAAAGCATTACATTCAGTTTTCTTTCTGATCATGAGAGCACTAATGTGTTTCATGCATTACAGTTTAATAACACTCAAATGCTGAAAATAGACATGCAGTTTCTTATTTATTTTGGATTTTAAACTCCCAGTTCCAGATGACCCCCAGAAGAAGTAATATAGCTATGTTAATACATGAACACCTCAAAATTTCTCCCCTGAGCTGTTTCATTCTCCTAGCATGTGCATCACTACCCTCAGTGATTTCTGAGGAGTTGCTATAAATTGAGGAATGATATCTAAAGGCTGAAAACAAAAAGGGGGAAAAAAAAAAGAAAAGACATTCATCTACCACCTAATAATAACATAGTACCTGCTCAAAAGTGTCAGCAAATTTCTTTCTTTCCAGAACTCAGGGTGCAGTTATTACTTTTGCCTACTGCATACACAAGTGACTGGAATTACTGCAAGACAGAGAATGTGTACACTGTGGGCACAGGCAGACTTGCAATTAAAATATCTGCATTTTTTTCTATGATTAAGAAAGAACTTTAAAGACAAGTAAATTGCAATGTGAGAACTGCACAGCAGTTGGAGCAGGGTGTTCAGTCAGATGCCGGCTAGTGTCCTGCTGGCTTTGATAGCAGGCTAAATGGTCACAGAACTGGGTCCAAAAACATCTATGCAGGGATAACTGTAATTTAATGTTTTGGATGAGGAAATACAGAGGGAATTTGCAGACTTTTTTTTTTCCCCTCTACCAAAGAAGTAATGAGTTCTCCTGAGATGGATTGGGGCAGAAGAGTAGGAGGCAAAGAATTAAAGGAAAAGGGAAGAAAACAAGTCCTGAGCTGCTCGACTGCATGTCACTGTCCAGGAAAAAGTCATAGATCATAGAAATGTTACTATAAAACAGTAAAATGAGGATATATAGTCATGGTCTGGTTTGAGGCTGTGATAGCCTCTGTTGCTTTATGGAGAATTCTCATTGCCCTAGAGAATAAACCTAATGCCTTCATAATTCAGATCCACTGACATCTGTAGTGACTGAC
Source organism: Urocolius indicus (assembly GCA_013401255.1). Lineage (NCBI taxonomy): Eukaryota > Metazoa > Chordata > Aves > Coliiformes > Coliidae > Urocolius > Urocolius indicus. The sequence continues at coordinate 268,312 of WBNH01010074.1, forward strand.
AGGCTGGCAGAATGCTGAAAAGCCAGCTGCCCTCTGTTACTGGTGAACAACTTGAGAGCTATTGGAGCTGATATTTGACATAGCTGGGGACAAATCTGTCTCAGAGCAAGCTGCAGATGTCCATTATGGTATTGACCTTTCATTTAAATCTCTGCTTGAGAGGTCCAGTAAAGTCAAAGGTGAGTGTATATGATCCAAGGCTGCAGGCGGTCTCTTGCCAGATCAACCCTCAGATCCTCCACACAGTGAGTGGTGAGCACAAGCAGCAAGTGCATTTGTTTGCTTTATTGTCCTGCATTCTGGCTGCCCTACCTTGTGATCATTCCCTCCACCTCTCCCTCCACTTAGTCCAGAATATATCCTAAGCTCTTATTCATTCACTAGCTACTCACCCATTCAATGAACCTATACTGTCTGAAATGTCCAGCTAGTTGTACTGCTCTGTTTAGTCTCTCCTATCATACTGATCGTAATCTATGAAAATATTGTTCTTAATATCCTTTTGCTTTCTGCTAACCTGACTATCACAACAAATATACAGGTAATGAGTTTTGCAGCTTGGTGATCAAGCCCCACTTTTAAGTTGTCTAGGAAAGCAGGTATCATCTAGTCATACTAAAAATAAGAACATGTTAGACAGGAGAGGATCAAGACAAAGTGTGCCTATGTATGTGAGAAAGGCACCTTGAATTTGTAGGATACTTTTCTTTCAAACTTATGACTGTATTTAGCATCAAATTTTGGGTAGATAATGGGCCTGGGGAGGGTGATACATTGAAAATTCCTTGATGCACAAATAGGAACACATCATATATAGACCCAAGAACTTATGAATCCAATGAATGCTTTAATAATCTAATAGTTCTGGTTGTATAATCAATATATCATATAATCAATAAATTCATCATACAACCTATATAGTCTTCTCTCCTATTTCTCTGTCCCTCAGCCTCATCTGCCAGGCAATGTTTTGCCCGCTCTTCCCTAGGCACCAACCTGTGGCTGAGGGGCTCAGCTGTGTCCTGAGCTGGAACCTGCTGGAACCAGCTGTGTTCCCTCAGGAGCCCATGCTGCAGTTCCTTACTGCCCAAATCTGGATATCAACACCTAAGATACCCATTTAGCCTCATAAAGATTTCCTGGATTATCTGTGATCTTCCATCTCTGCTGCTGCTTGCTGAGAGCACAGCTGTGAGCACCGTGCAGGATCAAGCAGGTATTTTTTTTGCTGTACTCCTGAGTTAGTTTAGCTGTATGTTGTTGAATCCTAGACACGCTGAGCCTGATCCTACTCGTTGACATTAACTGTTTGACAGAGTGGTGACATATTACACTAATTTATTACTTTTTCATAGCAATAGATCATTTGTAACAACATACCTTTCAAGAAACAGCAATATACAAGTTCAAGGAAAAAAACCATGATCAGCTTGTAGCACATATGGGATAGCTAGCCCTACACAGCCTTTGCTGTCAGTCATCAACTGCTCACTGAGAATTTTCTCCACGTTAAGATCAGAATTGGTGACGGCAGAAAGATAGGTAAAGCAGTCCTGTTGCAATGAGTCATGGCTCTAGTGACCTCAGAGTTGGACAAAGGGGCAGGATGTATAACCAGCTCTTTCTGTTGAATTTATTTACCAACATCACAAAAAAACAAGAGCAGGTGAACAACATTATACTTGGGTTTAATTAACTTGCAGTTGAGAATGATTCTTTCTCATTACTGCTGATTGCTAGTCTACATTAAGATGCTTGTCCCTTCTGATTCAGTCTTTCTTAATCTGTCAAATAATGTAGTTATAGCTTCACATCTTGAACCGGTTTACTCATTTTTCTCCCTAGACTAAGGTAGGATCATGCATTTTATTGTGCCCACTGTTGTCACATTCAAGGTACTAAAAATTGTATATCAATGGACACCATTTATGTCACAGAGCTTAATTCTCAGAATTATTTTCATTCTTTTTATTCATTTATTATGCAGAGAATGGGGTTCTTAATGTCTTTAGCTCACCAGTTATCTAGATGTGTATAGGAAAAATACACAAATGATTAAATGCACTAAAGAAAACTAAGCCTATAATACAAAAGTCTCAAAAGTCTCTCTACTCGACTTTTGAAAACTGCTAAAAACAGAAATATAGAATTAAGTCAGAAAGGAAAAACTCAGTGACTTCTAAACTGGTTTTGGTAGGTTTTTTTTTCAATATCAATTAAAAAATTACAAAGTATTCAAATGCAGTTATTTTCCGTTTTTATGTCAATGAAAATGCTGTGCCACACCTTGTCTTCTGAGGTACATTATCAGGAGTATAACTTCAAACCTCTTGCTTTCAATGGACTTTCCAGAAGATGATTGGAATTTATAGGGTAGGTCTGTTAGTGAAGGAGGAAATACAGAACTGTGTAGCTGTATTGAATATCTGGAAAAAGTAGGATTAGAAAATATGCAGATGTATTTTTTGCTCCTGAAATCAGTAAACAGTTCTCAGTATATATGTGAGGTATTTCTGATTAAGACAGATCCAGTTTAACAGCCACTCTTTCTGAATGGGATAGTGTTTTAAATAACAGAAGATTAAAAAAAATAAAATGAAGATATGGCAAGAATATTTAAGATGAATATCATGTCTTTCTACCGCTTTATTCAATCTTGAATGTTCTCCTAATCCAAATGTTACAGCTTATTTCCTTACATTTCATTTTAAGTCTTTTCTATTGATCTATCAAATGCGTATGGCACTCATAATAAACACAGACAAGTTCCATACATTATCCTACAGCTTGTTAAAGGCGATGTTTTTATATGAGTCATAAAAAAATCCATTTAATTAAATTTATTACATGATCTTTCAATTTCTATACACCTTTAACTATAGGGATGCATGGATTTACTCTTAGACAATGAAATATAAGCATATTTATTTCTAAATAAACAGAGAAGTAGTTTAGTTTAATCATGTCATTTGAAGGTTTATATGCGTCTTTGGATCTTAGTGTTCCTCACACATTTATTTATTCCAGTCTAATATTTTTTTTTCTGCATTGGTTAAAACTTTAACCCTGAATAAAAAAGGAGTAACATTATATAAAATAATAGTCTAATTTAATATAGTTGGAGTACTTGTAATGATAATTACCCTGAAGTCAATGATTTATAAAGCTGCAAAATTTAACAGTATTATACAAATTGGCAAATAATTTTAAGCATTTGTAAATATAAAAGAACATTCAGAATGTTACAAACATGTGAAATTCTACATTTAATTATATTTGCAAATATTTGGTTTTACAATGAAAAAATTATCTGAAAGAAAAGAAAAATGGTTGAAATAACTTAGGTAAAATTATTAATTTTGTCATTATTTAGATGACATATGGAAAAGTTAACAAAAAGGAAAAAAAATCATAGGGGTTAAAATACAGTTTACTTCCTTTTCACAGAAGCTTAGGATAATTTAGGCTTTAGGGGACGAAAGCCTAAATGGAGTATAGGTTACCAAATGCTTCTCATTCACGCAGTCATTTTTCCATAAATGCAATACTGTTGGTCAAATATTTTTTTTTCCCTGGCAAATCCACATAAAGTCTTCTTAATTCACACATCTGGAAAGGAATTCAAGGATAACGTGCTATGTGTTTTTTTCCAAGGATTCAGGTGAAGCTGACTGGTCGTTGAATCATCTCTTTTGTATTACTTTATGGACAGATGAGTCCAATGTCATCCTCTTTTGGTAACGTGGGACCCTTCACATTTGCTACAGATTTTTTGTAGATACTAAGCAGAAAGCATTTTTGTCACTTTCAGGTGAATTCCATCTGATCCTATGGATCTGAATGTGTCCCTATCCTGTTGTTTCTCATTTTTGTGACTAGATTTCATCCATGAAAACAGAGGCAAAAAAGGCACAAAGCAGTTTAACCTTTTACATTTTGTCCACCACTACCTTCTCAGTCCTGTTTAGCACTACATCTCTCCCTTCACTGTATTTTCTTCTCCTATGCCTATCTTGAAGATTTCTTCTTTGTTATACTCCATGACATTATTGCTATTTAACTTTAGTTGAAAGTCTTTGACTTTTCTGATTCCATGTTTTAAGTGTCCAAGCTCCTTCTTTGTTGCCTATCCTTGCTTCCTATTACTGGATGCATTTTGATTCTTTGTGAAGGTCTTTGTGAAGCAGACCTTCTAGTTAAATCCTTTGTCTTCTTGACAAAGGAAATTTTATAAGAAAATAAGCTCTTTGCTTTTTTGAGTTTTTTTTAATACAATAAACTATGTCTTATGGGCACCTTTCTGTTTCATGGCAATTTCTCAGGGTATTCTGCCTAGGAATTCCTTAAGTAAACTGAAGGGTGGACTTTGGAAATAGTCTAATTGTACTGCTGAGCTTCCCAGTTCCTTCCTCTAGAATCTGAACTCAATCAACCCATAGTAAGTCCCAACTAATGAGCGTCAGGACAAGTAGAACATTAGGGTAGTCAGCTCCTCTAGCTCTTGGCTTGGGAGGTAATCACCAGTGTAATCTAGGAACCTCTTGAATTGTTTATCCAGTGTTTTATTCCAAATGGATGACTTTATGGATGAAAACCTCAATAAGAAGCAAATCTTAAAATCACAAAATTTCACAATTTGTGTACAAAAAGCCTCATCCACTCCTTCCTCTTTGAAGATTTGTGATGAATCCTCACCGTAACACTGAATTGCTACTTACCCTCTGATCTTGGCTCTTAAATTTTCAGTTCCTATGTTTCACAATGTGCAAACTCACAGTCAAGAAGCTGCTTTACTCTCCCTATTATCATTCCCTACAAGTCCTTCCTAAAAATCCTGCCAAGTTTATTTTGTTCTTGAGAAAATATTTTTTTTCTCCTTTCTTCTCTCTATGTCTTTAAAGTGAAAGTAATTATGTTTTAAAGAACAGATTCTGACAGCAATGTAATGAAAGAGAACATTAAAAATTAACTTAATTATTGTATTAGCTCTTTATGAGTTACTGTCCTGTTATTCATGCAAGTAATGTGTCTATCATAGTAACTTACAAGGGTCCTCATCTCAGTGCCTCATCTCAGGGTTTTGGAGATTTTTTGTTAGATATTTGAAACAATAATTTCTAATCAATTACTAGGACTAATCTCTATCTGCAAGCAAAATGCTAGACTTTAGCAAAAAACAATCCATCTTTTGCGTTGGATTCTTCAGATTTCTCAGAAGTTCACTTTCTTTTCATCCTTTGTGTTTCTTCTCCTTGTAGACCATAAGAATATAATATATAATATTAATAGTTGCTTTTGCTAATGTCCTATTAACATAAATGTAACTCATTTACTAAATCTCCATAAGCTGTGCCAGAAAAGAACATAACCATGGAAACACCCAAGACCTCCCTCAGATATGCTTAAAAGCAATACAGATTTTCTTGCTCATTTAGCTTTTCTCAGTATTCCCTTGTGTCATTTCAGTTCTTTGCAGCTTTATTTATATTGCAGTACAAGTAGAGAGAACTGATAATGGGTAAAAAGATTTCAGATAGAATATTTGTCATTTGTGATTGAAGAAATTAGATAATGAAAAATGCTATTTATACATTACCTTATTCATTATATAATTTAGAAATTAGCTACCTGATTTCATTATCATAAAATAACCTCAAAGAGTTAAGTCTTTATAAAAAAGCTTTAAACTTCAGGAAGAGTAAAAACACAGGATTGTGCTGCTGTCTTTAAATCTGACATTTTTTAGTCTATCACTGATAAAGCAACCTATTTGAATCTCAGAAGTTCTATCATAGGATTTATATGTAACTTAGTATTCTCACTGACATGAATTTTACACTTGCTTCCTGGTGAATTACTGCTGTGGTGGTTTTTTCACTGAACAAAAACCTTGTGCTTCCACGTATCTTTACCGTTTATTTCTGTTCAGCATTATTTGATTTTATAGAAGCTAATTCTTACTATGATTCTAAGGCCTCGAATTCCTATTGCACTGTGCAAATATTTAGTACATCCCTATCAGATAGAATAGTATTATCTCTAATTTTCAAGACAACAAATTGTGAAGAAATGTTTCTGTTGAGGTTTAGAATCATCTTTTTCAAGTCCGAGATAAAATAAGCAATTTTTCTCCTCAGACAATTTCTCCTCAGACTCCTAAAAGTAGCTGAATGTGAATCTTGAATGCTAGTGTTCAAGACACTAAATGCCAGGAAATGGCCACATTTATTCCTGCTTGGGCTATCACCATAATTAGTTTGAAGAGGCTAAATATTTTTTTAACTTAAATTTATTGATCATACTAATCTCCTTTGACATTTCTGTAGTTTTAATCAGATAATTCATTTGGAATCCTTTTTATCTTACTATAGATTAGTTTTGTGCTATGCAGATACATTTCTTTCTGTTTTCTCTAATTGTGCCATGCTACATCTCTCTTTTTTGCATGATTTGCATTTTTCCAGTTTTATCTGCCTTGGCTTATGCATCATTCTCTTAGAGAATAAATAGATAATAGGTGCAACTCTTAAGAAAATTTTACATAAGATCTCAGCAATTATAAAATATTTTGACAAATTTTTCTGTATTGTTGACCCTGAACATCATACATCCTTCTATGGTGTTTTCAGGCTTCCACCACTTCAGCCAATAGATTCAGTTTTGCCTCACATTTCTGATTGTATGAGTTTTGTACCATATTTTTCCTAGAGAATGTATAAAAAGAAATCTAAGACATATTTTGCCAATCATTTTCTTCTACTGCAGAAAGTGATATAACTTTGTTCATATGTGAAAGGTCTTCTATCATGTGGAAAACATATCATAAACATAGTTGAGAAAAACTTTGCAACCAATCTAAATACATATGTACAAATATTTTTCCATTATCTGCAAAACCAGGAAGAGAAATGAAACATTTTTTGATTGAAGACCAGCGTTTTTGATCAGAAGAAGGGTAAGGAAAAAGAAGAAAGAAAATAACACTACATCTAAATTGTTGTAAAGGCAAAAGTAAGTCTCATACAAAGATATAGAGAAGCTAGGAAGTGCACATACAAAGCCATACACATAGCAACCTACAAAGTTGACTTAAAGCCACCCTTCATTTGCTAACTACTACCTTATATGCTGCTTCCACCCATGTGATCACCCAGGGCTCAATTGATTAACCTGCAGCATCTGTTTCTGATAATTGGAAGCAGCTTGCCAGCTCCATGAACTTGTCCCTACTACCTTTACTCAAGCTGAGGAAGTATCTGGATGGTCCAAGTCATATTTGTACCCTCATTAAATAAGCTCTTTCTGAGAACAGTGAAAGAAGAAGAAAACTGAGGAATAATGCTAGTAATTTTTTTTTTTTTAATTACCAGGAGCTGAACTTAAGTGACCCTTCAAAAGCAAAAAGAAGAATTTTTGAGGGAGATACACTGAAGGTAATACTAACATAGATTAATTAAAATAAAATTATATTCTGCCTTGAATTCTGTTTGAATTGTGTAGAAAATATTTAGTTTAGGATGTTACTGGTTGTATGGCACTTTTAAGAAGTGATGCCAGGAACTTTAATGCCAAATTCCAGAAACATATTTGGTATTTATAGTCTTATATCTTACCACAGAATGGAATAGTGCAACTGACATACCCAGCCATTAGAATGACTATTGCATTTTCTACCGAATTGCATGAAAGCCAGTCTTGCCAGAGAGCAGGGAAGTCAGCTGTTGCTAGATCTTCCAGATGGATCATCCTACAAGACCAGTTAGTCTGCAAATATTATTTAGAGGAGAATCCTATTTCTATAAAAGATTGTTGTCAGTGGTGTATACTATAACTGCTGCATGCATCTGTGCATAATACTGAACAAATGTGATGAAATTGTTAAAAAATTGTGGATCTGACATCATCTACACTAAAATGGCTTTTCTTTTCTGGAAACAACTTCAGGGTAAATGAGCTTCCAAGTTACTGTAAACTGGTATAAAGTTCTTCACTATCTCTTTTCACAAATGCTAGGAAACAGAGAAAGAATAAAAAAAAAATAAAAACCCAATAGAAAAAACAACAATACCGCCCCTGTACAAATAGCCATGCAAATTTCGAAGCTGGAATGTTTCTCTTTTTTTGATTCAGAGCAATATAACAGAGTCCTTTTCATACAATTGTCTTGAAGATCAGCAGCTTTAAGGAATATTTTTCTAAATACTTCTTTATACTTTGCATTCAGAGGTTCATGATTGTACTGATCTTGTCTGGGATACAGTTAACTTTTCTCATAGTAGATGATATGGTGCTGCCTTTCAGATTTGGGATGGAAACTGTTGATAACGCACTGACTTTTCATCCAATGCTGGGCAGCGCTTACACTCCTCCAAGACCTTTTCTGCTACTCAGACACTCCTATGCAAGAATTTGGAAGGGAACACATCTGGGAGGGCTGACCCTAATTGACCAAAGGTACATTCCACAGCACATGGATGACATGCTTAGTAGTAAAATATGGGGGAAGTAGGAAGAGAAGGGGCAATTTGTGGTTCCTAAGTAACCGTGATGTGTAATGGAGCCCTGCTTTCTTGGAGATGGCTGAACATCTACCTGAGGTTTGGAAGCAGTGAATGAATCCTTTATTTTGCTTTACTTGTGCACATAGCTTTTGCTTTACCTATTAAACTGTCTGTGTCTCAAACCAGGAGTATTTTCACATTTATTCTTTTAGTTGTCTCCCCCATCCTATGGCAAGTGAGACTGAGTGGGTGGCTCTGTGAGGCTGAGCTGTTTATCAGGGTTAAACTTCAACAAATGTTCATATAGTTCACATATGTAATCAATATTGGTGCTCGTTGGGCCTATGCAGTTAAGTTTTTGTTGTTCTTTTGTGGTTTGAAGCCATCTTTGATCTAACATTTTCAGGGCTAAATTAACCATGTGATATATTTTGTGAACTAGCCTGGAAAAAGGAGGGCAGAAAAAATTTCCACTATGAATATCACTAGACATATTGTAAGGTGATATGTTGCTTGACTTTAATAGATGGAAAGGTAGGAGATGGGGAAAAAAAGCTTCCTCTCATTAATGAGGGTTTTTTTCTGAGGAAAAAAAAATTTGTTTTGATCAAACAATTTTAATGGAAAACTGGAAACTCACAAAGAATCAGAAGCCTTCCATGACAAAGCATTAAAGAGAGGTTTTATAAAAGTAAATTATTTTATTATCAACACATTCCTATTTACACAACAATAGCCACAAATCCCTCTAAATAGATAAATAAAAGCAAAAGAACTCTAATGACCCAAAGCAGCTGTTTATGAAAGTGGTAACCGCTACTTTGAACCTTTTTAAATAAAAACCTTAGGAAATTGCTTTTGATAGATGAAACAAATAAAACAATTTATTCAACGATGGCACTTCAGTATGTGAAATGGCATATGTAAGAGGTATTTGCTTGACAGCACTGTAGTAAATCAACTGGTCCAAATAACAGCATGAGGTACTTCTAGGATTAATTGAAAATAATATGTTTATTTATAGGGGTGGTTTTGAGTATTTGTAAGTCTATGCTGTACTAATGTTAGATTTCTCTAAGTGATACTGGAAGCTCTTTTTTTGTTTTGTCTTATTTTCTGGAAGGTAAGATATTGATATTGGATACTGTGCTTTTAATCGCTATGCTCCTTAAAGAGTCTGTACAGATCTTTACACAGCTGTTGTAACAGGGAACACAGTAACACAATTCTCTCTGCAATATTTTCCATGGAATGATCAGTGAATGCCACAAAACTATAGTCAGAATAGCTACAAAACCTTATATTTACATATGCATGGCAACAGATATATACAAAAATACAGATGTGACAGTAGATTTAGATAGCAAATATGAGGAGAAAAAATACAGAAATTTGAAATTCCCTTAGTCATGATTATAAACTATATACACATAGAACACAGACAGAAAAAGACTAAAACACCAACAGGCACAATAACATGGAGAGGTCTGGTCAGTTTTTCTATGCATCCCCCTACCTGACCATAGTAGCATGACCTGGGAATGCACTAAGAGCTTAAATGAAACATGAATTTAAGCTTCTGTAAAAAAAGACAGTCCCACTTTCCTCCTTCTGCATGTATCTTGGCATTTCTTGTGTTCCTGAGCACCAGCAATTTATGCAACTTCTCAAATCAAGGAGCTGATCCCTCTCAGAATTAATAATTTAGCTTCCTGCTAGCATGTCACACATGCCAAATGCTTATACAGACACAACAGCTATCTAGGTTAAAGACCTTTCCTTCTAACAGCAGCCTGTATTTATGCCAGCATGAACTAGGTGAACACAAAATGCAAGACAACCACAATGCTAAATCTGATTAGACGGTAGTTAAGAATCCCCATCGGCAGGGAGGTTGGGCTAACTGATCTCTAAAAGTCCCTTCCAGCCCCTACCATTCTATGATAATGAAAGTTTGCAATTATTTATGTCTGAGCTATGAACTGATAGTGATGTTGTAACATATTTGTTGTGCTGATAGAGATTAAATAAGCATGAAAATCACGCAAAGTTAATAACTTGGAGTTAAGGAGCAGGAACAACTATGGCACTATGCGGCTTAAAAGTATGGTTATAAATGCTAACAGTGTCCATAAAATTCCCATGTCCACAAACTTATTTTATATACTGCAGTATAATATACCTAATCATGGACATTTGGTCTGTAAGATGTCAGATCTGCATGAAGGGCTTTAGAACAGGCAATTCATTAAAGAGATGCACATTACTACAGGGCTATGGAATTCAGAAAAAATACCAGAACAGCTAAACAAATCACACAGGGTGGTCTTTTGCAACAACATGTCTTCTAGGTAAGTTATTTGTTAGTAGTGTATTTGTTTGGTAGTGTAAATATGTGCAGGTAGGATGGAAGAAAAAAATATTGTGGTTTTACATAAAGGCATTTCGTTGATCACAGTTTCCTGAAATATCAATGAATAAAGTTAGGAGAAAACATGCATATAGTAGCTGTGTTTTCTTTTCAGTAAACTGTAAAAAGAAATCAAAGATTTAAGACAGTCATTAAAGAAGAGACAAAATTATTGGTATTAAAATAATAACAGTAAATAAAACTAAATCTGACAATAAATAAAGTGAAAACTGAAAAAGAGCTTGAGAAGCATGAGCTTCCTAGGTTGTGTCACATGTATACACAAAAAAATGTATGAAACCAATAAACTGACAACATCTAAATATCTGAACTGGGCATCTCTCAAGAAATCCTTTTTATATTTCAATCCCTTATTCTTTTAGCAGCAAAACCAATCCTAGAAATCTAATAGTAAAGACGTACTGTTCCCATCAACCACACTACATCACTTTGCTTTTATGCAAGTTCTGTGATTAATTCACCTAATATTGGTCTTATGATACAAATTGATAATTTATACCATTTGATGAAGTACCTGTGGCACTGGGGAAGATCAGTATAAAACCTTCATATATCTTAAGCTGGTATCTTAAATTCACAGATCTAGATTCACTTTTATGGAATCTGGAGGTATGACTAAATACAGATTTTTGTTCAATGACAGGAGATTTATTTTATTGTATGTGAACCATGAGAAATTCCACTGATATATTTTTGCCTGGAAAGAACCAAAAAAAGGTCAATAATTTTATCCTAACTTTTGTTTTGTTTTTTCCCTTGAGGATTCTTCAAGTTAATTTAAAAATGCCTTTTAGAAATTTCAGTCAAAGAAAATAGCTTCTATTGTTTTACAGCTTTTAGGTCAGAAAACACTTGTGAAGGATTCATATGAGCTCACTTGAGCTGAAATAACATTGTGAAAGAAACAAGCACTGATGTTTACCAATATTTACAAATATTGAAATGCTTATGAAAACTGATAATTAGAACTAGAAAAACACAGCTAAAATACTCTTTTTTAATAAAAAAATGAAGTATCACATGGCTAAGAATTCTGTGAGCAAATTAAAAGACAGTAAATGAGCAGCAGCTAGCTTACCAGACTATTAATGTAAATAACACATTAGAAAACTCAAGTAATTCAAATAATCACAAAAAAAAAAAAAAAAACCTCAAATAAGAATAGCCTTATATCAGCTGGGTTTCACTTCACAAAAGTGACTATGCTGTACATCATCTCTGGCATGCAGTGAGGAAAAGTTCCCTTGCCTCAGGTGTCCTAGAGATTGTTCATCCTCTGGATCCCTCTGGAGGTTGGATAATTCACTGCTCACTCTCTTAAAGGCCTTCAAGGAGCTATTAGTTCAGGGAAAATTTAATACCTCTTAAATTCATTATAAAAACAAAATCAGAGAGGATGGACAGCTCGGAGATTTTAGAATTACCATTTATCTAGTACATTTTATAAAGAAATTAGCCTTTAGAAAAACCTCCCTCTGCATCCCACCAAGTAAGTGTAATAAACTTTCTTTTATGATGGCCTCAGGAGAACATACATCAGTAATGAAAAGTCACAATTTATTTATTTTATATTGCCTTAAGGACGTGTCCAATGTTGTTAAGATTGCCAGTCTCCATCTGAAGAGTTTGGATATCATTATTCTTGATCTATGTGTACCATATATTAATGCTCATTTGGTCTTCAGAGACATTATTTCATATAATCAGAAAAGCCTTACATACTTCAATTATTCAGGCATTTCCATCAATTAAAAAACTTCATTCCACTAGTGTGAAATGAAAAGAAGGGGAAAGAAAAAGAAGATTGGATAGAAAGAGCTTTCTATGATGTTTGCTTTCTCATATTTTTTTGTTTTCTTTGACACTAAAGATTTACAATTTGTGGTTTTATTCTTTCCTGTTTTATAGCCCTGGTGGGAAAAATCTTTAGCTCAATTGTTTATGTTTCCAAGAGAGAGACATGAATAAAGCTGCAAGTCTGTTGATTGTTGAGGAACACACTTACTAGCTCTAGTTAATAGAGACGAGCATAGATTCCAGAGAACAGTAAGACTCAAAAAAGTGAAAAAAAAATTGAAAACCACTACTATGAAGTTGTATTACTGGTTAGAAATAGGCAAAGTCACTTTTAGAAGTCCTTTTATCCTCATGGGCCATCTGTAGCAGTCTTTATAGTTAGCATGTCATGGTCTTAATTATATTCTTCCTTTTCAAGGCTGCAACAAATCTCACTATCTCCCTCCCCATCCTCTACAATGCTACCCTTGTTCTATGAATTACTAAGCTAATAAAATGTTTCTGTCTGGACCTCAAGAATATTGCCTTCATCCAGCATTGCCTGATAGGACCTGTTTCCACATGTAATTTTTTATCTGAGTAGAATCTTATTGAACAGAGCTAGGCCGTGCTCTTTCCAACTTTCAGATAACCCATCTTCTAGGAACTAAACTTGTCATACCCCCTTCTTGTTTTTGAAAGCAAGTAGATAAATTCTGACAACTCTCTATTATATACCAAGAATATGAAGGCTAATCTTATGCTGTTCTATGCATTCTGGCCAGTAGGTAAACTAAATGATCTAAATGATGGTTGATTTCAGGACTGCTTTTATCCCTAGCTGTGAAGTAGGTTTCTATCTTCCTATACTAGCCCTCCTATCTGCTCATATTCCTTTGAACAAAATGTATACTGCTCATGTAGTAAAAAAGGAAATCTGCAACTATTTCTGCTTTTGATAAGGCCACCACTAGACTATTAAATAATCTTCTCTAATATCAAACTCCTCCAGTCTTTGTTTGGAATCCCTGAATCACAAACATACTGTGATTTGTTGACAGAGTTTCATATAAGACTTTCAGAATCTGAATTAAAGTTGGATGGAAAATATTCTTCTACCTAATATTCTTTCCATCATGATCATATGTCCAGCCTTTGCCTTCCTCATGGCAAGTCTGAATTGCTAGATCCCACAAATATTTCTTCAATTAAAATACTTCTTTTTCACTCACTTCATAGAATCATAGAATCACAGGAGTTGGAAGGATCCTGTAGACATCATCTAGTCCAACCTCCTGCTAAAGCAGGTCCACCTAAATCAGGTCACACAGGAATGCATCCAGGCAATTTTTCAAAGCCTCCAGAGAGGAGACTCGACATCCTCCTCGGACAGCCTGTGCCAATGCTCCCTCATCCACACAGCAAGTATGTTTTTCCTTGTGCTCAAGTGGAACTTTTTGTCTTCCAGCTTATACCCATTACTCCTTGTTGTTTCTTGGTTTCACTGCAGTGTGGAACAAGAGAGAATGTTTCAATCTGAGACAAAAAACTTATTTTGCAAAGATTTCTTTCAGTATCTGTTGGAAATACATTGTTTTTATTAAAGGGTAGACAATGTAATAGTAAGAAAAATAGTTCTATGTATATCCAAGCTAAAAAATAATTCTGAGTTCCTTACATGTATGTAATTTCTTTAAGATTGATGGGAACTCTGTGTGCACAAGTACTACTCAAAGCATACTGAGGAGAGGGCTGGGCAGTCATTTAAAATTCAAACACAGCTTCATCTTGGCCAGATAGGCGTCTTGGGAGGCTTCCAGTTTCACAAAGTAACCCGTGTGAAAGTCCTTTAAAGCAATTTCGTCTTAGAAAAGAGACAAACAATGATGCTTTGATCTATAAATCATCAGAGAACATGAATTATGGCAAGCTTAACTTTAACGGTGGTCTCTGATTTGAAAAATCATGTTGGGGTGAATTCAGAAAAATATTCTGTCTCAAGATGTGCACCCTTGAAATATCTGTCTCAGCATACGAACAAAAAAGCCCCCACTTTTAAAAAAACCCACAACATAAATATAAAACTATTATAAATAATAACATAAAAAACACCCTCGTTTGTCTCAGAATCTTCTTTAAATTGTGAACAACTTCCCAAGCAAATACAAATTGGTATTAAGACTGTAGTATGTGACATATTTGCTAGTTTTGTGACTGATTAATCCTATGCACTAATGCTGTGGTGTAAATGAGATGAAAGTTCTTCCTCCAATACCTTGTACCTGTGTGCTTTTCCTATAGGCCTTCTCTTCCAACAGACAAAAGGTTTCTGTAAGAACTGACTTTTTTTTTTTTCCCCTCCATATTTGTGTTTGCTACTGAGAATTGCACACAGCTTTGACATTGCCCCTCACTGAGAAATGACTATATCATGCTTAATAATACTCAGGACATTGCTCTTGGGAGCTCTTGCTCATTGCATAGGAACAAGTGACTCACAGGTTGTGTGAGTCCTGGTTTGTTATATATAGGGTGCTGGCAAAGCTGCTCTCTCCTCTTTCCCAAGAGCAATGTCCTGAGTATTATTAAGCATGATATAGTCTCTAAACTCACATGAGAATTTAGTTTATAAAGGACTAGGCACTTGAAGACTTTCCTAATTCAGAAAGTCCATTAAACTATGTATGAAATAGTCCTGCTAGGAACTCAGCTTGCATTTAGTGTCTTCTATTAATAATAAATGTTTTCATGCTGGCTGGCTGAGGAAACGATAGTCATTTCTCAGTTGAATGGTAGATGGTATATGTTTGTGGTATGTATTTTCTTCTAAAATCTATTATATTTAGAGAAATGTACTTTCTTTAATTGCATAATATGAGGGAAAACACATTTAAAATATAGCCTCAAATCTCTTGTATGTTTAAATGTGTGTCCTAATAAATCTTTTGCAAAGATTTAAATAATACAATATTGCACATTCCCTGCTGTGAAAAATAATTTCTTTGACTTCACTGTGGAGAAGCTTTTTGTAACATCTCTCTCACCTTCTTCTCAGTACCATCTGTGGAAGCAAGGGTGAGACAAATTGATGTGTAAATTGAACCTATGTCTTCTGCTGGAACCATATACTGGGAGACAACAGATGAGTTCTGTAGCAGACAGTAAGAGGAACGGAACCAACTCATCTTGTAGTTTGACAACTAGACTGTCAGTCAAGATCCATCTCTAAGGAATTTTAGCAGCAAAGTCCAAAACACAGAGGGGTCACTTCCTTCCAATCCCTATGTACTGACTTAGTTAGGATTCAAAGGGAGGTTTTGCGTGGGTCTATGGTCTAAATTCCCTTAAGTAATTTTAGATGTACTTCAATAAAAACATCCAGAACTAGATTTTAGTCTCTATCACTCTTCTGTACATCAGGGAAAGAACTCAGGAACCCGAGATGTGTAGTACCTAATGTGTACTACCTAATCTGCTGTAAACTACTTTGTTTGCCTTTCTGTAATCTTGTTAGTGTAAAAGGACCTCTCTACACTGTAAGACTAAGCCCATGTTTGTATAAAAGATTATTGTCCAATTTAGCAAAATTATTACTCAGTTTCCTTTCTTCTCAAAAAACTTCCTTTCAGCTCTGCAAAAGTGACAATTTTCACCTTCTCCCTGTGTTAGACCACCAAATGTAATATGAATGCTG
Organism: Urocolius indicus; assembly: GCA_013401255.1. Classification (NCBI taxonomy): domain Eukaryota; kingdom Metazoa; phylum Chordata; class Aves; order Coliiformes; family Coliidae; genus Urocolius; species Urocolius indicus. Next base: position 284,714 of record WBNH01010074.1, read on the forward strand.
AGCTTACTGCTGTTTTGGACACTCAACTGATAATGTCTTTGCACTTTCTTTCCAGTTCTTTAATTGTTCATACCTTTTAAAGTTTGGGTGGAGAAATACCTTTCACAAACAATTACGACCTGTGGACATTGCATTGCCCCTCTTCTCTGCTCATTCAAACTGAGTTTAAACATTGTCTAATATCTTCTATAGGCTGCTGGTTCCACATCACATTGGTTTTATGAGTTCTAGGACATACTGTGGGTCTAAGTCCAGCAGTCTAAAAACTTCAAAGCACTTCTTTGAAAGCATTAAGTTTCAAATAGTTCTTAGGCAAGTAATAGATATATTTAAAGTAATTTCTTTCCTGCTCATATGCTTTCACGTCACTCCCAAGTTTGTGTGATTTTCTGGTTCACTCAGTCCCAGTAATCATGAATATGCAAAATTAGACTCCAGTTTTAACATCTACTGATTACATTACACAGTAACAAAATAAATGTGAATAAAATTGGAAAAAAAGTTATAGGGGATCTTCTTGCCTCTGTTCATATTTCATTGGTGAACCATATTGATATTATTGCTGACAGATGAATAGCTAAATCTTTTTAAAAGTATCTCTGTTGAGAGAAACTCCAGTCTTCCAGGTAATCTGTTTCCATGCCTTGTTTCTAACTTGAATCCTTCTTGTTAAAATTTAAGACTATTATTTCTTTTCTTCTCCATATCTGCTACGGAGAACAGATTAATTCTGATGAGTACTTACAGGAATGAAACAGATGGTATCTTTTTACCTTCTTGTTTTGCATGTTATGCTCCTTTCAGGAGAGGGATTAACTCAGATACTTATCTGGAGACAGAAGAGACATATTTCTTCCCAGGAAGCAGATGAATCTGGCAGAGAGCAGGGCTCCTGGAAGTTGCATGCCCTGACAAGCAGAAGGAAGGAGTAATAAAGTCACTTGAAAGATGTAGAAGTCTGCAGGTGGAGGAGAACCTGAGCTGCTAAGCAGAAACAGAGCAGACAGGAATTTTCAGAGATGTTGGAGGGAGAGAATAGGGCACAGACCACAATTTGCTGTGACTTAGTCATTGAGCAGCCTGGAAGTATAAAAGCAGTGGGTTGAGAAAGACAGAACTGCATGTAAATCCTAATGTTTCTAATCTGTCTGTATTAAACAAACACTATGAATTCTAGTTAATAGTTTAATAATCTCTGGCTTCTTTGAGTTTAACAACAATTTGTTCTTTGAGGATTTCACAGTAAAGAAAAAGTAGGCAGACTCATTGAAAAAGCCTGACTGACTTAGGATCTTGCCTGAGTAGCTCCTTTAATTTCTATCATATTTGCTACTGTCATGTTTTTCACATCTTTCCTGAAGTGCAACATGTAAAACTGCATGAACCGTTCCATTTGAGGCCTTACCAATGTGTATAAAATAGGAGGACGTGTAAACATCCAAATTATTACACAGACATGAATAATGTGATCAGTAGTCTGTAAATCTGTTCATAAATTTTTGTGAGATGTTTGTTTTTATTGTAAAAGTATAATGTCAGTACACTGGCAGCTAGTCGTCTGCCAAAAACCTCAGATCCTTTCTTGGAGAACTGTCAAGTTCTACATGTTTTATGTCCTCTATCAGTACAGCTGGTTATATCTGTTCAGTGTAGTATTTTGTACTTCCACCATTTAATCTGATCCTATTTCTGTATTTCTATTTATTCCAGCATCCACATAAATAATAATAACCCAGAAATGAATCAGAGACAAAACGGACTTGTTTTTGTCAATGGACCCAGTTCTACCCAAGAAAAACTAACCAATCAGGTTTGCACAATACAGTGGTTCTGTCTTTACTTTTTTTTCTGTAATTTGCTCATGTGTATGTCATATGAAATATCATCTAAAGCCAATGTGATGTCATAAGTCACTTGTTCTTTTCTGAATTTAAGGCTACTAAATGTCAATGACCAATCGGTGACAGTGACATCTGGGCCACCTAGGTACTTTGAAATCTCCTGCACTCTAGTTTAAGGCTCTTACAATTTTCAGTCATCCAGGGTATTATTGCTCAGATGCTAGCCTCAGCTGTTTGATTCAAAATCAGTTCCAAATATACTCCATTCAGGGAGCAGTTTGCCTAGCCACATCTAATTTTCCTTTTCAAGTGTTTGGTTATTCTGATCACGTTATGTCATTTGTTCTTGTCCTGGCTGTTGTTATTTCACTTATGTCTGACATGAATATTTAAGTTTGTTCAGAGCTATATTCACCTACAAACATGCATCAGTATTATTATCAGTTAACATGGTCTTTCACCTCTGATTGTCCTATTTGATATTGACTAATTTTTGTATCTTCAGTATTGAAATTTCTTTTGCCCATACTCAACTGCTTGATATTGTTACTCCCTTCATCACATAAACCTAAGGATTTTACTAGATAAGTAAAGTAACACTTCTTAAGTAAAATATGTGTCTCACATTTAGCTTTCATGCATAACAACTAAATCTTGTGCACATTAATTTCATTTTGTTCAAGCTTTAATTTGTGTGGTAGCACTATAAGGTCCAGATTTGACTTGTTTATCAGTGCTTCATCGCTGCTTCCTAGCTTACACATGACATCTATTAATGCAGTTCTATTCAAATGCATGTTACCTTGACAGAAGAGGAAAACAGATTGGTTTGAAAGGATTTGTTCTTGACAAACCTATATAAACTTTCATCCATCTCCTTATTGCCTTCACATTGTTTACAAGTAGGTTAATTTAATAAAACAAATATATTTTTTTAGTCTGAGGAATGAAGTCAGATTAACTGCTGTATAATTCTCCAGCTGCTTCTTTTCTCTTATATACAGGGTTGGGGTTTTCTTCAAATCATTTGATACCATAGCTATCTTCCAAGAGTTCTCAAAGATAACTACTAAGAGTTTTTTGATTGCATCAGCCAGTATCCTAGGATGAAGTTCATCAGATCGCATTGATTTAACTTATCTAAGTGCTCTGCAACTCATGTCTTTCCTATTCCATGTTGAGATCTTCCCCTTTTGTTGCTGATATTAATTATGCTAGGCACTTCTTAATGGATGTTTTTACTGCAGATTGATGGAAAAAAAGTTATTAAAAGCCTCAGCCTTCTCTGTGTTATCTGTGCATAGCTTTCCTTCTTGATTAGTAGCAGAACAATGCTTTCTTTGGTCTTCTTCTTATACTTAGAAACTGATTTCTTGTCCTTCTTATGCCTTTTGCTAATTGCATCTCATTTGTGTCTCGACCTTTCATTTTTTTTTCTTCTAGACTTTATTTTTGTTCTTAGCAATCTGTCCTAATTTTTAGTTTCTACAGGGTTTCTTCTTATATTGGAAGCCAATGAAGAGCTCGCAGTTTAACCAAGCTGGTCTCCTGCTAAACTTTCTCTATTTTCTGATTTTATACTCATGGTCTCAGTATTGTTTCTTTGAAGAATTGTCAGCTTTTCCCAAATTTCCTTTTTTCCTTAGTCTTATCTACTCAGAGAACTAGTCACTACTGAATTTTCAATCTTACTGAAGTTTACCTTTATGAGTAATTCAGTCTTCACAGTCCAAGGTGACTCAGACCATTTGTGACTTAGTAATATTTATATTGTTTTATTATTTGACAATGAAAATATTAGAAATAATGTTCCTTAAATGTCCTGCATCTATTAAAACTTGACATTTTTTCAATGCTTTTCTTTTTATTCCAATTATTTTAACTGACATGATTTTATTAGCTTTCCACAAAGTGCCATTAAATCAGCTTCTGTTCTTTAAAGTGGGTGACACCAACTAGACAACTGGGAAAAGCCATACTGTTTTCCAGCTTCATTTCCATAATGATGTAAACAAGCATTCTGTCATGGGGAGACATGTTCTGACATCTCTTGTGTGGACGGAGGTGTCTTATTATAATGACAACAACAAAAGCACCTTCAGTTTGGGTTTTTTTTTCAATTGTAGTTGCTCTATAAAGGTCTACATTCATTTCTAGATGTGGCTATCTGAGACAATAATTGCCTCACTGATTGTGATTAACTTTGTCAGAAGGCTGAGCTATATGTGTAATGGAAATAAATTACACAGAGATATATCCAAATTTGAGGTACCGATTTTTTGAGTCTGTGCTACATGTGCTACATGTTTCTGAATATCCATGATTGCTTTAATGGGGCTATACTAGGCTCAGAAAAGATAGGAAGATAAGGAAATTCAGGACTTTTTCAACACACTATAGTGAGAAGAAAGGATCAAAAGAGCAGATATGATTTCATTCATATGACAAAACAAGTCCCTTTGTTCTTGATACTTGTCTACCTTGTATGTTCAGATCCCTAAAATAGAAAATTCTGATGGAAAATTATACAACAAAGTCCATAAAGTATTTCTGGTTCATGTAAGGTGTTTCCTTTACTTTGATACCTGATAGATGTTACAATAACAGAAACTTCTTTGCAGTGAATCTGTTGAGAAATTTTCCTTGTTGCCACATTTCAAATAAGGGAGGAAATATACAATCTATATTTAAAAATTTGTGTTATATTGAAGAAGAAACTGTCACACTTAATATTTCAATTAATCAAGTCAGAATAATCTTTGCCTTCAGTCTAGGTTTCTTACTGCCTTATTTGAGTTACAAAGTAATTTTATCCAGTTGTTCCTGGTCACCATGAAAAATTCCCTCAGAGGGGCAGCTGTGGTAGTTCCCTGTTCCACACCACACTCACTCTACCTGTGTTGCAAGGTCCAAGCTTTGACTGTCTCACTGTTTCTTTTGCAATCTGGAGCCTTCTCCTCTAGACCCAACTGTTTACCAGGAAAACAATCTCTCTTCAAAAATTCAGAATAACTTATTACTTTTCAAAGAGCATATAACAGGCAAACTGAGATCAAATTATTGAAACAATCTGTCACATTGCCCAAAATCTTTCCATCTCATCTAGAAATTATTAATTCCTTATCAGCACCATGTCTGGATCCTCATCTGATTATAAGGTGTAAATGCCTATATGACACTGCTTGTAAAAGGAGAAAAAAAATCTAGAACAAACCCATTCATTTCAGTGAACTCATATTGTCATACATACAAAGACAAAGCTTAGAAAAATTAGAAAATCCTAGGAAACACTAAACAGTCAAGATGTGTAGCATTTGTATATGCTTACCACTTATCCTTGAAAGTACACATCTGGGAGTAAACAAGGTTTATCAGATGTAAATTCTGAGTCAAGCAAAGAAGGGAAAGAAATGTGTAAATATAGGGGCTGGAACTAGTACTATATACCTAAAAGTGTTTTAACATAAGACATGTGGTGAAGCTTTCCAAAGCTTTTGAGAAAATAAGGAATACTTAGCTACTGGTTTAACTGATTGGTTTGGGTTTTGTTTTTTTTTTGCGAATACTTCTGCATGCATAAGGGATTATAGGAGGCTGAAAACACATAGATAGAGCCATTTCCTCTACCCATGGAAACTTCCAGGTGAAACCTAAATGCTTGGTCAGAATGTGACCTTTCTCTGCAAAATGAAGAAATCATCCCTGTGAACACCAGGCAGCTGTCACCATGCTTTCACCTAGAAAATAACATAACATACATTAGTAGAAGCATTTTGGATGTGAGACTTTTATAAAAGCAATGCTAGTAGTGTCAATAACTGTTACCTTCATCCAAGAGAACAGGTGAGTGGAAGTGTGATGCTTCTTGAAAATGGGAACTTCAGTTGAGAAAGTTCATTTCACAGAGATATGAAGAGCCTCAGTATTTCCTGCTTTATTTACTAATCTGCTCGCTTTATACCAAATTACTTGATAATGCAGGTGTAGTCCTAAAGAAACAACACTATCTGGGAGGAGTTGGGGAGGATGAGGGAGTACAGGCTGGTGGTAGATTGGGAGAACTAGTGCTGTCAGCTGCCATGACTGCACTCAGGAAACCTCGTTTATCCATTCTTAATTACATCTAAAATTATTTTGGTACTTCAGACACACATTTTGCTGTTTTGAAAGTGCAGGTACCTGCATGAGACATTCCCATTCACTGGAGAATGCAGTAACTGAAAGAAACTCCTCCTCCTTGTTTTTGAAGCCTCAGCAACTATCCAAAGTGACACATCTGAGTCATTTTACCTTTTGTGTCAATCAGAATCAATTAACACCTCTTCTACTTCATCACAGAGCACAGCTCCACAGCAAGTGTTGCAAACCTTGTTTTTCAGTTGTATGTGGAAAATAAATTAAGAACTAATTGGCTAAAGGAATATGTTGCTCTGCCTTGAAGCATGAAAGCAGCACTGGATATATTAATATTAGTAGGTAGAATGTTTTAAGAGAATCTCATGAGCTCTCTATGAGAAAAATCTCATTTGAAGCTATTTTCTTTCAATAGACCTGATTATTTTATGTTTAATTAACATGGGATGTGACAGTTAAAAATGAAAACTGCTTATATTTAACAGCACTAAGATAAAGAAATAGGATCTATAAATTAAAATCTTGAACTTCTAGTAGTGTTGAAAAAAAACATACCTCAAATAGAGGAGAGCTGACATATATCACTGTCAAAATGGAAACAAATGTTGTAGCATATTCCCATTGATTTATCTATAATTTATAAATTTAATTTTAAACTGAAAAAGTTAAATAAAATTCTTGTTATTTGCCATTGAAAACTGTTGTTCCTCACCTTAGTTCCAGCAACTTTAAGAGATTCAAGTAGCTCCAAACAGTGGATAAGATCTTTACATAAATATTATATCTTAACACTTAAAATTTCATAGTTCTGTGGAAAATAACCAAAATCAGACATACTAAATAACATACTTTTCTCATTTATTTGCAATGAGACAATTCAGTACAATAACCACAGAGTCCTTTGAGTCAGTGAAAACAGCTTTGCATTCCAACAAAAAAAAACACACACCAAAAAAAAACAAACCCAAAACCAATGTTAAACAACCTTATAAAACACCTTTCTAGTGTCACTTTGATCTTGTTCCTTACAAATCATACCTCATAAAATAGTTTTGGTCAAAAGATGCAGCATTGGGCTGAAAAAATACCAGGCTTTGTTCTTTTAATGTGATTGGTTCTTACCAACAGTTGTCTTCCAGAAATGCTTAAGTACACTTCAACCAGCAATCTCATATGTTTCAAATGTACCTGATTATTCTCTCTGTGTGTTATGTTAAAATTAATTATAGTCATATCCTTTGCACTTTTAATAGCTCAATGACATCATATTGAAGGTTAAATTCATTATGTTTAAGAAAATCAGAGATTGCATTGTGTTTGAGAAGACGTTATCAAAGACTAATTTTTTTTTCCTGATTGCTGACAGAGCCAGCAGACTCACACCAACAATGACTACAGGTTGAGTCAGTATAGCATATTTATTACATTCATATAATCAAAGTGTCTACAAGGATTTTATTTCATGGCAGTTCCCATGATAAATCTATACATATCAGCCCCTGTAAAGTGGGACAAACTCAGCTTTTCTCTTGGATATAAACCAGGGTTCATTAAATAGGGAAAAAAATATGACTCTTCAATGGCCACTTAAGATTTTTCACTCCAAAAAAGTGTTTTTTTCAGAAACATGTGTTTTGATTAGAAATACTTTTCCAGTTACTTGCAGGTTTCATCTTGTGTCCCACTTCTTTTCTAGCAACACTGCTCAAGGAATTAAAAATCTGGTGGTAATCTGTTCTTTTCTGTTGCTGAGCATTTGCACACTAAAAGTCCTACTGTTTTCACACAAATTGGAAAAAGAATCTGGATGACACAAATTCATTGGGAGAAAAAAGGGAAATGAAGCAGTTGTGCATGGTGTCTAAATGTTTTATTTCGTGCATTTTCTTTGTTTGTGTTTTTTGTGATTTTTTTTTTTTCTTCATTTGTGTTCATGTTTCCATTGAAACAGACACTTTCCATGAGGCAAATTTGCTGTGAATGAAGTTGGACAGGGTGTGAAGAGCAACAACTGCTAAAAATCCTGGATTTCCAGGAAAAAAACAGTTGATAGGAAAACCTTGGAAACATCCCAATCTGTGTTTCTTGGAAAGCAATTTCTTGGCATAGAAATAAGACAAAATCAGTCTTTGAAAGGCTGCCTTTACAAAATAAGGACTTATAAAAGAAGAACTGACAGTTAATATGATGAATTGTGAGTAATTCCAGTTGAGATAAAAGGATTTGTTTTCCCTTTCATATTCTTGGTTCTGGAGTTTTGTTGAATTTATCTGTATTGTAAATAATATTCATAAAAAATATGTTTGTTTTGGGTATTTTTATATTTGTCTATCTTTTTCCTTTGATGAGTAATGGTTGAATTGTTTCTCAGTATTTAGTTGTCACCAGAGTATGCCTATATTAGCATAGTTCAAGTGTGGAAAAACAAGATTTTGTTCTTCTTGATTTTGAGTCTGATTGTTCTGCAAATTCTTTGCAAACTTTTCTTTGTCTACTGCCACTTTTCCAGATTGCTCTTTTCCAGTTTACTTCGTGCTCTTGGTATTTCATAAGATAATGAGTTATCACAAAATATCTGATACGTATTAGTACTAACTATGCATTCAGCCCTTGCAGCTAAATCTCAATTATTTGGAAGAAAATTTACTTTTCCTGATCTTGACAGGAGTTTTTAAACACCAGGAGCTTCAGGTCTTCATGGCAACTGAAATAGGTATTTACAATAAAGAAATAAAAGGTAGCACTCTATTTGAATTAAAATAGAATTGATTCCTGATTCAGGCAATTATTTAAATCTCCTAGAAATCTGACAGAGGAAAACCTTGACAATTTGAAATTGCTAATGTTATCAATAACATTAAATATTATTTAATCAGTAAAGAATACAATAGTTAAAAGTTATACTAGAAAACAAAAAAGGTAAATTTTAAATTTTTTCTCCTAGAAGTATTTCACTTATAGGCATGTATTTTATATATTGCTATTTTTCTACACAATATTACAAAACTCTAAAGGAAAAAATAGATTGCATGGAATGAAGAAATGAGAAGAGGATATTGACACAATTAGTTTCCTTAAAATACCATGAAATACCAAGCATTACTATAGCATTATAGGGTTCAGTCCTTCAGGAACTTCAGTATGGATCCCCTATTATGTCACAGGTCCTGCCAGAGAGCCTACTCCTGTAGGGTTTCCTCCCTATAGGGCCACAGGTCCCACCAGGAACCTGCCTCTCTGTTGGCCTTCTATGGGCTGCAGCTTTCTTTAGGATGTATCCACCTACTCTGACAAGGGGTTCCCCTCAACCTGCAGAGTGGATACCTGTTCTACCGTGGTCCTCCATGGTCTGCAGGAGAATCTCTGCTTCAGTGCCTGGAGCATTTCTTCTGCCTCCTTTTTCACTGATCTTCACATTTGAAGAGTTATTTCTGTCACATCTCCTAACTCTCACTTTCCAATCTTTGCTTTAGGTTTTCTACCCTTTCCTAAATAGACTTGGGGATTTCTGGGGATTGACCTGTTGGAGAGCAGCTCTGCAGAGAGAGACCTGGGAGCCCTGGTTGATTATAAACTAAATATAAGCCATCAGTGTGCCCTCATGGGCAAGAAGGCCAATGGCATCCTGGGATGCATCAAGAAGAGTGTGGGCAGCAGGTCAAGGTAGATTCTTCTTCCTTTCTAGTCTGCCCTGGTGAGGCCTCATCTGGAGTCCTGTGTTCAGTTCTGGGCTCCTCAGCTCAAGAGTAACAGGGAACTGTTGGAAACAGTCCTGCACAGGGCTATCAAGATGATCAAGAGACTGGAGCATCTTCCTTATGATGAAAGGCTGTGGGAACTGGGGCTGTTTAGTCTGGATAAGAGGAGAATCCGGGGGGATCTCGTTAATACTTACAAATACCTAAATGTTGGGTGTCAGGAGGTTGGGACATCAATTTTTTTGGTTGCATCTAGTGACAGGATGAGGTAATCGAAAGAAGTTGGGACACAAAAAGTTCCATCTAAAGATAAGGAAACTTATGTACTGTAAGAGTGAGGGATCCCTGGAACAGGCTGCCCAGAGAGGGCGTGAAGTCCCCCTCTGGACACATTTCTGTGAGGCCTGGTCTAGGTGGACCTGCTTTAGCAGGGGAGTTGGACTGGATGTTCTCTAAAGGTCCCTTCCAATCCCTGCCGTGCTGTGATTCTATTAAATATGTCATTGTTGAGGTGCTACAGCCATCACTGCTTGTCTCAGCTTTGGACAGTGGTAAATCTCTTTTGCAGTCTGCTGGAACTGACTCTGCCCAGCATAGAAATAGCTTCTGTTGTCTTCACACAGAAGCATCCCCCACAGGTTCACTATCCCCTAGTTATCAAAAACTTGGCTGAAAACACAATGCAATGAATTATTTAAATAAATGCTTTCATTCTTAGTGTTCTAGACCTTCCACATATATTCCCTTAAATGCATTTTTATGTGGAGACTAATAGCATGCCAAACACATCTGCAGATATTACTAAAAGCTGACCACCTCTATCCCCAAAATAAAGAACCATGTGACTGTCATTTATTATATAATATGTTAATTTAAGAGATAATAAATTAATATGGGACAAAATATAATTTTTCCCAGTCCCATAAGGAAAACATTTTTTCTAAGTATATTTATAACAATAATATTGCTGTAATATTGGTCTTTCTATGTCTTCGCCGCTGAACGTCATTTAAAATGTTACAAAAATGTTCCATCTCTGATCCATCTTGCTTAGACTGCCATTCTCATCCATTACTAGTAACTTAAAAGTATAGTAACTGTTAAAGTTAAAACATGTTACTACAGGAAAAGGTCAGTGGTACTATCTGACATAACATTTCCTTTGTGTTTTCTGAATGTTTTTTCACCCTATACAAGTTATGTTTCAGTTTACTGAACATATTGTACATACACAATGTAGATTCAGTATTACTGTCAGTTGCTCAGGTATAATTGACAGCTGAAAAGTACTATAAACAGACCCTAAAGTACTTCGCACTGTTAGTTACACTTTTAAGATGCAGTTATTTAAGTGGGAACTGTGACAGCTCTGGGACAGACAAGTTCATTCTTTCTTTTTTATTTTTTGACTCTGCTTCATTTCTGTTCTCCCATGTGTAGGTATTACAGCTTATTATTTTAGCAACTAATCCATGGCTATTTCTCTGTGTTTCTGATTGGGAAATGAAGCAGCATTCAATCAGTGTATTTCCTCATGACATGACGGCTATGGCTGAGAAAGTGCACATCGGCTGTTAGTTTCAAATGCTTGTAACTTTGAAGGAGTTACCCTGGTGGCTTTCTTTTTTTGTGCACTCATTGTTACTTCCTAGGTAAGTTTGCTCAAAATTGTAATGAGTTACAATACCTTTTGGCTTAGATTTCCATCATCTTGAACACTTGAAAGCTTTACCTTCTTCTGAGTTCATACATACTAGCACATAAAAGAATGAATTTGTTATAGTTTTAGTCTCTGACAAAATATGTTTTCGTCATGGAGAAATATTTCAATAAAAGGAGAGCGAATGGCTGTAATGCACTTAGTTGGATTAATAATTATAACTGAATTGGAAAAGAAATAAGGATTGAAATAAAATTGCAGGGAAAAGAAGAGAAAATACTATTTGTTTGCACAGGAATGTAAAAAAAAATAAAGAGAACAGGAATAAAAATCATCTGCTGCTGCTGGGATTATAAGGACTAAGAAAAGACAGGCTGACAATATATTCTAAATATTGATCTGATTGAGTAGCTGGATGATCAATTTGTTGTACCCAGACTGAATCATTATGATTGGTACAAGGTGTGAGAAAGGGAAGTAGAAGTGTGAGGGCAAAAAACAATAGGAGAGAATTATTTTGCTGAGTGAAATCACGTGATTCCCATTGCTTTGCAGTCATGCTTCCTCTCATTAGCATTAACATGTGTATTTTGGAAAAAGTAATACAAGCTATAAGGTAGCATCAACTCCATTTTAAATTTGGAGAAATGTCAGATAAAGGTAGGTAACTTGAGCTTTCTGAATTCTGTCTGAATCTGAGAAACTCTTTCAAAGACTTTGTCTCCTCCCATAAGCATTTTATTTCCTGAGCTTTTACCAGAAAAGCCTCCTGAATGCCTAAGTTGCCTTCTTTACTGTTCAAAAATGCAAGGTCTCGGCAGTGTGAATCGGTGCACTTCCTTCTTTTGTTAAACAGGCCAGTGCAATCACCATTCAAAGGATGTAAGAGAAAGGCAGAAAGTGTTTGAAGCTTATAGCTAGATCTTAACCAAGATTCTGTTCAGTGAGGGTGAAGATGAAGTTATAGATCTTCACAGATTGAGGAAGGCTGAGCCTGGGTGTTTTCTGCATTTGAGGTGACAAGTTTAACAAACTTTTTTGCCAGCTTTCAAGAAAGAAACACTCTGAAAAAGGCTACCAGTACCTAACTGTGGAACCGGATTTTATAATATGAATCTCAAGTGGAGTTAAAGTACTGACCTTTGTAAAGAGGTAAATTTGAAGACAATTTTTTCCTTCTGTGCTCTTTCTTATAAGCACCATATTCCAGAAATGCTGAATATCTTTGAGTTATCTAATCCTTCCTAGCTACAACACAAATTTTTTTGTTCAGAGCATTGACTCTTCTTTGGGTTAAAGAACTATAGTTGGCAACTGACACATTTAGAACAAAAATATGTGTTCTGAATATAATTCTACATCTTCTTTTAGAAAGAAATTTATTTCAATGAGAAATACGCAATCCAAATGCAATTCTGTAATATTCTTTTGAATTCCTAGCAATGGACTTTGTTACTTCTACATAAAGAAGTCACTTTAGCACCTTATCCCCAAAGGTCTGACTTTCTTCAGTCTGACTTCAAATTTAAATGCTATTCTTCTCACAATCATATCTACCAGTAATTTTATGTTTTGTGAAGTTTAAGATAGAAGTCAGACCTTTGTTCTAAAGATGTTCTAACAGATGCATCTGACTGTCTTAGCTAGACTCCAGCTGATTCCTTCTGTCGTTTCTAGTATCTCACTGAAATCCTCTGCAAGATGAAGGAAACAGCCGAGTGACAGCAATATCTGTGATAGTCAGTAGCCAGAAAACAGATGTCAGGTGAAACCTCTTCACTATGTTCTCAGAAACTTCTAGCTGTGAAGTGCACCTTCTGACTACATTTTTCCAGTTCATGGGAATAGAACCTGTTCAAGGTTAAAAGGTAGATATCTATAAGCCACAGCTTGTTCTTGGCCTTGACTCTGTACAAGAGGCAAATAGCAGATGCTACAGCCTTATGACGATGAACATAAAAGATTAGCATGGCATGATAAGACACAGTAAAAGGTGATTCTTACAACTGCATCCAGAACAGTAGCATCTTCATTTACTGAGAGCTGCAGCATCTGAGGTCGATGTTCAATTTCACATATCTTTTTTGACAATGAACAAACATTTTCCTACATGTAAGAAAGCAATTTATTTCTTTATTTTTTAAAAACAGCTTTTGTAAAACTCTTCAAAACTTAAAAACTAATGCAACCAAAGAAAGGATTAGTTAGGTCCTAGGACTTATCATGTACCTTCAAGTTCAAGGCCATCATCATAGGCAATACCCCACCAAAGTCTGGTGATTTAGAATTAACCTTATCTGATAAAGGTAGAGTAAGAAGAAATTTCAGGTTGCACCAGTCAATGTCTATAACAATGTAGTTGCACAAAGTCCTTCAAGAAACTTTGTCTCTTTACTAGATGTTGCTTTTAGACTTGAGACATTGTTGATAATAATTTCTGCCTGGTATAAAATTAAAAGTATGTGATGGCTGATGTTACCTAACTAATCAACCACTTGTCATTCCCTTTTAATGCAACCTTGAACATCAAATTGTATCCCAGTTCTGTTTGTCAATGGGAAAATCTTTCTCTGTTAATGTTACATGCACAAAGAATCATTCACTGTATTGATAAATGCATTCCTTTATGATGGCATCTGACAAGTTTGCCATGTATGAACTTCATATTTCAACATTATGACAGACTAGGAATGGTGACCTGAATGCTCAGACATAATATTTGGCAACATATTTTTAAAATATTGTAAAGCACTGTAAATTTATGTTCTTTCATTATATATTCAAATCCCATGTATTACTTTCATTGCATGCATTCTCTGTGTTTGGACATTGTATTCAAATTAACCATCCAGTGAAAAAAGAGGAGGAGATTTGGAACAATGGAGATGGTTCTTATTTGTAGGTTTTAATTCTGTTCACTTACATTTTATCAGTTTTTTAAATATGGCTGGATGTTATCCTGCTGTCTCTATGTACAGTCCAGAGCTCCATCACTGATTCTTATTGATCAAATACAATTTTTCTGAGCAATGCACAAAGTTGTAACAAAAACGTAAAATCTACACTGCATGAAGATTTCAAGGGAATGCTTGGGTGTAGAAGCAAGAGAAAGAAGGGAAGCATGGTTAAGAATAACACAGGAGACAATGTCTAGAGTACCAGGCCATCAGGATCAGAGCATTTTGGCAAATAGCACTGAAATTCTCATGGAAAAGCACAGGAATGTCTCCATTTGATGAAAATCAAGGACAGACCTAAGATACAGTCTATTCTAAGGTATTGGAAAGAGAGAGGATGTATCTGGAGCCCTGACCATGCCCTCTATCCTTAAGAGTGGAAAAAAGATAAATTCAAACTACTTGGAAATATAGGACAGAATGGAAATACCATAATCACTGTGAGCACCTAAGGGGTTCCAAAGGCACATTCAGATGGAATTTGGAAGCACAACAGACAACCTACAAGAAACTACAAAATACAAGTTGGGAAAGGGTGATCCACAATTATGCCATTGTGGGGAATCCCACCCAGAGCTTCTGGAGATGGGTGTTTGTGAGCATAGACTAGTGATTGTGAAGGGAATTAGTTTTTTTTTTTTTAAGATTGAATTGCCTTCTACAGAGTCATTTTCCTCGAATTTATTGGTGGAAAATGTGAGATGTCGAGAAGTGTGTAGCAGAATTTGATGAATTTTCAGAGAGTAAGACCCACTTGAAACCTTACAGCCTCTGAGCTTTTTACTACGGACAGCAATGGGGCCTGTAAGCCAAGGACTTCTCCCAGATGGACAACAATCATAGGATATTAATAGAGAATAGTAATATGAATTATCTCTATATTCACCTTAAATATCAGTAAAGACAGACCACTTGAAATGTAGCAAAGGCATTGTACTTTACATTATAGTCTCTTTGCTTCCATTTTAAACTGAAGACTGTTTTAACCATTACCATGGTACTACTGTAGGAAGCCTAACTGGGCTTAGCAACTTCTCTTTTTAGAGTTTAACCTTTTAAAAAGAAAGCGGCTTGATTGTCCTTTTTTAATTATTCCACAAAAACCTGTGTGTGGGAGTTGATAATCTATTGAGAAAAATCTATTGCTAATATCCTCAGCACTTCAGTGTCTAGTTGTCAGATTTGTGCTTTTCCTAGTTACCATTTTATTGACAATCACTACATTTCATTTTTTTTCCCAGCCTCTTGTATTTTATCTACTGTAAATGTCTTTATCTATTTTTATCTTTCATCTTCATAACTTCATGCTTTATTTCTCTAGTTCTCACTAATATTTTGCCTTTTCCACACCACACAGTAAGTTATTCTTTACTATAAATAATCTTCCAATTCAATCGTGGCAGGCTTATGGAGATGCATCCTTTGCAATTATGCATTTCTTGTAGAGAGAGAGCTGTCCCTCTCAGGCAAAAATGTACAAAAGATTCTAATATAAATATAATGTGATACACATTTTAATTTGTCTTTGAACTCAATAGGGGCCTTTTCCCATACCTTTTGTGTAGGAAGCACTGATACCAGACAGTTATAAAAGATGATACTCTAGCATGCATATTTTTTTTTCAGGCTAGATAGCTGAATGCTCAGAAGCAGTAGAAGATGGGCACAGTTAGCGAGTACTATTTGGTATTTTAGCTGATTTGCTTTCCAAGGATATTGATCGTAATCTCTCAGGGCCTGTAGTCTCCTTCACTTTAGTAAAATCATGCCTTTTGCCTTGAGTTCATTCCAGATTAGGCGTCCTGTCACAGCAAAGGCCTAAACCCAGAACAGAGGCCTCTCCAGAGGGAGAATGCAGGTCCCTAGATCTGGGACTGTAGATAGTGCCTGGGACTCCTCTTCATGGCAGCAAGGGTGTCCTTGCCTGCAAAAAGTGTGCCTTGGCTGCGAGAGTGTTGCCAAGTGAAGGAGCTGTGGGTGGAGGTGGCATAAGAGTTGAAAGACTGATAGGATCTCTATTGAGGCACATAGACAAGATTGAAACCCTATCTGCACAGATGGAGGTGGCAGCTAATGATTCTACTCAGTTAAATAGCAAGTTGTAAGGTTGAGACTTGTGGCAGCAGGAAGATATCTCTTTCTTTGCAGACTTGAAACTTCAGAGAATGTACACTGTGCTGGAGAAGGCAACGTGCAGAATGGCATGATCGGGGATGTATTGCAGCCAACAAGTTTGAACCGTAGTCCTGCAGCAAGAGGAAGCAGCAGTACGTAGCAGTGGGGAAACTCATTGTAAAGAACAGAAATGCATGTTAGCTGGAGACCTGTGACAAGTGACGGAGGTCTGTGAGAAGCGGAGTGCTGCATGGTTCTAAATTGGGACATGACCTGTTTAACTTCTTTATCAATGATCTGGATGAGGTAATGGAGGATAGTTTCACCACATTTGTGGATTGTGTTACCTTAACAGGTAAGTCAACATGCAGGAAACCAACGCTGCCATCCAGAGGGACATCCTCAGCTGGAGGAATGGGCAGACAAGCCTTATGAAATGCAACAATGACAAATATCAAGTGCTCCCCATGCAGGGAATGCCAGTGCAAGGACACAGGCTGGGCTTGGGTGATTAGGGACACCTCTGCGGGTAAAGACCTGGGGACCTTGTCAGACACAAACTGAGCAGTGTTCCACAGAGACAGCAGCACCCTAGGAGGTATTCAAACTACAGCCAGGACCTTAAAGGCAAGTACTGTCCCACTCTGCTTGACACTCATGAGATCTGGAATCTCTGCTCATTTTGGAGCCCTCTAAGAATAGGAATAACTGACCAACTGAATCAAGAACTTGTCTTGTGAAAAGAAGCTGACAGAATGGAGTTTGTTCAGCCTAGAAAGAGTCTTCCTCGGGACAACCTAGAACAGCTTGCCACCATCTGAGAAGACATATAAGGATGAAATCAGGCTTTTTCAGCAGTGCATGGTGGAAGGATAGCCCAACAAATGTAAGTTGCAACATAAATTTCATTCAGCATATCAGAAAAACTTTCTCACTTTGAGGACAGCCAAGCAGCAGAAGAGTCTGCTCAGAAGCCATGCAGTCTCCATCTTTCAATCTTTTCAAAAAACAGGTAGATAAAGCCCTAAGCAACCAAATCTGACCTCTTGTTTTGAACAGGAAACTGAACTAAAGATGTCTTGAGGTCCATTTCAACCCAAACTACTCTGTGATTCAAATTTTTCCAACCAGTGAACTGGAGATACTAGATGGTGTTTCCTGTGATCTGTGTTCTCCTAGCAGAATACACTAGCGGAGTAGTGATCACCATTTTGCTGTTCCTAAGATTGTTTTGTATTAGGGATGTAATGAGTCTATTTTATTTGGATGATCAAAAGAAATACTGAAAAGCTATTTGAAAAATATGTGTGTGAATAATTAATATCCTCAGGATGTTATGTTGTGTTACGGCACGGAGATTTGACAGGCAGATGAAAAAATATAATGGCTAATACTGTCGACTTGGTAGCCAGAACAATGATCTCTGATAAGTGCAGGTAATAACAATACATTTGCCTGGCAACTAATGAAATATTTTCAATTACTTCATTAATATATGAAG
Source organism: Urocolius indicus (assembly GCA_013401255.1). Classification (NCBI taxonomy): domain Eukaryota; kingdom Metazoa; phylum Chordata; class Aves; order Coliiformes; family Coliidae; genus Urocolius; species Urocolius indicus. The sequence continues at coordinate 302,620 of WBNH01010074.1, forward strand.
AACTGTTCATCATTCTTTTTCACCTTTAAGTTTCAATTTAGCTTACATTGCAAGTCTTGCTATATTTAAGGATTTACTTAGTCTTCATTTTTGGAAGCAACGTTGTAAAAAGCAAACAAAACTCCCCTCTGCATCTGTTTTCATTCAAACAAAAGTACATACTGAGGCTCATGGATAAAGTATACTGGAATTTACAATGTTCACTGATTACAAAGCTAAACATTGATTACAAAGCAAAGGGAGACAACATGTCTTCACACTTTGTCTTTCAAACTGTATTTTTAAAAGTGGATATTCACAACTGAAACACTGTTTTTCTTTGCAAAGACATGGAGGAGAGTAAGGAAAATCGGTATTGCATTGTCTTCTAGCAAATTATCAGAAGTGGAGTCTGCACACTTCTCTAGACTGCTGGTTTTGATGCTTGTCATCATCCTCCATAGCTTCAAAGATTTGGATTATTCACCATGATTTATTTTCTCCCTTTCTGAGCCACGAGCATTTGCATTAGTAAGATTTTCTCTGAACACATTAATTATTTCAGAAGTCAGAGCTGAGAATCACTAGGACTTGGAAAAAAAGTGCAGAAGCACCTTGAGTTGTACATAGAACTGATTTTCATTTTGTAGACATGTTTACATTTCAATACTAGTGTGAAGAGCTGGGTAAATGCACAGAATCCTGTATGAAATATTATTGACTGAAAAGACAAATTCATACTAAAAATGTAGCTCTATTCAAATTAAAGGATGTATTGATATCTTAAGATTCAAAATAGGAATCTGAAACTTGTGGATTGTCCACAGCTCGTAATGAAAACTTAAGCAGATCTAAAGAGTTTTACATGTGTATGTTTTCATACAATATACTCTTAAAATCTAGAATAAGGTTACTAAATGAAGAGTCCTGTATAAGTACATTGTAGTTAATTAAACCTAGGATTGTCAATTGACCAGTCATTCGAATTATCTTTCTGTTTTGCATTTTTAATTTGGCAGAATATTTTTGAGACACATTTTCTTTACTGATACTTTCTTTACAGGCATTTTCTACTTCATTTACAATCATTAAATTATTCATTTCTAGAATGTCTGCTACATTATTTGAGTTTTATCGCTATTCTCTTATCTGATGTAAAAGAGTCTGAATTCTTTCCAGATGTGGAGTTAACATTGACTTGTTTACTTACTTACACACATTTCCTGCAGAATTAAGTAGCCTTAAAGGCAATATTCCATCTGTCCTGGAATTAGTTCAGTTACTGTAATGCTTGTAGAGTTTCCTTTTGGAAATCTAAACTATTGCATTTGAAAATAATTTTAATTCCTTAAACAATTATTTAAAATGTAGATAAAACCATATATACATTAGTGCATTTGAGTTTCAACTTGCTATAACCTGGCAGTCAATGCACAGGCTGCTCCACAGATAGCATACACACTTTCAAGGTTACCAGATATACGAATTGGCAAAATGTTCAGCACTAACTTTAACATTTAAGAGAAGCATTGCATGACTAATGAGAATAGGGGAACAGTGCTAAAAGTAGAGATTAGCACCAAGGGAGACAGAACAGAGCTGTTTCTTGGCAACAGGGCTGGAATCAGTGGTATGCTAGCTGGTATTTCTGCAGATGAAATTTCCTAGGTACACTTTCATCTGTCTGTTGAAGGTAAAATAGGATTTGTTTATATCTCATAGCAAAGTTATTGGCAAATTCAGCATGTTTTGCAATTTTAACTATTTCTTAATTTTAAACCAGTCCTACAAAGACTTCCTATCATTAGTCAAAGAAGGAAGTCTAGTGTGGACACAAACCACTCAAAAACCTGCTTTTACTGAAATGTGACTGAATGATTTTAAAGAAAAAAGATGTTATTTATTGTCTTTATGGTATATGAACAGATTTAAAATGATGGAGATTTACATGTAGTATAAAAGAGGTTTGGTTTTTATAAAAGAGATTTTGGTTTTGTGGGTTTTTTTTTTTTTTTTTTGAGTGATGATCTACTAGGATTAAAGTATTAGACCTTTTGAGATCCAGCCCAGCTCCAGGAAGCTTGTTGAACACATCTAGCTTCCCAAAGACTATAGGGAAGGCTATGAAATATGGATTAAATACTACATTTTCATGCCAGGAACAACCTCATAATAAAACTAGTCATGAGAGATCTGATGAGTATGGATGCAATATAAGTTTATTTTTCATAATCCTAGTATTCAGAAAATAATATCCTGAATTTTAAAATTATTTTAAAAATCTGAGTGAGTAAGATCACTTATTTTTGAGGGGGGAAAAAAAAGTTAGTTTATTTATCAGCTCATCTACTTTTGTAGACTCTGAGACATGAGCATTCTTTCATACTTTTAAGAAATCTACTGTTGCTGAGATTTCTTATCTTTCCTGACATTTGAAAATTAGAAAAGATCTGGGAGACAACCCTTCCCAAATTATTGTTAAATAAACCCCAGCATCTTTTTATATAACACACCATAAAGAAACCTCTTGAGATATCACTTCTTTAGAGGAGTATTGAGAAATGAGCAAAGAAGAATCAAAATTAGTTGATGTTGCCATTACAGCTCTGAAAACTGATTAATTCACACTACTTTCAAGAAAATGTGTATCAAATTAATATATAACCAGTTGCAAATTGAATCAATTTAATCAATCTCTCAAGGTAACAATTCTGCTTAAAAATCAGTTTCACCTCTTAAGGTCATTAATGAGGTGAATCTCATCACTATTCATTAGATATGATTCACCATATTCCATAAGAACTCTTATTGCATTAAATGGGTGATTAGACTCCAGTGGAAGATATTACCTTTGGAAGAATCATTATGATTCATTTCCATTTCTAGCTCTTCATTATGCCTTCTGTCCACTCTTATATCTGTGAGGCTACCCTCCTTGTTAATTCTGTTCTATTGTCTAGTGTGCTGAAAGGAACATTATTTTAAACCAGTGAAAAGATAATTAAGACTTTTTCTCTTCATTAGCCAAGACTAAAAAAAAAAACCAAATCCCATCCAAACGTCTCCCTTCTCAATACCCCCAAAACTGAAGCATCCTTTATTTAACTACCACAAGCTTAACCATATATCCAATGTCGAGACGTATCTAATGTCAACAATGCACTGATAACAAAATGTTATGAAAATACTGTCATGATACAGATACTTAGGCAAAAATGAGACCTTCTGAGTTATATTTTGAGTATGCAATAATTTACTTAACATTCATGACAGAGTGGTTTTAATAATTCAGTACTCTAAAATCATCAGCTACTCTTAGCTATAACATAGGTTGTACACTTGAAGGACTATGCTGTGTGTTAAGTAAATATTTCCAAGTATTTATATAGAAAGTCAGTGCTGCAATGAATTGCATTTTTTAAATAGTCCAGCTTTTTTAGTTTTGCATTTGGACTATCTCCAAAGAAAGTAGATCCAGATACTGATCATAAAAATACTAGATCTTTGTATACAGCAGCAAAATGTTTTACTTCCCCACTGTTACTGGATTTCAAATCAAATAGTTCCAAAGAAATAGATTCTTAATTTTTGGAACAAAGATATTCACAAAGCATCAAGTTGTCCTGGTTTCTGGACAAAATGATGGCTAATTGGAGGAAAGATGATTTAGTTTCTTCACTTTCTTTGAACTGAGAGTCATAAAATTTCTTAAACTATATGGGCACCGATGTTATTGGAGGAAATTATTCTGGAAATTAATTGTGATACTTGACTCTCAGCTTGTTTTTCTCTGACAGATATTTTCTAACACAGTGTTAGAATGAACGTGCTAAAAAAGCATGGGAAGCAAAGATCTCATTTGCATTTTAACACTGAAGCTATTCATGTCATTAACAATACTTAAGTTTCAAATTTCAAAGTTTAATGTGTAGACAAATATATCTGAAAGTACTGAAGCTTTTTTTGATTTTTAAAGTCTGATTTGCTCTTATTTTGATCTTACCTAGATTTATTTGAAAGATTTAAATATACCAAAGTAAAATACTGTTACTGATAAATTATAGAAATTATTAAGGGCTTCATCTATCTCTTTTTAAAAGCCTACATGAAATGAAGTGTTTGTTTAAGTTCAATGAGAGTAGAATTCTGTATCATGCTACCATTAGTACTATGGTAACTGTCACAGAAATAACTGAATGCATGCTAAAAAATAAAGCCATTGCTCCATTTTTGAAATCAGAGTAAAAGCAACTATAGACTTTTTTATTGCACATATTAAAATTCTTCAATGAATAAATATAACGTATCACTGGAACTATCAATATCTTTAGAAACCGGTCCTGTGAAAAATTATAGTAATACATTATGACCAATAAAACCAAAGTTCAAGAATTTAAGATGCTTACTGAAATTACCAAAATTTCATCATAAGAATGCTGCACTGCTGCAGAATATTCTTGACAAAAAGCCATGGTGGGTTATGTTTCCTTACTGGAATTGTGTCTGCTTGTGTATTTGCTTACATTTGTTTATGTAACAAATCCGTTTGAAAACTCAGTATGATTATTGAACTAGTATACAAGGATTTTATTACTATTTTGACTTGCATTTGTTATAATACTTTGTAATGCTTTCATTAGACCCTCTCTTTAAGATGTCAGGAGATTTCTAACAGTCATTCCATGTGTTGTGAGGAGTTTGCCAGGTGAAAGCAGATGCAAAGCCACAAAATTTGTTTCCAAGCACTATAATTATAACTGTTCATTGGCTGAATCTTCAGACTTTCGGAATATGCTGTAGCTTACATTGTGGTTTATGTTTAGTTTTGGTTTGGTTGTTGAATTTGGGGATTTTGGGAGGCAGGTTTGACTTTGTATTACAATTCTTAATTAAGTTTTTAATGATCTACACAAAAGGAATCAAATACTAAAGTTTCTTTTAAAGACAACAGTAGTCAACACTCGTGTTGCACAAAATAACTACTTAGGTTTCATTGAGTTTTGAGAGGTTGTTTCATTTTCTAGTCAATTATATATCTAGTAATATATATCTGGTAATACAGGTCTTTTTAGCAGCATGTTGTAAAAAATTAGTGATATTAAATTATCTTTTTTGTTTTAAAAAAACCCCAAACAAACAGGAAAAGTACTGTCATACTCTCTGATTTGGAATCAGAAGAGTGAATAAACATAGAAAGCAGGTATTATTTGAATGCCTTTGTTTTGTGGTTTTTGGTGTTTTTTTTTTTTCTTTTTTGATAGATATTTTCACTGCAGAGATAAGGAGGAAGGGATAGAAAGGGCACAGAACTTAGTGTGGTTTTTTTTCTCTTAATTTTTCACACTATTTTGTCCTATTTAAATAGTAGCTCGCATATAGTATAAAATGCACAAATCACAACTGTTTAAATTTTGGTAAAATGAGAAAGTTAATATGGTCTTGATAACACAAAACTGTGGGACATGAAAAAAATCAAAAGATCAAAGTACCATTACACCTGATTCTCCCACCTGAAATAAACATAAATAATTTGCAATTGTACTGTGCGTCACTTGTTTTGTATATTCTATTACTATTATTATTGTTATTATTAATGTTACTATTTTTCCTCCTTCCTTTTCTGTCCTATTAAATTATCTTTGTCTCAACTCAAGAGTTTTACTTTTGTTTCTGATTCACTCCCTCATGTCACTGTGAGGCGGGGGGAATGAGTGAGTAACTGTGTTGTGCTTAGTTGCTGGCTCAGTTAAACTACAGCACTGACATGTAAAATCCACCATATATAGTAAATTTGGATGTATAAAGGTGCTGTACATTGAAAAAAAGAGAAATGTCTAAAGGAAGTTAAAATGTCTTTCATAAGTCTGCAATTACCAATCTCAAGACTCAATGTAGCAGAAATGGAATGTGTGTATTATTACTGATACTGAGAAATATTGTAGCTGTCTTTTTTTTTTTACTCCTGTAATATATTTGGAACAATAATTTAGTAATATTTTACACATATTAAGGATAAGTAGATATAGTTCTGTTTTCTTTTTGCCCCAAAAACAAACTCTTGAACAAAACAAAAGGAAATTATTCTTAGTAAATTGTCTCCTTTTCAGACCCCTTATCTGTTAGCAATCCCTTTACAGAGATTTACAGTTGTTGTATTGGTAAGTCATGAGGAAGTAATTGCTCTGCCGAGTAATAATTTGCACAGTGCTGTAGCAGATACTTAAGAAGTTATAGATAGTACTGTTTTTATAAAGGTGGGCTAATCTGAAGCATTTCTTTCATAATATTTTCTGGGTTAATATTTGATTTTGCTATCACTGTTTGTATTCAGCTTTTATGTAGAAAGCTTGCATGGTGTGTATATGACATATACTATACAGAATCTATAACCAGGAAAACAGATATTGTTCTCATGTTATAACTGCAGGGTACATACAAAAGTAACTGAGAAATCTTGATGAAAGTGTTTGTTTCAAAAGGTATTTCAAATGTGAATGATGGCAGCTAAAGTAGTAGAAGTCAGCCATTGCAGAAGTCATTTTTGTTAGTTTAAACAAATACAAAAGCTGTGCTTCACTCTGTTTAGACCCTTTCATATCAATCTGTATGTCTAACTGGAAGTGGTCAACTGAATCTGTGAAAAGCCTTCTAGTTTTCAGTTCTCATTAAACAGAAATCAGCCACTCCAATGGAAAAAAAAGAGTTCTGAACACTGTTTTATGGTACATATCCAACACCAAACAAAAGAATTAACTACCTTTAGGACTAACCATCGACTTGGGAGATACATCCATCACTTGTACCAATTTATTGTCGATGGTTTCATATAGTCACATATTCTCATATTCAAACAAGCAAAGTACAAATGAGAATCTCTCATGGACAGCTAGACCAATAACTTGGTTTTGGCATGGTTTTCTTGCTTTCTAGAACTTTTGTCTTGCCTATATATATGTAATATGTTTATATGTCTTACAGAATACATACATTGCCAGTTACTCCACAAGAATAGAGCAGTTAAACCAATAGTCCAGAAATTGCATTTATGTATACTGTTTTGTTAATCTAGTAAGTGCAACAATTCCTTTATTAATTGAACTTAGCCCAATAAGCATTTATCTTTAAGAAATTCTATTTCTGCTTGTTCTTCAATTCAACATGTGTCATGTCACTGTACCTTAATACAGGCTGTTCAGGGTTTCTTAGCAAAGGGATCTTTGCTGTCACTGCCTTATTATAAGTAATTGTGTCTGTCTTTGCATGTAGATGTTGAAAGCTGTAATTTCTCCTACTTTAAAATTGTTCCCACTCTTTTTAATTGGCAAGTGCCCTTATCCAAATCCCCCTTATTTTTTCATATTTAAAGGTACTATGTGTAAGTGTAAAAGTATACTGTAGGATTGACAGATTTCCAGGGATTCAATGTGAACAAATTAATAAACAAACAACTCCTACTACTAAAGTGTTTGCATTTTTTAAACTGTTGAATATGATTTGGCATTTTAAAAAATTCCATCAAGCTGCCAGCCCATGTTATCAGTTGCATTTTCCGGTCTTTGCCCATGGCAGTTTCTGTCCTTGTTATATTGTGGCTCAGATGGGTGATTTGTTTGTCTCTTTTCCCTCAGTAGAAAACTGCAACTTTGTGTGAGAGATTGGGTCTGACACTTCAGATGTATTAGAAAAAAGAATGGAAGATGATTCCAGAGTCAGGTGGAAAAGTATAAGTATTACACAACTTGTGGAAAACTAGTTTAATTTATTGCCAATCAGAACACAGAAAGTTAATGAGAAATACAAATTAAATCTTAAAACACTTCCCCACACCTATTCTTTCTTCCCAGGTCTCTACCTCCTTCCCCGCACCACTGCAGGGGGATGTGGAATGAGGGTTTCAGTCAGTTCATCACAGACAGTTTCTGACACTGCTTCCTCTCAGGGGGATGACTCCTTAACCTTTCCCTGATACAGTGTGAGGTCCCTCCAATGTGAGACAGTTCTCCATGATCTTTTCCAATGTAGATCCATTCTTCATGAACTGCTCTAGCATAGATCTCATCCGTATGGGAAATAGTCCTTCAGGAACAGTGTAGTTCCTTCTAGAGATCACAATTTCTGTGTGAAGGAATAGAGGATATTTGTGATGGATAGTCTGAATACATAGGCATCTGCTTTGGCATGAGTCAGAATGAGTCAGGAGTTTATAGACCAGTATTAGTAATCAGATCAATGTGAGTACTCTTACAGAGAGTATCTGTTATAGACCTCTGATCAGGAAGTAGATGGGACCCATGTGAGCAGAGAAAGCATGAGCATAACACAGAGAAAAGGGGTATAAATTTTCTAACAATTTTAACTATATTATTATTACTTATTACAGAGCATACAACATACTCCAATCCCTCATTCGCCTTTGCTGCCCTGGTGTTCTATTTCATGACAGTGTTTTATTAAATTTCAGAGTTTTGAAAATTACAGGGCAATATGTCTTTCAGGTTTGGACAAAAAACATTAATTAAAAAAAATGGAAATCAATTAGTACACTTTAAAATGTCTCACTGTAGATTTCTATATGGTAATGAAGGGTAAATGCTGTAAATTAGGCAAGTCTCATAGCAGTCGAAAATGTGATATCTTGACCCTATTATTCCTTAGTTTCAGACATTCTAATATCCATTTTATAAATGCACTGATGTGTTTTGCTTTTAAACACATTTGCTTTCATCTGAAAGTAACACAATACAAAAGCCTTTCTTTTTCCACTAAGCTGCTGGGGCATTTATTAAGTTTATCATGTGACAACTTCTTCATTTTTACCTATTCTTCCCCTTCCATCAGAGAAAATTCAGGATTGCAAAATCTGTCATTCATTTCCCGTCCTTTGGCAATATAAGGAGCAAAAGGTGGTTTGTGCTTCTTAATGCCTCTAGCAGGAATGTGTTTGTGAATTCTAAAAACTACAAAGTCTTCTGATTTCTAATATCTGTTTCTATCAGGTTCATTCTAATCACTAAGGACTCTGTTCCATTTTGTGTAAGTTGAAAATTGCCTTCTCCATTCTTTTTACAGTATCTTCTACATTTTAGGTGTCAAGTTGAAGTTTCAACGCTGAATTCCCAACTACTTCCTCATTTTCAATTGGAAAACACTCTTTCTTTAAAACAACTTCTGGTTTTTAATAGATTACAGACTAAAATATTGTGATAGGAAAAACTCTTTAAATATGATGTCATATTGAAGCTAAAGAAATTTACCTTTACAGGATAAGATTTCAGTTGGGATTTGAACTCTCAAAGGTAATAATCTTTCTTTCTTATGAGGCAAACTACAACTTACCAATACTTTTAATGGATTGCATTTCTTTCTAAATCTAGATTTAAATATTACATCTTTGACCTCTTTTCAATTTAAGACATCATGTAGTGAAAAATAAAATGTTACATTTGGTTCCTGTTGTTTTAAGTGCTCATTTAACAATAAAAAACTTATACTTGGGAACACATATAATGTGTGTAGAAAAATGTAGTGATACAAATACCAACATTGACATAAATTAAAAATATTTGTATGTATTTTTGTGGAATGTTGCTTTTAAAAAATATTATTAACATAATTTATACTTAATTACTTTCTGCTTTAATGAAGAATATTACAGAGGAATTGCAAACTTGTTTAGCCTACTAAACAATAAAATACTGAGCAAAGATATTACACATAGATTAACAAAGCTAACAAATTTCTAATATCCTAAATAAAAAATCACATTTAATTTCTTGATTAAAGATGTATAACAGACAATGAAAATTCCTCGTGTATTGTTCCTTATTGCTTAGTACCATAAAAATGTGAGTACCAAAATGGGATGCTATCAACATTTTTTTAAAGTGAACATTATCCAGTTCTTTTACGTAGTTTAGACTCTAGAAAGAAAAAATATATCTTAGCATTTAAAGTTAGACAATTTCTGTAAAAAAAAAAGAGTTAATTTAAATCATATGGTGATCTATCATCTTTGCTAATACTAAGCTTTATCTTCCTATGTTTTTTTCCATTGTCTTTCATGAGGTGTCCTTGACTTTTTCTCTATTGGATTTGAGAAATCTCTCACCCATTACCATCACTGGCAAAACAGAGTTAACATGGGGAGTTGGTATGTTTCGAATTAAGAATAGAGTATCTAGTATTAGAGAATCTATATACTCTACTAAAAATAGAATCAAAATAAACCCAACTTCCCTAGCCTTCTTCCCATATTTAAATTCACTCCTTCATTCTTGACTCTTTTGCTACCTCCTTCCCAAAATGATGCAAGGAAGTGAGAGACTGTAGTCAGTACAGGACCTCTCCTCTCTGCCATTCCTTCTTCCTCACATTTTTCCCTTCTCCAGCCTGTGTCATTCCTGTGGGCTGCAGTTCTTCAGAATAAACCTGTCCTTTGACCACAGTTCTAGTAAATATCTCCCAGGACCACAGGGGCCTCTCTGTCAGGGAGCTTGGAGCTCCTCCTGCCCTCCTCCTGCTCTCCCTCAGGGCTGGCAGGGCTGTTTCTCCTCCTGTCCCTCAGCCCTGGGTGCTGGGCAGCGTTTTGCCTGCTCTTCCCCAGGCTTTCCTCGAGGCCCCTGCCCACCCATGGCTGAGGGGTTGAGCTGTGCCCTGTACTGGGGCTGCTGGAACTGTGTGGAACCGACTGTGTCTGGCTCTGGACAGCCCTGTCAGACACATTGGCCCACATCTTACCACGTAAACTCAAAGTCATATATTTTTCACCAGAATGATACTGATACACTGAAAAATTAATTGCTATGTATTGATCCCTTAATCTGATAGTTTATGGATTTGAGGGTTTTCTTATAGCTCTTGCATTGTCTCAAGTTTTTCTGAAGTTCATGCTGGAGGAGTGAAAAAGGGAGAAAATGAAAAAATACCCACTAACTTCATATGTTTTGGTAGCCACATGGACATAACACTCAATTTTTCCTAAAAAAGTGAAGGACACTTCTAGTCCTATAGAGGTTCAGCATTATCCCTAACAAGAAGTTTGAACTGTCTTCAGTATACAAAAGTGTTATAAAGGTATTAAAAGCGCATTTATGTATATGAATGTTTACAGTATTAGAAACTGGCTTGATATGTTTTACCTTAGAAGTTACCATATTCAGCAGGAGTGCATGAAACAGGAAAAATATGCAAGGTCCAGTAAGTATGACTGATGAAGAAAAATGGAATCATAACTCCCAGGAGGAAGAAAACAACCATTTAATACCTAGTAGACTTGCAAACAGGCATATAATCTGTTTTCCACGTCCACAAAAAAAATGACACATGAACTAAAGGGCTTAAACTGCAGGAAGGAAAATTCAGATTTGTCATTCAGAAGCTTCTTACTTCGCAGTAGTATCATTCTGAAGAGATTGTGAAAGAAATTGTCTTCCATTGCAAGGGTTTTGAAAAAATGAAATAACTAATGGTCTGCTAGGAATGACAGAAATAATAGTAAAGCATTCCCTTAGAAATGGGCCTCTTCAAGCATTACTGTTTTTACAGCTATATAAATAAGTAATCATTACAAAGGGGAGCTACAATATTATCCTATAATACCAAAACCTTTTCAAAAATGTAACATTAATGTGTGTAATTGGTAAAGCATATGGAAGCTTGATTTGAATTTTAATTAATCCATTGCACTTAGATGGAGAGTTTTGGCTTTTTAACATACTTATTTCTAAAGACTAAATAGTTTTCAGTGGTTGAAAAATGGAATTGCTTTCATATATGGAACTATGACTAAAACATTTCTACTTTTCAGTCTTTACCTTTTTACAAAATTTAAACTTCAATTACTCCAACATTAATAATTTTACCATTAGAGTTAGGACAAAAAAATAATAAAAAGTTTAAACTTTGGATCAAACAGACTTATTAATTTCTACTTATTAAACTCTGAGATATTCAAAAGAAAGTGTAACTGGTGCCTGTTGGATGAGAGACATTTAACTTGAACTGAGACATTTCACTTGAACAAATATGGGTTGAATAAGTGAATTTACAGGTGATATTATGGAGGAGCCATCAATTCAGCACAGATTTTAATTTTTTTATAAGTTTCCAATTTACCTGTTTACAAGTTATGAAATTTTGGCAAAAGTACATGTTTTGTTCTCTAAAATCAGAAAGAGAAGAAACAATTCTTCCTGTTTTTTGCTTGATTCCTTTTAATTAATTTGGTGGAAGGTAGATTGTAATAAGGTGAATTTGCATTACTTATCAGTTTTGCAGACTGACAACATAGTTCTTCTTTGGATGTTAGAGAATTTGTTTCCACTTGAGAGAGACTGGGGAAAGAAAAAAGAGATAAATGGTTTAGGATTGTTAAGGGTTACAAATCGTACTCATATATATATAGTGTGGATATAAAATAAGGGCACAGATTTTATTCCTGTTTTATAAGTCTTGAAAAAGAAAACGTATGTTTTATTTAGTTTATTTAGTAAATCTGATCAATAATAAAAACAAAATTCAAATCTTTATTAAATAATACTGAAAGCAAAAATATAAGCCTTGTTGAAAACATCTCTGTGTGAGACACAAAATCCTAGAACGTGAGCCTGACTGACCTAAAGGACAAACTGTCAGCTCACACAGAATTTGACAGAGATGTCTTCATCTGTTTAACAGAACAGTTTCCAGTGTACATAATTGTGTTCACTGACTTGTTTTCTACAATTTTATGGAGTTGAAAATATCTTATTAGGAATGATTCTTACATTGTCCTCAAATTTTTTACCCTTTGAACTGTACTTGCTCTATATTACTGTATTATTATTACATTATATTGCATTACATCACATCATATGACATTATAACATCAAGGAATGAACTGCATGGTGCTGCTGATTCATAACAGTAACTTCTCATCTTTATTTTTCCTGGTGTGGAATAAAATCCCAGGGGTTTATTTAATACTTAGTTAATGCTTTACTATATTTAATCCAGTTTTCCCTCTGCCCAGTCTATTCAAATGTATTATTTAACCATAATTTAAAGGCATATACTGCTGGAACTGCTGCATGTGTGTGTATTCTTGAAATAGCCTCCTGTATCTTATATAAAATGTTATAACTTTATTAGTCTTATCAAGTAAAACAACTTAGCTCTGTATTGCATAAATACGTTCTGCTATGCTCAGTATGCATTGTTCATCATTAGTGTCCCTTATTGAATAATCTCAAACAGCTGTAGCGAATGAGAATATCAAGTAATTTGAAATTGCAGTCTTTTTAAAGGTCATTGTCCTGTATCAGAAATGACTTGGAAGAAGCTTTTTATGTTGGTATCTTCTACTCAATTTGGTTTCACGTATTTTTTTTTAAATATAGTTGATGTAAACTAGTTCATCACAATAACTTCCAGCTTGAAACTGATTCCCTGCTGAAGTTGAAACTAGCAGTTTTCCATATAAATTATACTTTTATTGTTACTCAGAAATATTTTGTCTCTTTCAAGTTCTTAATATCATCTAGTGGTAACCTAAATAAGGTAGAAGTTAGATAGCTTTTTATTTATAAGTTGGATATAACTGCTGTGAAAAAGATCAGCATTTTTTTCAGTTCTCTGGCCATGCTTGCCTTTACCTCTCTTTCCACGGAGGTTAGACTTAAAAACCCAGAGCAAAGATGCAGATATAAATCTGTTGAGGATAATCCTCTCATGCTTGTGATATTTCTCTATTTTATCTGTCTTATTTTAAATGTACTTTGTATTTCCAAAACCTTAAAAAAGTATTATAGAACAGGACATAAATCAGGAAACATAGCTGACCTTTCATCACCTTGTATCTTCTAAAGTTCTTTATCTGCAAAAAGTAAAGGCAAGGTACAGGTGTGAAGGTGTCTCACTGCTGACTTAGTTCTGTAATAACTGCATGAGGAACAAAGCAACACAGAATATGATATGCTGTGAAACAGATGTAAAGTTGACAAAAAAATCTTCAACCAGAAATAGCATTGAATAACCAATAGTTCTACTGCATGCTGTTGAACATGATAGACTACTTTCAAGACACAGTGGAACTTGTACAGATTGTCTGAAACTGAGGTAAAATCAATAGTTTTTCTTTTCAGAAGTGATTAGGATTTGTTGTCTTTTTAGCTTAATTAATAAGCTAAAAATCAATATCTTTTTTAATGGTTAGGGCATTTTAAATTAGACTAGAATTAGAAGATAATGTGCTAGCTTATAGTTACAAATGTCAGTATTTTATTTATCTTTTCATATATCTCCATGTTAAAACTTGATCTCAGTAATACTGGGCTTGGAATTTCTGGATGCATTTCTCTTCTTTCTCTTGCCCGAGCGGAATAGAAAATAATTGCTTTTAAAAATTGGAATCTTCAGGACTAACGACATATCTGGTCAGTTATACTCCTCTTGTATTGAGAATTTAATGGTTTTATAAGTAATCATGCAAACTTAAAAATCAATCATGTCTGGGTTTTTGAAATATATCTTTTTGTAGGAGTTTATAGGACATGGTTTCTTCTCCTCACTTTAATCACTATGTTGAAATGTATTGCTGGGAAAAATGTGTGTTTCTCTGGAATCTGCATGTAATTATTTGCTGTTAACCCAGCATGTTCAGAATATCTGATAATTATCCTGCAGGAAATAACCAACCCAAAAGGTTCCCCTTTTATAAAAGGAGAGGATTGGCTAAAGGAAAGAAGATGATGCTCTCATCATGTAGATTTTTCAGGAGAGAAATGCTCTAGGCAAGTATCATTAAAAGTGTGTTTTGAATGAGAACAATATTCTCTGATTGATACAAATCCTAGAGAACTTCCTATGAACTGGAAATTCATTTTCATAGAGCTACAGATATATCTGTCACATTTGGAAATGTAGTATGTCTGACTGTTAATGTGATCAGAAGTTGTAAAAGTCAGTCTTAAAAGCTTTCAAGAAGTATGTCTGTGTTACTCACTCTAAAGGGCCATACAGTGTTATAATGATGGGATTATAATATAAAATATAATTATAATTTACTCCTTAGCTGACAGGGATTTCTAAACTGCCTGTTGCTTCTCATCTTTTGTTTCTCAAATTGTTCTTCAGCTCCCCACCTTTCTGTGTATAGAGACTAGGAGAAATATCTCATTAATTATACAAGAATTGCATCATCTTGCTATATTTGCCTAGGAACTCAGATGCCAGCATTGTATGTGTGGGAAGCAAAACTTCTTTGGCCTCCTTCCCAGAGTATGCCATTTGATGCTTAGTTACAATATACAGGAATTTTGACAGGGAATACCTCTGCTTCAGTTATGACTGTGGGCAGTAGGTGAAGGAAAAACTTAAATTTTCTTCCGGTCTACAAATACTGATCTGACTATAAGACACTTTATTTAATAGTAGAGATTTTTTTCTATTTTTATTCAATATCATGTTCAAGTTTTTTTTTCCCCTTAATATTATGTTTTTATAGACTGGTCTTCAATGTGCAATTTTGATTTTGTTTTATATCAGGCCACTTTAACCTGCCAGCTACCTCAGTCAATTAAAGTAAAGCTTTATCTTTTCTTCAGTCTTCTTGTGTCCCTGTGTCACATGCTTTGGAGTTCTTACACAGAATTGTCTTACCTTTATAGCTATAGAAAATATATGTTAACATAAATACTGCTAGTGCATTTGTAAACTCTGATCTACAGGAATTTTTAATCAAAAAGTTTTCTACACTTTAGTACAGGGCAATATATAAAATCAGCCAGAAATATTAACAAAGTGCAGACTCTTCTCTTTGATTTAAATGTAATTGCTCCAAAATCTTTTGCAAGAATGTTTTCATCTTGCATGTATCTCTGCAAGTTACCATGGCTCGCTTTGGTTTTTGTAATTCGCCACTAGCTTCAATTTAAGAGTACTCTTGAAGCATACCACTAGTTATACTAGAAGGTTATATGAGAACCTCCTTTCAGACCAAGTCTTACTGCTAAGTGTTTTATCAAAGTATGAGAGATTGTTTTTGCTTTGAAAGGTTGACAAAAATAACCCACAAAAAAAGAGTTACAGTATAGAATAAGAATAATTTGGTTCACAGAAGGTACTCATCAAAGTCTTTTGCTTGTTATATTTATTAGAATTTTTTAGTTCATTTTGAAGAAAATGAGACCAATTTACTTCTAAAAAATGTAATACTGCACCACAGCTGTGTGTTTATATTTTTGAGATGACTGGAACAAAATACAAGCAGTGCATTGCTTTTAATTTTCCAACCACCTGTATTTGAGTACTCCAACATGCATTTTGGAATCTTATGTCCTCAGAGTACATTAGATAAAGGCCAGTAATCATTGTCAAGGCTAAATATTTATAAACGGCATAAAGCTTTTTGCAATCCTAAAAAATCTAGAATAAATTTCCTGTAATACAAAAATGCTCCCTCCAGACGCTTTCAGATTACAATAAACAAAATGCATTAGCTTAAAACATGCAGGGTTCGTTTCCTCACTTGCTTTTGTAAATAATTGGGTTGTTCATATAAAGCTTGTCAAATGTGTTATATAATAGAAAATGTTTTTTTTTTTTATTATAAACTTAGAGCAGTGATGACCTAGATGTAAATTTAGCTTTCAAAAGCTTTTCATTTTGTTTTATTTTCCTTCTTAAATGTTACTGAGGTCCTTGAAAGAAAGCAGGGCATTTGTTTTTTAAAGTTTCCTTTACTCATTCTGCTTGCAGAGATCATAATCAAGACAAGATAATCCTCCATTTGGCATCCTAATAGTTTCCATTATAACTGACTGACAGAGCTTTACAGCGCTATGAAATACTACTAAAATAAGGATCAAATTGTTTTCTCATTCTGAAAACAAAAGTGCAAAGGAGGGGCATATCTTCCATAAAGTTTCATGATATTGTGCACTTGAGAAGGATAAACTTCTTGCATTTTCTCTAGAGAGCAGCTTGTAAAAAATAAATCAGCGTATAACCCTTGGAGATGTTGGCAGTATAAGATAAGATATTTTTCACCTCCTGTCTCAAATGCCTTTATGCTACACATGTAAAGATAATAAAAAGAATGCAATGAAAAGACCCATTTGGTCATCTTTATGTGTCCACTTGCTACATGAAGACTTCATGCTATTATCCCATACTGAATTAAGATCACAAGTCAGAATGGAAATGGAAACACATAAACACAACCAGTGGTTAATTCTTGGATACAAAGATCATTTAATGATATTTGTGGCTCAGTGCAAAGTCATTCGCCTGAGTCTGTTTGTTCCTTCAGCTCTGCTTTGTTCCTTAATCATGTTAAACTAGGAAATAATGTTCTTTTTGAAATTGCAAAGATTTCTCTCTTCAAGTGGAGAAATGTGCTTTTACTCTCTCTCAATAGACTTCTGAGTAATTTAATCGTTTGTAGTTGAGCAAAATTTTCCAGCTTGTTTCAAAGATTTAAATTTTGGTTAATTACAGTCCTAGATTCAGCAAGATGAAGTTTTCAACAGTAAATTTATTTTAAATTTAATTATTACTCGCTTTAAAAATTATTACCATAATTTTTATTCTTTTTATTCTATATAACATTTTCGTTGCAGGCCTTGAAGACATTACTAAAAAAGGAAACAACAGTGTGAAAAAATGCTTAAAGAAAACATACATATTATTAAAAATCTTCCACTGATAATTAGGCTTATAAAGTTTTATATAAAAAGCAAATCACCTCTTTTCCCCCCTTAAGAATGAGCAAATTACTTGTGGAATGGGATTCTGTTGACTGTAAGACGGTTGAAATCATTGTGTAGCTTGAGTGAGTTGACCATGTAAGTGCTCAAACTCAGAAAAAAAATGTTTATAATTCTACTGCATTCCCTTCAACAAATAATAGTAACTAATTTGCTTTGAACATGGCTTTAACTTCAGTGCAGTTGACCTGAAGAAGGAACTTTACAAACTACAATGTGAGAAGGCGTAAAATGTTCTGCCCAGTCTTGGCTAGAAGGAGTCAGGTTAATGAACTATTCCTTTCCTTCTGACAGACATCTTTATAGAGAAACCTGGCTAAACATGTGCTTAACTAAGAGTATGAACAGAAACAGATGTTTTATCAACATATTAGAAATTAGTTTGTAAACATGAAATGCAGTGAAGCCTGATCATTTCAGAGAGCTGCCAGGAGATTAAGTTTTCCTTATCTGAGGAAAATGTAGTTGGTCTTTTACTTGAACTTGTTTATTTTATAAGTAAGTAAGATTGATAGATCAGTCTTCCTTTTTTATAATGACATGTTTACAAATCATCCACCCTTCCCCTCTGTCCCATTAGAATATCCTGGATTATATTGTTTTGGGGCCTATTACTGTCCATTATTGTTGACCATGTTGCTTAAATATACATAGCCACAAATTCATTGATCTTGTAGATAAGGCTTGGAATAACCACATTTTGCTCTGTAATTTATGCACTTTCACTTATTGTTTTATTAATAGAAAAGAAAAACATGCCAACAGAATAGAAAAGAAAAACATGGGCTTGAAATAAAGCAAGGCAAACTCTTGCCAAAAATAGTCTAACCTCAAAGCATATAGCCCTGAGTGTTTGCAGGTAGAAACAGTGTGTCAAAAACCAGTCCTTTGCCACTGTGAATGTAAGCAGTCCTCTTCCATAGCAAGTTGAATACGCTGTGCAAGGCTTTCATTGTCTGCTGCATCACTTCTAACAGTCTTACATCAAGAACAGAAAATAAGTCTCCTTACACAAATTTCTTAAAGCAGTCACCATCTTCTTTGGGTTTTTGTTATTTGTTTGTTTTCTAGAGGAAAATATTGAAAAATGTCCTACACATATCCCTCCCTCCATTGCTACTGTTTATTCTGAGGCTTATGCTGAAGCAGTCACTCCTGAGCACACCTTTTGATTTTGTACGTTACATGTGTGTCAATGATAAATATCCTTATTGATATTATGTTCTTGATACTATTTCAAGTAAAAAAATGACTTCTAGACAAAACTCAGGTAAGAAACTGAAGGACATGTAATTACAAGGCTTATAATTCATTGCCTAGGTTCATATGTTAAAATTCATTTATATGTTAAAATTTCATCATAAGTTTCTCTAGTGACTTTTGAGCTAAAAATTAGCATGGTACTCAAAAGGATAAGGGTATTTCTTTCTTCCAAATTTCCAAAACTTATAAAGAAGATTTTTTAATTTTTAAAAAACTTTTAAATAAAATAATAAAAAGACAATAAAATTATTATTATTTTAAACTCTAACTGCAATTATCTTATTTACCCATGATTTTTCTCTAGATTATAGTTTAGTTTGGGAAAACACAGCATTTTGCAGTTAAGCAAATGTTAACAGCTTTTGTTGGGTACTCATCCTTATTGAAGTCACATTTCTATTGTCAAAAAACGTTCTCTTCATTATGAGAATATGTTTAAGCTGCATAGAACCATAAGTTTACAAGTCTTACTACATTTCGTAAGGAAAACAGAAGTGAAATTGTCACAAGGAAATTAAGGATGACAGTTCTACTGTCTCATACATGTACTTATTGAATATCTGATATTCTTGCTTATGGATCTTGTCTTGCCACTTGTAACCAAGAGTTTAAGTTTATCCATAGCATGTGTCTTGTCAGCTCCAGCATCATTCCCCAGAAATGCTTGTACAGGTAAATGCCTGAGGCTCTGGAAAATAGATATGGCTATAGGGAAAAGGTTTTACTGAACTTTGCCACCCCTGAATGGACAACTTCTTTAAATGTATATGTAGGATAAAGGTCCTTCGTGAAGTACTTAATATTGATCTATGTCTAGCATTCTACAAACTTGGATTTGAAATTTATTCTTAAGATTCATATATATATTAAAAGAAAGGTATGGCTGTTCTGATTTTAAAATCCAATACATTTCTGCTTCTCTGATTCTTCATTGTCTGGGATTTTTGTTTGTTTGGGGTTTTTTTTAGTATAAAAGCTAAGAAAAATCTATACCTCTTTTCAAATTCACTAACAAATCAGAAGTTAACTCCTCAGTGCTGGAAGATATGAAAACCAAGCTACTTTGCAGGAAACTGCTGGCATCAGTTTTGACACAGATGTAGTATGAAGGACTGATGCTGGGAGAAGCAGCTGTCTAGTTATATGTAGGAGGCTAGAAAAACCTTTGCCATTCTATTGCTTCCAATGTGTTAATTATCTTTGGTTGCTCTTGCCTTGGTCTTCTGCAGATTTTATGTTAGCAGAATGTCAAAAAGCAATACCCCAGAGAACAGACCTTGGTGTTATTTTTTTCTGAAGACTATCTGAGGTGTAGAAAACCATTTTCTATTTAGATAAATTTTGCCATTACTTGGCATCCTCTGAGGCGACAAACTCATTCAAATTATACTGACAGCAAAGGAGCTCTTCAACTGTCTATATTACAGGAGATATATATTTAAAAGAAGATGATAACATGAAAATCCTAGAGTTATTTTGTAAGATATCAGAAATAGACTCTCCATCATTTCTTTCACTCAGAACTGTCCCTGTTCATAGGCTAATTAATGTTGACATTTGACCAGAATATTCAAAAACTTTGTACTGAGACATATTTATCCTAGCTATGACAGTGATCCAACTGAGACATCGTGTCAACAATTCCAATATATTCAATGCAAATGTGACACATTCTCTATACCCTGAAGGACAAACAGTAAATCACTTTTTGTTCTATGCTGGCTCACTCCTTTAAAGTGTAGGTGGGATACTTTTCACTTTCATAACAGATATTATAGGTTTTGCCAACTCCAAACAAAGATATTGGATTATTTTCATATGAAAGTCAAATATTAAAAACGGACAACATTTTACAGAGACAAGTGGATGCAATCCTTTGAGGAAAACTGAGGCTATTAGAGTATTTGGGGAAAATATTTTATAACCTTTATATTGTATATCAAGGGAATTACATGTTTTGATTTATATCCCAAATAGTTTTCCTTCTTTTCTAATGACCTGCTGTGTATCAAGTGAAATTATTATGAGGATGATAGTTTAATTCATATCACTAAAGGCCAAGGTGTTGTCCTGTAACAATGCCTTCCGAGCATTCTTAAGGAGGATTGTGTGTAATGTCATGTCTTTCCTCCTGTTTTGGGATTTTGTGGTTTCTCATCCATAAACCATTAAATAAATCTAAAAAAAAAAAAAAGAAAAAAGAAAACAAACATGAAACTCATGTTATTTAACACAGGATTGTGGAAGTCAAATGTGTGGTACTAAGTATGAGGTGGCTTGCACTTTTTCTATCTAGTTTGGAGATCTAATAGGATTCAGATATTTAAGATATCTGGAAAAATGGTTGCTCTTTAGGTTTGAATTCAAGCTGGTTCTCCTCACCATATACTTTCTGAAGTATTTGGGTGATAATGTGAAACATTTCAATGAAAACTTGGAGAAAAAGAACAAGATGAGCAAGGAAAAAAGTGTTGAAAATACAGTGTCTCATCCACATGATTTCCACAAAATTTGTGGAAACTGCATTTTGCATTTTCCTAAAATTTTATTTTTTAAAAATAAAGCTAGGTAATTAGTATACCAAGGTCTTAGCCATTTTTACCAAAACAGCCTTTGGTAGGGGTCAAAGTGTTCAAAATAGGAACTTTAGTGTTTGTGATTCCTTATGAAGAGGAAATGTTTTGTACACTTCAAAACTTCCCTTTTCTATCAGTATTCCTCTCACTGTGTCCTATGGCTATCTTCAACTCAAAATAAGTCCTTTACTCTCAGTCTTTCATGTAATTAAATGTATTAATGTGCTGTGAAGGAAATGCTCTTTGGCTATTTATGGTTCAAAACTTATAGGTTTTACAGACTTGAATTAATAATTTGGTATTTTTCACCATCACTTTTTTTTTTAAATAGGATAAAAAGCTTGAGTAAATAAAAAAAAAATAAAAGTGGAATGAAAACACAGGTCAGAAATCAAAGTGTAAACCATTGGTATAATGGTAGAGAGAGCTTAGCTGATTTATCTCATCTATCTCTAAGCTGATGACAGGAAATGCTTTGTATTCCTAAATTTAGTATCCATGGCTTGTAGCTTTTCTGTCTTAAGTTTTTTTTGTTTCAGATCCTATCATGGCTCAGTTTCCTGTTACTGTAGACATTAAACTTTGACAACACCTCCTCTGCATAGTTTTTTCTCATTTTCTAGTATGTATGTTAAATTTTTCCTTGTATATTTTCTGTGATATATTGACATTATTACTTTTATTTCAGAAGTTTAAAAAAGCAATAGGACAAAAATCATAAATTCATTTTCTTGGTGATGACCTTAGGCAACAGTAAAAAAATAATGCATACATACACATTTGCTGGAGTGAACCACACGGAACACAGTATTATACTACTACTATCCTTCCCATGAGTGTACATTAGGATGAACGATAGAACTGTTCAACTTGAGGGTGATAGGGTGATGAAGCCACGTGTAGTGAAAATACAAATCAAATAGTCAGTTCCTAATGGAATTACTATTACCATTAACATTAACATGGGGATTAGAACACACTAAAGATATCTCCAGTATAGAAGCCTGTTTGAAAATATATGGTAGAACTACTTTCAGATTTTCTTCCAACTTCTGTCCTTCATGCAAGGAAAATTTATCTTTCTGCTAAATTTTTATCTTCTAAATAGCTTCACTGCTTACAAAGAGCATCTTTCTTTTATTGCAGCTCTCTAAGTACCAAAGACCTTATGCTCATAACTATCCAGCAACTTCAGTTTTTCTTTGTTGAATTTGTACAGAAATCTGAGAAAGCTGCACAGAAATCAGTCTTGCTGAGTTTTCTTTAAAAATTAAAATAAGTATTTTCTGTACAATATTTGATTGCTTTAATAAGAGAGTCTGTAACTGTTACAGACAGAGTGTTATAGGATACCTTCATCCCCTTGCTCACTGAAAAAAAAATGAAATATTTTATTCCTCTTACATATGGTATCATCTATACCAGTATTCTGGGTTTGGCTGGGATAGGGTTAATTTTCACCAGACATAGCAAGAGGCATGGCCTGGCTGTTTCATGCCAGACTATTTCATACCATGTTGAAGTCATGCTCAATATATAGGAGGGAGCTGCAGTGGGAACTGTGACTGAGCATTGGATTTTCAGCGATGAGCAGTGTCACTGAGCATCATCCACTTGGCTGTTCCTTTACTGTTGTTATGACTATTTACTCTCTCCTTATCCTGTTCTAACAAATGGTTCTTGTATCAGCCCACAAATTTTTACCTTTTCCTCCTGATTTACCTCCCTATCCTATCTAGGAGTAGCAAAGTGAGTAAGTGGCTGCATAGGGGTTTTTTTGTTGCCATCTGAGCTTAAACCAGGACAAAAACTACTTGGTCTATGAAAAATATTAATAAATATGTGATTTCTGTGTGCATCTTTAAAGAAACTTGAGGCATTGGGCATCACGTGTTATGGCTGTTTGCTCTGAGATATAATTTGCACAGTAAAGATATTTTCAGTGTGAAAATGTATGACTTTGTCAGTGATGGAAACTTTCAAGGTGTAAAAAAAAAAAAAATTGATCTTTTACATCTAACAAAGTACCTGTGAGCAGATGATTTATGGCTTGTTATGTGACCTGTCTCCCTAATAATGAAATATTTGAATACCATAACCTTTCCCATCTGTTCAGTGAACAGATGTGACTTGGTGTTTGGCATCTGATCTTTGCAACAATTAAATTCACTCTTTATATAAGTAACACAGGTGACAATGTGTTAGAAGCCAATAAGATTTTCATGTGGGGCAATTACAATAACATACATAGATGCAAATGAAGCCCATTCACAGCACAGGGTAAAGATCACAGAAACTCTGAAGAGTTTCTAAGGAAAGAGGAAGGTCTTGGTTTCCAAACATTCAAATCGATGTTCATCAGATTATGAAAACCTCCTTATACAACACGAGCAATATTGTCTTCCTTTCAAAAAAAAAAAAGCCTGTAACAAGATTGGAAGTGTACCTTTGTAAATGTATAAACATTTGGTTGGAAACTATGAAAATCCAGTGCTTACTACTTATTATTGGTCTCTTCTGATATTTATATCAATTTTCTTCATTTTTCATAGGCACATATGCATTATAAATTTTTAAAAAATTCCAAAGTGAAATGGAAATAGAGCTTGCTGGTAGCACTGTGGATTGTAGAGAAATAAGTAATGAAATTAAAAGCAACTTAGAAGTACTCAGGAAACTCAAGTATTTCAAATAGCTGTTATTTGCAATCCCCAAAATCAATTTTCTGTGCGAGATTCATACACCGTGCATATCTTCATTTGTATACTAATCTCAGGTTATGGAGTGTCTTAGTAAGAAAAAAAGCAAACTGTTAGCATCATTCCTTTAAAATATACATTACAGTGAAAAATCTGTAGTGGAATAATAATTTTATGATTTATATTGGTATCTTTCCTGGTTTATGGAATGTTGATTACAGATAAACAGCCTTGCTACACCCTTGTTAATACTTGTTGTTTCTGCATTCAAGTACAGAAACTCAAGCTTAGTTTTGTTGAGAAAGAGGCAAAAGAGGAAGTCTTGTTAATAATACTTGATTGAACCTTCAATATTCAGCTTGTTGTTCCTCTCTTTCTGTGGTGGCTTTCCTCTTGCAGCAGAGAATTCTCTCTGGAGTCCTAACCTCACTGCTGACACTTGTGATGTCTTGACCTCCCTTTTTCTGTGTATCTTTGAGAAAGGAAACTTGATTTCTCCTATGAATGCTAGTACTGATCATTTAAACAATAAATGGGTTTATAGTGTATTCTTTCGTAAAAAAAAAAAAAAAGATAAGATTTCTCTGGAACTTTTTATTTTTCACCTTCTCCGTCTCCAAATACTCATGGCAATAAATTTTTACTTGAAGATATATATTGTAAAATTGGTTCTTAGTGAAGATAGAAGTGCAGAAATGTTGTATTGAAATACATGATTTTTACTCCTATATACTTTTTACTGTACTTTCTGACTTTTGTTGTAATATCTGCTCAATATATCTTCTGAGTCTAAATGCTAGATTGCCACAAGTTTCTCCCTAAAAATGTCTTAGTTCTGTCTAAAAAAATGTCTCAAAAGACTTTATCTCTAGAGAAGTGTATTTCATACTGTTTTAAAACTGCATACCATTCCATTCTTTTAACATCAAAAATATGTTACTTCATCACTGCTTTAGAGGCTTTCTGAGTTCAAATCTTAAGAGTTTTGTAAGCTGAAGTATTGTGAATTTTCAGTATATTTCTATTAAGTTGTTCTTTCCTGTAGCTTTCAGAAACTCATCATTTAACTGCATCTTTCTTCTCTCTGGTTGCACTATAATATATTACAAAAACCTAATTCTTTATGATAAATTTTACTCAGACAATTTCTTTTTCTGATGTTTATCTGTTTACCTGGTCTTGAAAGTGTTCTCTGAATTAGCATATTTCTACTAACTTCTTAACCTGTTTCTTTTGGGCAGAATGCCTGGTTAATGAAAATTTAACAGCTTACTTGGAACTTAATGAACCTGTAAAACCTTTTATCACTGTGCCTTATAACAGTTGCTTCATCTGTTATATTTTATGATAATATCCACAAGAAATTTTGAATCTTCCCTCTGTTTCATTATAGTTTTGGTGTTTGAAGTTTGTCTGGGTTTGTTTTTATTATTCCAGACATCTTTGCAGATCTAATTTTTATTCTGGTTTACTTACATGCTTTTTCTTAGCTCTGTGTGACCTCCTTTACTTAAGATTTTGTCTTTGTCCAAGAGAATTGTGATATTTGACACTACCACATAACAGAAATGGTTTACATGGTTTGAGAATGCTTTGTTGTTGTCAACTTTCTTGATACTTTTTAAACTGTGTGATTTTTATTGATCACTTTTAAG
Organism: Urocolius indicus; assembly: GCA_013401255.1. Classification (NCBI taxonomy): domain Eukaryota; kingdom Metazoa; phylum Chordata; class Aves; order Coliiformes; family Coliidae; genus Urocolius; species Urocolius indicus. The sequence continues at coordinate 328,536 of WBNH01010074.1, forward strand.
TTTGTTTTCTTTTTAATACTATGATATCCTGAAAAGTCATTCTATGTATTTCTTTCAACGTTTATGAGATCCAATGTCTTACATGGAGAATTTCAAACTAATTTTGAGATCCTTGACTGGAAGCAACATACACAGATCTTATTCTGTTTTGTCTATGGGAACTACAGCACATTGACTATTGCTTTGTCTAACCTGATACTAACAGCTCTGGACTCGTTACTGACATCTATGCAGACAATACTAGGAAATTTTTCATCTTAGTTGAAAGTTTGATTTATAATATTTTAGTTATTTGATAGGAATTAATTTATAGACATTATTGTGAAAGCATTATTTTCCAATTACCACCCTGTTTCGTGCAACCGGTCCTTTTTACAGATCTTAATTTCCTATGAATTGTAGCTATGGTGAGAAAGTTCAGTTTTCTCTTTCATTTTGACTCTTGTAAAATTATTTATCATTCATTTTGACTTATTCTAGAGACTTTTTTTCCCAGAGATCAAAACAAGTATTTAAGTACTTATAAAAGGTTTGTTTTTCCTCAGAGATTTCATAATTCTGAAAACTTTGTCTGTTGTGATGGAAAGAGATGTTAATAGATCCAAAATCCAAATGGAAATATGGCAAGTACTTTGGCTTTTCCTCATCTTTCTGAAATGTATAACTGATGTGGAATTTGAAAAAATAATGTTTTGATGTTGCACTTATGTAAAAAAGAGTAAGAATAGTTTGAGGTAATGGAAAAATATAACTATACACAGATACAAATACAAAAAATAAGTCTAGAACTTAAAATACATAAGGAATTACTATTAATTCTTTAAATCATCATAGAAGCCAGATAAGTAAGCAACAATATAACCACGAAGAATGAAATAACACTCTGGAGAAGTAAGAATTTTCTCCAAAGCTATGCTGATACACCTGTTCCATTGTATGTCAATTTTTTGAGACTTTGAGAAATACCTTCAGATGAAATATTGGCAGTGGCTATCAAACATAACAAAAATAACTACGATCTGTGCAGAGTGACTGATAATACCTGAAATCTGTTTCTCTATGCAATTGCTTTGTAAATTTTACTTATGCATATTTAAATGACTTCAGACATCTCTAGCTGGGGTAATCATAATTCACTTAGAGTGTCAAAATTCTGTATTGAAATATTTGTAGAAAGAAGATGATCAGGTCTGAGGAAGATCTCGCATTTCATACTCTCTTTGATAAAACATTTTTCTCTCCAAAGAAAAGAGTACATTATCAAAACTTACTCTTGACTTTTTTTTCCCTTGAAGTCACAAAATCACATTTATTTCTATTTCTTTCTTTCTCTCCAAAACGTTTTTAAGTGTTTAAATATGAGTAAAGCCACAGTGCAGCTAACTATGAACTGTGAAATGTACTTAACCTACAACTCTGTATAGTAATATTTTGATTGCTGCTGAGGGCAAAGTAGTTTAGTTTCTGTCATTATATGTATATACATTATGAAGAACTGCTGGCATGAGGATAATAGAGATCATTTGAAAACCATTTTTTAAACAGATCCTTAGAAATCAGTAAAAGAAAGCCAGAAAGATGAAACATGTCCCTGTGATATAATATTCAAGCTAACAATTATAATAAAACAAAACTGATAGTCTTTTTAATACTGTATGGGGAACTAATATCTTTGATTCTTATGCAAACACCTGATTCTCATATGAATATCCATAATCTTAGAAAGACCTAGCAAATAAAAAATACCCAAAGGTATGTATGTGAAGCTTTATAAGAATCTGAGTATGCTAATTGAATCCTTTTACAGTTCTATTAATATTAACAGTTCTGTATAAATTTCACATGATTCTATGTAGAACATTTTTCTTATATTAAGTAAAATTTACCTGTTTATATTAAAATAAGAAGTTTCTATGCTGTAGCTCGCCTTCCAGAATTGAGTAAGTACAAGCAATTATATGTGTTTAAAATAGGTCTATTAAAAAGATCTCAATTTATAAAGGAGTTCCAACACTGACATTGTTGAAAAGAATCTTACAGCCTATGATGATGAACTAGTAAGTGCTCAAATCCTTTTTTTCACTCTAGTTAATCAAGTTTACACATTGAATTTTTAGACACTTCTTACTTAAGTATGAAAAGTTGCTATTCCAAACCAGAGATGTTTGACTACTGAATTAAGCAGCCTATATGAACCTGAGGCTTCCAGAATCCTTATTTTGACCTCCAACGCTCGTTAAGTTTTATTTCCAGAGATAATTTCTTCAATAGTTTTAATCACACACCTGCATTCATTAAATATGTTTTGTTTCCAACCTTGTGGATTTTGCTTTTTGTTGTATAGATGGAGAAGAGCTCAAAACAAGTAGTGTCGTAACTGGGTAAAGGCAAGTGGATATCGGGGGAAAATAAAAAATTCAGAAGGCTTGTATGTCAAGGAATTTCGAACTACCCATTAAATGTGTCTAACAAGGTAGTTTCTATAGAATGTTGACTGGATTACTTCTTGCTGAGAGGAATGGCAAAAATGTAGATCTCTAGCTGGTTTAGTTTGGATATGCATAAAGAGTAGTATTATAATAGGCAGGAGTTATCCTGTCAAGGTTTGACATGGAGCCGTTTCTGGTAATGGGAAAAGGGGCTGTAAAGATGGGTCCTGTAAGAAGTTGCTCAAAACTCTCCCCAGCTCTGAGCCAGACTTACTTCTGCATCTGAGAATATTAGGCACCTACATGATCAATTTTTAAGAAGAAGAAGTCGTAAAAGGAGCATTCTTCTAGTTCCTTCTTGTTCTGTACTTCCTTCTTTTCCAGCTGGTGGTGGTGCAAGGAGTTGGAAGAGAGAGAAAAGTGACCATGCAGACCCCAAGGTCAGTGAGGGAAGAGAGGAGGAGGTGTGCTGGAGCAGAGACTCCCCTGCATCCTGTGGAGAGGACTGGTGAAGCTGAGCTTTGATTTTAAAGTGCTGGTTGTTATTTTCTCATCATCCTGCTCTCTTTTTTTTTTTAATTTTTGTTCTGTTCTGTTTCTTGTAAGTAGTAGAATCAACTTTCCTGACTTTCCTAAGTCAAATACTGGAGTCTGTTTTGCCCAGAACTGTAACTGGCAGTGAGCCCTCCCTGCCTTTGTCTCAATCCACAATATCCTTGGTTATCTTTTTTTCGCTCCCATCTCACTGGGGCTTCTGCCATCCTAAGGAGGGTGGGGGTGATTGTGGGGCACCAAGCAAGAGACTGTCGTTGTGCTTCGTTGCTGTCTGGGAAAAACCACAACAAATCCAGAGGGATTGTGTCACTGTGTAAAGTATATAACTTAGTAATTGAAAGAACAGCTGGAGGGAAGGGGAAAAAGAAGCAAATACAGTTAAAAAAAAATGGCTTTCAATGGAGTAACACCAATATAACTCCATTCTTAGATATAATCTTTAAAGAGGAAATAAAAAATACTCCTGACTCCATTGACCTCTGTCTAGTAAAAATACCTCTGCCTTCCCAGACTTGTAAACAACACAACAATTGTACAAGGGGTGATAATACTAAACCTTTCCACTCACAGCAATGAAGGCTCTGAAATTATTAGAGGCAATAAATGTTGTTGTTTATCATTGGACAAACAATTCCTTGTACGTTGCAAAGTTTATCCAGGTACCAGTGTAATGACAGCATATTTTTAGAAATAAAACTAGCAGCTGAGGATATCACATTACATAGGTGACTAATTTAAAGCAAACCCAACCATTTTTCCCTAAGTTGTCACACCTACATACTCATAAAACTTGCCCAAGAGGTTTGACCAGCACTCAGGCACCAAAAGGCTTGTGTTGAAGATATCTGCCAAAGAGGCACTAGACAAAAAAAAAAAAAATCAGCTAGTGAGACTACCTCATCCTTCCTGGATGTTTTTTTCACTAGACAGAGGGTTTGTTTTAGACAGAGACATTATTGATGGTAATTACAGCCTTTAATCTCTATCTTTCCCACTTCTGATTATAAAGATTTCTTTTCTTATCTAGATGTTTTGAAGTACCAAATCTGTGTTCTCTACCTTTTTTCATATTTTCTTCATACTGCTCTCTGATTTAGTGTGGGCACATGCTGTTTTGTGTTTTCCTAATCTAGGTGTCCTGAGAAGTTCAATGGAGGTATGCTTTGACTTTGATGACACATTGTTCTTATAACCATTCTTACCATTTTTTTCAGGGTTTCCACACCTAGACATTCTTCTTCATTCTCTTTTCATTCCATTTTTACCACTTCTTTTAAGCCTTTACACACATGGAGCACTTTGTTACCCTATAGCAAAGAAGATGTAGACCCCTTTCTTCATTCTGACATAGCTTTTTGGTGACATAGTTAACCATTTTGCTCTAAGTGGAGATTTCTATTTCATGTTAGGTTGAATTATGAACCAGTTTAACTCATAATATCTTTCAAGAAGATGCTTAATTTTTTAAATGTTAAGGAAGTTAACTCATATCAAGATCATATTTTTTTCAAATCATCTCCTTTGGGAATTTGGTTGTAATATGTCTCTTCTCTCTGTTCTCTCAGTTGGAAAGCAGTGTTTTTCCATGAATAAAAAATGTATACATCCCTTACCTAATAGTAACTGGTATACCTCTCCCATATACTGTCAAAAGTCTGTTTGGATCCATTAGACATTTCATGCTTGATACTGCTTCAACAAGGGTTTTTTTCTGCTGTTTCCCTGTACTTCCTGACTAAAATCTGGGTATAAGAACTTTTTTTTCTCAACAATCTGCTCACTTAACAGTCTGCACATGAAGGCCATTTTTTTTGTGTGCTTTAGCTCTAGCAACAAAGTTCTTACCTGAATGATCTTTGTAGATCCTGCTACACTACCAATCTCACCTTAGCAATGCCTTAGATGCGATACATGAAATCTGTTGACTGTTTCTGTGAAGAGACTGCAGCACTTCCTTTTATTTTCCACAAAAATTTTTAGAAACTTCAAGTTTAAAATGTTTTAAATTTAAGATTTTCTTTCAACTTAGGTAAAAGTCCAAGATTGTTATTATTGTGTTATGTATGCAATCTGAGGTAGCAGCTAAGTGTAAGGGTAGAAAACCATGTTACTCTGTTAATGCAAGAAAAGATAGAGCGATGAAGTCTGTATGTATGTAAACAAATTCAGAGTACTGCTATATAAGTCTGTAAAACTTAACTTCAACCAGATTAGATCTGGAACATCATATCTGCTGAAAATTTCTTTTGCTTAAAATGCTAAATTTGACAGTTACCGAATTGTAATGAAAACTGAGTATGCAGCATACTTTGCAATGATTTGAATTTTAATAAAATGAAAGAAACTGGATATAGTGTGAGGAAGCTTAGAGGGAAAATGTTATACTTATTCCAAAAATAAAACATACACAAATTTGAATGGGAGGTATTGAAAACAATTTTATTTGGGAAAATGCTTGGATTTATATGTAGGTTTTAACAGATTAGTAAGCCCCTACAGTCTTATTGCTGTAAATAGAGAGGCTTATTGTAGACATCTGATGTGTTGAGGAAATAGAGCTGATATACTGTAAAAAAGTTAAGAACCATTGACCCAAGCTATAGAAATAGTATTACATAACTATCCATTTCATGAGTATTATCTGAGGCTAATGGATGTATGCCACTTTCTGTATACGTGGATTTGATCCTTGTACCTTCACCCACCATAGTTTGAGCATTATTTTTGAATTTACGTTTTTTTTCAGACTTGTAAGGAAGATAAAGTAGTAGACAATTCACCAAATGAAAAGGCAATCTGGTGAGTTCATATTTTAGCATAATATTCAGGTGTTGTTGAGTGTGTTTGTCTACTTAATGCCTTAGCTCCAAATCTCCACAAGAGAAATCATTATCTTAGAATCATTGAATCATAGACTTGTTTTGGTAGGAAAAGAACTTTAAGATCAGTTACTAGCCTAGCACTGCCAAGCCCATCATTAAACCATATTCTTCAGCACCTCATCTACATGTTTTTTAATATATCCAGGTATGGTGACTCTATCACCTCCCTGGGAGCCTGTGACAGTGTTTAACAATACTTTCAAGGAAAAAGTTTTTCCTAATATCCAATATAAACCTCCTCTGGCACAACTTGAGGCCATTTACTCTTGTCCTTTCACTTTTTATATGGGATAACAGCTCCTACCTCTCTACAACCTTCCTTCAGGTAGTTGCAGAGTGATAAAGTCTCTCCTCAGCCTCTTTTTCCCTAGGTAAATAACCTCAGTTCTCTCCTCATAAGGCTTGTTCTCTAGACCCTTCACCCGCTTCCTTGCTATTCTTAAGACATGTTCTAGCACCTCAGTGTCTTTCTTCTAGTGAGGGGTCCAAAACTGAATGCAATATTAGAGGTGTGGCCTCACCAGTGCTGAGTACAGGGGGACAATCACTTCCCTGGTAATGCTGGGTACAATATTTCTGATGCAAACCAATATGCCATTGGCCTTCTTGGCCACCTGGGCAGACTGCTGGCTCATATTCAGGCAGCTGTCAGCCAACACCCGTAGGTCTTTTCCTTCAGGTAGCTTTTCAGTCACTTATCCCCCACCCTGTAGCTTTGTGTGGGGTTTATGTGATCCAAGTGCAGGACTCAGCACTTGGCCTTGTTAGACCTCATACAATTGACATCTGCCCATTGTTCCAGCCTGTAATTTGAGCCCCTAAATAATGTGGTGGTGAGCTGTAGGACAATACAGATATATTCCTAATATCAAATTATTTTTTAACTCCTTTACGTTGCACCTCTCGAAAGGAATAGATGCCACTCTTGGCAAACTCTTCAGTGCAATTTTGTTCTTTAGTCAAGACATGCTCTTAGTTTCAACAATTCTTGTCCAAAGGAATTGTATGACACTTAACTGTTCATTACATGTTTTTCTGGCTACATTATTTTTGTGTTAAAAACAAAGAGGATTATTTTAAAGAAGCTCAGATTTTGTCAGAGAGCATTAAAATATATTTTCACGCTCATCAGAATTTGCCAAGTCCAAAAGGGAAATACAGACACATTGATGCCAAGCTAGACAAAAATGTGTTAGTATTTATAATGTAGTCTCATTAAATCAGGAAGCATCAGGGTTTAATCGACTTGGAGTGTAATTGAGTCCAACCAGCTGTCTGGAAAAACTCTGTGTTGTGCACCTGTTTAAATATGATTATTCTGCCTTTGTATCCCACCCATGGTTTTCTTTTTTTCTATGTCTCCGCTTCCAAATATCTGGAAACATTTTATTTGACAAAATAAAATCAGGAAAATGTATACATAGTACACAAAAGAAGAAAGGAAAGGGGTAATCAGCTTCATTGAAGTGGTAAATCTTGACATCATGTAAATTGGGCTAGAAAAACTACTGGGGAGCATGTTGTGGCAAACACAGGCATAGGAAAGGCCTGTGTTAAGTCCCTTATGTTTTTGTTATCATGGATTACTATTAATTCATTTGCTACATTAGTTAATAAATTGTCTGAGTGAAATAAAAGGGTAGAGAGAACTGCATGTTAGTGGGGAGAAACCACTTGCATTCTTTTTATGCATTTCTTACCAAAATAGCTATATAAATGAAATGTTTAACTAATATTTGGCTCAGTTAATGTGTCATATTTCTTGTATTATTATTAAATTGCTGTGATTGTGTTACAATTGATGTATCTTCTAAGTTGAAAAGCAATTTCAGAAATTAATTTACCTATTATTTGCCATTTGTCTTTTGGTGATTTATTAATTGCTTCTTATTCTGACTATAGCTGCTGAAGGATACCCACATCATATTTCAATCCAAGGAACTTTTGAACTCCAAAGAATTATACATATTCTAGAGAACATACACTCCAAACATTAGAACTGTGCAATTGCAATATTTTCTCTTTAGTGTATTTTTTCCCTGCTTTCATTTTCTATCTTTCCAGAACACAGAAACTCATGTGTGTCCCCTTCCCGTATTTTAATTGTAGGACAGTAACAGCATGATGAGAAGTTCTGATATTTTCTAAGAAATAATATTTACTAGGGTTTTTTTAAACTGTTGGGTTTTTTTCTCTCTCTGAGCATTTCAGGCTCTAACTAAAATCCTTCTAAGCAAATTCTTTAACTGGATTCTAAACCCTTCTGTTTTATCATTTAAAAACAAACACATCATGTCAATAAGACTGACAAAAAACCTGGAGAAAAAATATTTCAGCAAGCAAGAAAGGAGAATACACCTAAAAGCACTCAAAAAATTTTAGTGAAATCAATGAGGCCTGGTGATTTGTAATGCATTAGAGCCATTTTGCACACACAGGTGTCTGGTTTCAGGGACCAGAACACTTTGCTACTGGAGTCCTGGATGCATGAAAAACACAGGAGCAGGCCACAAAGTTTGAAGCTGGTTGAAACACCTGATGTGTATCATCAGGAGTCTGGAAGCCTATCAGAACTCCTGAAAGCCTACAAAAGCCTTCTTCCAGAATATCTTGCCAACAGATCTACAAGTATCACTCAGCAGCAGCAGAAGCACTGAATAATTTAGAATAATCAATCTCAGTCTGCCTGTTCGAAGTGGAGGAGCAGAATCTTTAAGCAAAGATTACCTGATACAGCTGGAAAGTGCCAAGAATGCCCACTTGAGACTGCTTAATGGAAAAATAAACAGGGAGGAAAAGTCATTGTGTAAGACAGAGATTGTATGTAAAATATAATCAAAGTCCTATAAAATGCTGTTTAATCAGACATGAAAAGTGAATTATGGCAGTCCTGGGTTCTCAGGCTGTGTACAGAAAATCACCTATATTTTGGAATACAGTATGCTTAAAAGCCTTCTGTTTTTTGGGGATTTTTTTAATTATGAATTGGATTAAAAAAAAGACATTATAGCCTCAAATCATGCAGGAAACATACCTGTAATAATTGATTTTCTGAACCACTCTTTTTCCCCTTCTGAATGTATACATGCATATAGGAAACTTTCAGTAACTCCACAAAGAAAGGCTTAAAATAAGAACTCCTTTAAAACTCAGTAAGAACTAGACTAAGGACTGAAGTCTCTGTTAGTTGCCTCACCTGCTGTGACACTGAGAACTCTTTATTCTGTGATACTGCTCAAACTGTCAAGGGAGTAACTGCTCGAAAGGACTTCACACAGCAAGAGGCACATTGAGGTTGGTGGCAAAATACCTGGGTGTAATGTGCAGATACACTAGTTCAGTCAGTGAGTTCATCTGAGACACTGATGGTGTTGCTGAAAAACAGTACAGTTGGTACACCATAAAAAAAACTGCCCAACAATAACAGCATTGATTAGGATTTGCCTGTTCAAAACTTAAATTACACAGGCATCACAACTAGTTTCTCAGATACAGTCAATAGAAAGAAATAATAAAAAAGAAGTGCTCCATTCTAAAATAAATCAGATGAATGAATTGAAATAGATTGCTCAGAGACATCGTAGTGTCCTATTAGTGGAGATTTTTAAGAACAGGTGAGACATATGCCACAAGTGTTGTTGTCATAACTGATGTTTATCTACTGGCATGGTGACAGAAAAATTTCTTGATGCCTCTTTCTGCCTTGTTTTCTAAGGTTGTGGTTTTTCAAAACAATTAAAAATTATCGAGTACACGTGTTATTTCATTTTGATAAGGAACTAAACAAATGCTTAAATCATAGAACTCCTTATGGAGTTGAAATTCTGCTGCCAACACACTGCTGGGTTGAGTAGAAATAACAGAGTCATTAGTCTTCAGACTTCTGAAACCTCCTGGCTGACTAATTCAGTGCTGTAGGCGACTTTTTCCAGTTCTGCTCTTCTTTAAAGCCAAGTTAAGAATCACATGATCTTGACAGCCTGGTGTGTTCACAGGTAGGATTTTGTCATCATTTTCACCATTGTGATTAAGTCTAATGGCTTCTGGGAATAGTTTGTGTTGTTCTGTAAAGAAACAGCAGGATTTGATACAACTACAGAAGGGTATGTTGGCAGTGTAATATCTTTTTGGATAACCTATATGTATGTTTATGTTGCATAGTCTTTTTTCCAGTTCTGTATCTATCATGCAACAGCAAACCATACAGTTTAGACTTTTTTTTGTGTATATGCTTATATTGAAGTGAAAGTTCAGTTTACAAGGCAGTTCTACCTCCTGAACATTTTGCCAGTTGGTTGGAGTTTGTAACAGATGTCTGGAATTAAATATTAATAATATGATGGTAAATTAGGATAAATTAGGATAATTCATGCTTTATGTACCGCTATACCAGACATCACCAAGTAAAAACATGTGAGATCCAAAACACATTGTCCTTGACAAAGAGAATAAATTGGGCATGATGATCCAGCAAATCTGTTTAAAACTATTCATTCATCTCTCTGTAGAAATGTAGTTTGTTACCAATGCATAGGTATTAGAAGGCATCCTTTCACTGATGAACAGGTGTTGCTATGAGTATGATTTTTTTACACTGGAGAAAGGTAGAATATTCACTAATCTGTGGAGTTTAATTCAAGCTACATGAGCTACAGTACAAAGCAGGTAGGAAATAATCTGGCTCAGCTTACCGTCCCTATATTCCTTCTTGCTTGTGTTTTTTTTTTACTTTGTGTCTAGCTATGCCTTTGCTTTTTTGTTTCAGAATTACTTTTGGAGATTTTTTCTTTTACTTTCTGTTTGGGTTTTTTTGTTATTATAAGTAACATGCTTTTATATCTACAGATTAACTTAAATGATCTTTAAAATATATAAAATTCATAGAGAAGTATGTAATAGTTGTTAGAACAACTTCTTAGCTAGTAACTGTGAGATAGATATGACTTTGTACAAAGTTCAGAATACTTTTAAGATATTGGAACTATTTAATAAACAAAATACAAGGGCTTGACGATGTTGAGTGCTGATTCTTTCAGGTCTACTGAAATGACCTGGTCTGTGGCAGTTCCAGGCCCTCCAAGATCTCTGTAACTCAGACAGCTAATATTTCATCCCTTTAGAACAAATACAACCTGTGACATATAGTACATATGAATAGATAAGCTGCTTTTCAAACAATGGTTCTTTTTATACTTCATTAAATTGCTATGCTCTGAAGGTTCTGTTGGGCCCACGTGCTTTATGATGGCTCCTGGTATCTGGATACTATAAAAGCTACTATATTCCATGTCTTCCAGACAAGAGAGATAGAGACCCAACAATACTACCATAACTGAAAAGGTAATCCTGAAAAATAAGTATGAAATGAATACTATATATTTACATCAAGAAAACTAATCTACAGAAAATTTATTAAAGAGACATCTCTACTATTACCTTTGGCTTTGAGAATGTCTTCTAGATGTTTAGGTCAGTCTGGATTGACATTACTGCATAGTTGCAGGTACACATCTGCTAGTAATTAAATGTCGTTTGAAATTCAGTTTTATTGAAATTGTAGTGCCAATACTGGGGGTAATTTTGATCATGAGCTTGATTTTTTTAATGATAAACTTAAATATTATCAGAAATTAAAGATTTCCTTGTTTATATATGTTTAAAAAATTATTAACTCATTTGAGAGCTTTCTCTATCCTGAGGTTGTAGTTTATAATTTTTATAATTTGTCATTGTCACTTGCTCACTAGTGTTAAAAAATGGACATATAGAAGGGTAGATCCTTTAAGCAGAGGAGATATGCTATTTTCTTTGGTGTGTTTTTGTTTTTTTATAGCAAGTAACGTGTCACAAAATGTGTCAAAGTAAACAAAGCCACAGAGAATTTATTTTAAGCAAACAACTGAATTGTGAACATCACATAAAGCTGACAATAGTAACGATTTATGGAGATAGTTGTTGCAGTGCAAGGCATTTTTTGTCATGGCTCTTGTAGAAACTCAGCAAAAAAATCAAGGCTCTGCACCCTCATATGGAAGGGAGAGTTAAACTCATTGCTTAAGAGCTGCTATTCCAATCTTCCATACTTACAGAAATTCCCCAGTTCTGAAGACTTTTTTACCTCCTCCCCATATCTTTTGAATACTGTTGAATGCTTTTGCAGCTCTCTTTGGTGGTAGTTGTTGAATAAGGGAAGAGCTGTAATTAACTCCTCAATTGAGACCACAAAACACAGCCATTGTGGCATAAAATAGAAAATTAAAATGCATACGGCATATGTGCTTTTGTACTGTTTTATTTTTGAAGTTCTAATTGTATGCTGCCAAGTCATAGACATCTTTGCAATATGTCTAAACTCAATATGTCATTAGATTCTATTCCTTTCCATAATTCAGGTTCTTGGTCACAGAACCGAAAATAAAAGTGTCAAGGGAATTGCACATGGAGATTTCAAAATACTGTAACCTGAGTTTTCAGACTCTCAGGGAAACATTGAATAAAATAATCATTTGCATTTTGCATATATTCAGGCTGAAAATATTCTAATGCTTATTATGGATGAACTGCCCTACTGCTCACTTTATCTATGCAAGAACCTTGCATAGTAATTACAAATTAATAAAGAAATGATACAAGTGGATCGTAGCATGTACAATAGCATTTTGAAAATTGGCAAGCTTTCTGTTGCTGGACTTAATTGTGTGATATCTTCTTGTTCTAGCTATCTCACTGGGTGCCAGAGAACTTATCTCCACAGTTACTGCACACAACATAGACTCATCTTGGAAGACTTCTTTTCTCTGACAGACAAAACTGAAATTTGAAAACCATTCCTTGTATCCTTACACACAAATTATTACCAAAAAGTTTCTTCAGCATTAGTAGCCAGTGAGAGTTAAGAGTCATTACTGCTGTGCAGTAATTTCTTTTATTGATTGCTTTCATTGACTAGTTTTTGTACTGTATTGGAAAAGAATAGCACAGAGTCAGAGAAAGAAGCTACTATAATGAGTTAGATTACTGTCATGTAATGTGGAGTGAAAAAAATGTGGAATATAATCCATGTGTTGATAACTAAACAAAGACTGTGACACTTGGAAATTATTTTTCACATAGATTCTATTTAAAAATAAAGGTATGACATATATAAATTGACATAAATGTGTTTTTGAAGTCTGACTCAAAGTGCAGTCATTTTAACAAAAAATGTTTTTATAAGGTTATTGGATTCCATAATTATTTTTCTGAAGTGATTTTCAGTGTTAAAATCAAAATGTGGTTTTTTTAGTCTTTTCCTCTTCCTTATCTTACTCCCTCGTCCTACATCTGCCAGCTTTTCAAACTCAGCCTGCTATCTAAATACCATGAGATATTCATTTTGTCCATTACTTTTGAACTTGAAGGAAGTATGGGTGTGATCAGAAGATAGCAAACAGTCTTTTATGTGGTGAAACAACATCTTGCTCTCTATTTCATAGTTATTTGTTCTAATGTTTATAAGAAGAATCTTGCAGACTATGGTGGGGTTTTCTGTCTGTAAATTAATCAGCTACAACATAATGAACTCTAGTTGTCTTCCACACAAACCAGATGGGTAATGTAGGTATACGCATACAGGGTACATGTATAAAAACTTTAGGGTAGGAGAATATCATATGAATTATGGCAATAGTGACAGAGGATATGTGCCTTCGCACTGCCAAGATGCTTCAGACCCTGGTCCATGCAAGCTAGTGTCATCTCTGGTTTCAGAGCTAGTAGATACTTTTGATATATATAAAGGGTTCCTTCTACCTTCAGTCCAGCTCTTCTTGTAGTTGAAAGAGAAGCAGTCACCTTTAGAATTGCTTTCAAAAATCACAGCCTAAGAAGTTAGTTTTATCCCTCAAGAAAATATTTTTCAGGTAACTTTTTCCCCAAGTAAAATCTGCCCAAGGTACTCAGTTCAATGAGTGTTTTCTTTGAAAACACAGAAATATTCTTATATTTGTCATTGCTTTTGATACAAAAAAAAAAAGTTTTGGTTCATATTGCAAATATGTTCTAGCAACTTGTGATCCACACTACAAGGGAAAGAATTTGCTCAGTGCTCTGTAAACTAATTAAATTCCTTGCTGACAGATTAGGTTGCGTGTAAGTGCTTCATGGACCTCCTATACTGAGGCAGGCATCTGCCTAAACCTAAACCACAAAGCCTGTTCAGTTCTTCAGATGTTTACTGTATTCTATTTTTTTAAGAGTGGGTTTAAACTGTGAGAGGTGCTGGGCTATATTTGTTCATCCCATTAGATCATCACAGTATCCCCATCAAAGTAATCATGATTTTTTTTTTCTTCAGCAGGAAGCTGCAGCAGTTTTGAAAGATTACTTTTTATTTTTGAAGAGTTTTCAAGATTAAATTTGTTGGTGAAAAACCTGGCAAGCATAATGGTTCCAGGTCTTCAGTGGCCTTATTGCTACAACTGCTGATGTTCTCAGAATAGTAAAACTCAAGTGATGTGTCAAAATAAAAAAAAAAAAATCCATTGGTTTGAGGATATATTGCTTACATTAGAACTGATGGATTCATCAGTTCTGCCTAAGGCCGTGTCCTCTCTCTAGTTGTTTTCTGTGGTACTGATGAGCTCTATGGAAGAGGCACTTAAAAACACAATGCTCATACTTGTCACTCTTATTTTGGCCTTATTCAGAACCTTTCTGGGTATTTTTTTTCTCATTTTAATCTGGAAAAGTAATTGTGCCTCATATATTTTAGTCAAGTTTCACTGTGTAATTCTCGTTGTGGTCAGTGTTGACTCTATATTTTTAAAAATCACCCTGGGCAGTTCCAAGGGCATAAAACTGTTCTCAGTTTCCCATTAATAGTTTATCACATTGCCTAGTGCTGCTTTTTACTTTATTTTTTTAAAATGAAATATATGATTGTAATACAGTATCAGAATGAAACCCTTAAGAAAAGATCTGATTAGGGCTTCATTTTGGTGAAGGGCTAAATCTTAAAGGTTGGAAGGGACTTCAAAAGATCATCTAGTGCAACCCCCATGCCAAAGCAGGACCGTTCAGAATAGGTCACACAGAAACATGTCCAGGTGGGTTTTTAATGTCTTCAGAAAAGGAGACTCCACAACCTATCTGGGCAGCCTGTTCCAGTGCTCCTTCACCCTCACAGTAATGACATTTTTTCCTTGTATTTCTTTGGAACCTCTTATGTTCCCGCTTATAATCATTGCCCCTTGTCCTATCATTGGACATCACTGAGAACAATCTGGCTCCAACCTCCTGACACCCATCCTTTAAATATTTGTAAACATTAATAAGGTCACCCCTCAGTCTTCAAGCTAAGAGCCCCAGCTCCCTCAGCCTTTCATCATAAGGGAGATGATCCACTCCATCAGCTTTGTGGCCCTGCACTGAACTTTCTCCAGCAACTCACTGTCCTTCTTAAACTAAGGGGTCCAGAAATGGAATATCTGTAGAAATGCATAAGTATGATTCCCTTCTTAAGTTCCTTGAACAGGAAATCATTTTACATTGAAAATGCTAAAGGAAGAAAATCTGGGGAACTTAGTCAGTCCTTTAAGGCTTGATGCATCTGTGTTCCCTGATTGCAAAATAAGCATGGGCTAGCAGGTTATTACAGCTGCATCTTCTCTTACCAACGCCTCATAGAGGATGATAAGAAGTCTGACTATTTTTCCTTATTTTTAGCCTTATTGTAGTGTGAATATTATGCCCACAAAGACTAAGATAATTGATTTGCTTTCATAAGAGATCATATGAAGAGCAGCAGTGTAGGGGATTTGGAACATAAATGTGCTCCATCTTTGGTCTGCAGGACTTCCCAGCAGGTAGGGTTACAACATAACTAAATAAACAATCACCAGTGTCAAATTACTGTTGTACATGCAGAGAAAAATTCACAATCATGTCTATAGCTTAGATGGCAAGTGTCAAGTCCACACTCAAATAAGGCTAAACTGTTGAGACCAATATTGATTTCAGTCACTAAGCATACTTAAGACTTTTATTGTCTGCTGAGATAGAGGCTATAGACAGATCTTATTGTCTTTTTTTTTTAATCTACAGTTGTTCATTGTTTCGCATCAGCTGAAGATTATGATTTCAGTATTTTTTTTCTGTATGAGTTGCATGAGTTGTCACTGTGTTGTTCCAGATAAAATCAACCAAATTGTCTCAAGCCACCTTCATAAGCAAAAACTTGGATTATTTTTTTTTTCATAATACTTGCATTAACTGAGGATGAATAAGAGTGCAAGGACTTCCAATGTAGGAGTGGTAATAGACAGATAATGAGAGAGAAAACAAAAAGAGTTAATCAAAAAGCTATTTTTCAACTACAGTATTGATCCAGGACTTGAGAAGAGAGATGACGTTATAGTACCCCTATATATATGTGTGTGTGTGTGGTAAATTTACGTTAAAGAAGAAATAGTTGCTGGAAAATAGACTAGAATCATCAGGTTTAACCTACTTCTCATTAATGATTATCTTAGTTTTGCACTTAGAAAAGTAAAACAGTTGTCAAATTGATTCATAGCACCAAGATTTTTTGTATGTGTTCAGTAAGACAGCTCTATGTTGTTTTGGTAACTACACAATATGTATAGCATAAATAAACAACATAGATATGTAGTAAATTTGTAAACTCTATGCCTAGCTCTCGGCAATCCACCACTCGGATTTTCTCTTTTTTATTGTTGCAGTGAAATAACAGAAATGCTTTTCTGTAATGTGTGCTTAAATAGGTTTACCTAGGTCTTTATTTAAAATATTTATATTTCTTTCTTTACTACTTTGTCAGAAGCTTATTTTCAGTTTATCTTTGTTTTATTATGTGTTATAATGTATTATTGAACTAAAGGAACTCAAGAGTCAGGAAACAAAATACTAAAGGTTTAAAGAGCATAAGCACATGAAGAAAAGGCAACAGAAATGATTTTGCACAGCATAGAGTATCATACCTTCTCCCTGAAGGCTGATCTGATGAAGATTTGGAATTTTTAGTTTTTTGGATGTTGTCTGACTTTTTCAGTCTGGTGTTTCAACACAAGAGGACTATAGGCACTTTCTTACTGTTAGATCAAACATGTTACACGTTACACAATGTACATAAAATTGTGACTAGTCTTAAACATTGCAGTGTTATACCTTTTTTACATCAACAGTTATGGAAGTACAATTACAGTTACTGTTGATGTACCTGAAATTCTCAAAAACCCTGCTAAAGCTGGGGATGTAAATATTTTTTACAAAAATGTTAGAGCTGAGTAACTGAGGAATGCTGACCATGTGTACCTGAATGAAATTACTTACAGGGAAGGTTAAGAAATAGCTACAATGGTCCTCAGCCTCACTGTAATTAGTATTTCAGTGATTATGAAACAAATGTATTTGTATACCAATCTCATATTATCATGCATTTTCAATAGCTTTAATTATAACACATGGTGATAGTACTTGCTGTTAAGTTCAGTGGAAGTCATATGAAGGCTGGCAGACTGGAAACTGATTCTTTAGGAGAATGAAGAAACTTGGCATCTAATTTCAGGTGAGAGCAATCACACAAATGATAGCCTGAGACTAAAACCAAAAAGATGTGTCGCTTCTCATTTGGTGGAATAATGGTCTTAAACAATGACTTGGTACAGTAAAACAGTTTCTACAACACAATACTGGAATAACCAAGGAATCCATCACCTTTCTTCACTGATGTACTGCTGGAGTAAACCACAACTTTTCTCAAAGTTTTGAGATAAAATATGCATCCCTTTCAATGGTTCATGCCTTTTGGTGTCCTTCATTGAGCTTTTTGTTCTAAGTTGTCCTTAAAAGAAACAGAGACACTAACATTTAGCAATGTGAAGATGATTGTGTATATCTCAGGGGAATCATGTCCTGATTTAATATGACAATGTGGTATAAATAATAGGTTGTCTATCAGGCTGAAATAAAACTGTAAGGAGAGTATGCTTTGTTCTAAAGCATTTTCCTTCTGTGGAATTGTAATAATACATCTTCAAAGGAGGAACAGAGCAAAATATCTTCCTACAGCTTTTGTGTGATGATACACATTCAAAAAAGTTTCTCATGAATGTCTTTATCCTGAGTTGTTCACTGCAGAATAAGGAATATCAGTGAGAATACAAGGGGAAAGTAACACCAGACCAAAAGTCTCAGGTTTTGAAAAATTGACATGATTTTGTTGCAGCTTGGTTCAATCGTAGCCTAAGATAACAGTTTGATGTTTGTATCTTCTGCTGTGTAAGTGTAAAACAAATTTCTAAAGCATTACTAGGCTTGTTTGTTTTAAGTTTAAAGGTTAACTGAATTTTGAAATGCAATTCTGTAAAACACCTTGAGATGTAGGTAATTCAGGTCAGGCTACTCATTATAAACATGTTTATATATTATAGTTGCTTGATCCTGTGGTTTTCACTATAAACCTGTCCAAGAACAAGACGTTTTAATTTCATTAGGAAGCAATTCTATTACAGTTTAACAACCTTGACTAAAACAAACAAACAAAAAAAAACCAGACACACACACAAAAAAAACCACCAAAAAACCCAAAAAAACACAACAACCCTGAAGTCTTCTCTTTGTGCTGTTTGTGGAATGATCATATTTGTTCCATAGAATATTTATTATTCCTAGGCTGAATACTTAAACTTTTAAAACACAGATTGCCTCAAGAAATCATTAAATTGCTTGAGGACGTGGTGTAGAGATCCTGACATCTTCATCCTTGACTTCATCAAGTCTAGGAAATACCAGTATTTCACTTCAATGTAGCAATATGTTTAAAATTTGTCATCTTTGGTTGGAATAAGATGCTAATTCCATAGTTGATTTGAAGCAGAAAATGATATAAGTACAGATATTGTGTTGAATATGCTCAGCTTTTTCTTTTCTTGCCAGGAGGAGCATTGTTTCTTACTTGATGTTTATAAAAAACTCATGGATTTCTTGGTCAACAAGCATCTGCCTAGCTTAGCACAAGACATCTAGTTTACTTTAATCATTTTCATGCTGAATAATGAAACATACATTTGTATGCATGTTGTCTGATTTTTAAAGTCTGCCACTGGCTTGCCTTATCTTGTTTATGCATGAGAATTGAGTTGTGTAATTCTTTCTTCCATAGATCTGCTAGATTGATACCACGAGTCTTTTGTCTGCCAAAGGTATACTGCATACCAATACATGCTTTGGAAACTGATTAAAAAAAAAACCCTAGAAATTTAAAGAAGGTGAATTTATAGTTTTTAGTATTAAATAATAAGATCAACCACTTTGTAGATGGAAAAGATTTGAATAACAGTGAAACATGAACGTTAGACTATGAAATAATTTTAATCCTACTTGTGACAGTGTATACAAGTTTGAGAGCTCCTCTGTCTCCCCTGCTTTGCCCTCTCTAATTACACATTTCCCCTCTCTATAGTCAAATAGTTTCCACTTTGGAGCAGGTAAGAGAAAACATGCATACTCTAAATTTACAACTGAATGAAGCTCACAGAGTCACAGTTTTTGTTCAGTTCATTGAATTTGGCAAATAGGCTCGGGAGACTGACAGTACCTGCTACATTGCCCTGGGGACATAGGAATTGACAGCATTAAGCATGAGAATGGGATGGTGGTAAAACTCTTACTATCTCTTCTCTGCCTTACTATAACATTGCACACTAGTAATTGTCGGGCATGATGACAATTAACAATTGACAACTGTCATCATTTTACAATGACAGAGACTAGGCTTATTAGGCTAGTGAAAGTGATTGTTGCACACCATCACTGACCTGAAATACCCCTTTGGTAAAGCTGTGAGAAAACTGGTTTGACACAGCAATTGTAGTGGCAGTCATTAGCTGATCACGTGACTTGCTTACAAAGAGCTGAGAAAAGAAATTTTCCATAATGCTGCAGCTGTAAAGGATGAATCTACCTCATTTTGAATTTTATCCACCGTGAGAAGGGAAAGTCCTCTATTTCAGGTTAACTGAGACTTCATTAATGACTTCCTAGAAAGAGTAATAGACTCTCCACTGACTGTTAGTGGAGTGAAGTGTAATTCATATTCTCAGTTCAGTGAAGTCAAACTTTCTGCAGTAGGAAAAATATATAGCTTTATTTTGCAGCCCCTAGTACTGACAGGTCATTTGCTTTCTGTTACTTTTGTGTCAAAAGCATCTAAATTCTGCTTTGACAAAAGAGAAAACTCAGGATTTGCTCTCAGAACGTTTGTGTATTTCAATAACATGTGATGCAAATAGTTTTATACATAAGTATCACGTTGCATTTACTACCTTCTGGTGTCAGCATAGCTGATAAGTGAATCACAGAATTCTACATGTTTTAGGGCATTTACACTAATAACATACAGACAACTCCTAGTCTGTAAGAGTCTTGAAAGATGCTTAAAAATTCTATGGCATGCTTGCCATTTCATTGTCCTTATTGCTATATAAAGTTTTGAATCAATTAAAAAAAATACTTGTTTCTAAACTACAACTCAGAGAATGAAGCCCTAAGATGTCCTCTCATAAAATCACCTGCTATTTTGCATGCATATATAGAGAGCTGAATAGCTCAAATCTTTTTCTGAAGTAAGACTAAACTGAGTTTACACAACAGCATCCAGATTAGAAAACTGGCAAGCTGAAGTTGCTGACAGCAAAACTGGTCTATAATCACATCAAACATGCAGTGGAACAGGAACACCTTACATGCTCAGTGTAGATAAAAGAAAATATAGTGAAACATCAGGACCATAAAATGAAATAGAAATATACAATTACCAATTACTGGTTCAGATGAGAGGTTTCAAAAATGATTGCATCTATTTTCATGACATTCATTCTTCAGAAAGAAAGATCAACACTATTTTCAACACCTAAGCAGTACTTGATTGTCAAAATGATTTACATTACTTTTAGATTGTGTTTAATTCATGATGACTAATTAGCCACTTCTTGACAGCGTATTAAGAAACATGAATCCTCTTACAAATACCTTTCAGTGGCAAACAGCTATCCATGTAGTCCATGCAATAGGCACTAGTCCCAAGGGGAGACACAGTCTCTGATCGTAAGATAAAATAAAATCATACATTTGCAGTCATAGCTGTAGCCTGACAGTGTGCAGCTTGTCATGGCTTTGTTCATTTTATGTTGCTTATACAAAATACAAAAGAGTTTTTTTGTTGTCAAGACTGGTTTGTCCTGTTCAAAGATGTATGTTTACTTTATCTTATGAGTAATGGATTTATATTTTTTTATTCTTTCTCTTGAATAAAAAACCAAAGTTACATTTTTCTGCTGTTTATTAAAAAGATGGCAAAATTATAACATCCAGCATGGGTGGTTTCTTCAGTCCCATTAGTCCTTTAAGGCAGATGTGTGATCTAGACACTGAATTACTTTCCAAAAACTTGAAGTCATTTGGCTTCATATGTCTAATTATTGTTACAGAGGCATAAAATAAGCCACCTATTGAGTTGCCTTGCTGTCATTTGTTAGTATTTTGAAAATTAATGGGTTCATGATAATGCTTCAGCATATTTCCTGGGGAGGGGGAGGAGGGAGGTTGTATGTCAGCACACACTTCAAAGCCTACATTATAAAATAGGTCCTAATTAGTTCTTTGATACGAAGCTCAAATGATATTTTGAAGTGGTTACCAGAACTCATTAAGCCCAATTAAAGTAAGAATAGTCTGTCACAAAATGTTAAGGTTAAAGTAGAAAATGTTTATAAGCAAATGGCAATTTATTTCCAAGAAGAAGTGATTTGTAAGCTTTTTATTCTTTCTTTTTCCTAAATATTGTCTCTGTATCAGCTCATTATATGCTGAAAGGTGATATTGTATTTTGATGTGCACTCTTCACACTGAAAGTAGCCTTTCCTTCAGAAGAAAGTTGATCAAAATCCATTCCTTATAATATGTGTAACAGAAATTTCAGTTTTACTAAAGGTTGAAAATTTTGCCTGCTTACTCAAATAGCTTTCCAGAAAACACAAGTTTCACCTGTTTGGTTAGTTATAACTCCTTCATCTCCTGGCAGTTAATTCAGCACTGGAGAGAAAAATTAAATCTTATGTTGGTTATGTGCAATACCTGAAAAGCAAGTGTTACCATTTCTTTGCAGCCAGAGGAAAATTGCTATGGGTTATTGTTACACTGAAACATTTTTCTTATTTTAGAATAAGAACG
This sequence comes from Urocolius indicus, assembly GCA_013401255.1. NCBI lineage: Eukaryota > Metazoa > Chordata > Aves > Coliiformes > Coliidae > Urocolius > Urocolius indicus. Next base: position 350,632 of record WBNH01010074.1, read on the forward strand.
TGACTTTATTTATTCTGTTATTTTTCTTTGAAAGTAACTAATAATGAGTAATATGTTTCCATGCATCCTTTTTTTTTTTTTTAGTTCTCTGAAACTATTATGATGAAAAGTAAAAGTAAAGAGTAAATGACTGCATTTGAATAGTAATCTGCATAATGAGTCGTTGTGTAACACATTTATACTGTGAAGCTGAAAGCTGTCTGTATGTAATCAACACATACTAGGACTGTGCATGTAAGTAAATTAACTTTTCAGCCTGGGTCTGACTATGCTAAAGCCTGTGGACTTTCAGGAAAAAAACCCCAAATGTAATACCTAGTGGAACATCTGGACAAATTACTAGACTCAAATGATCTTTGTGAACATTAAAGAAAATCATGTATGTGTATGTGTATGTATGTGTATGTGTATGTGCATGTGGTAAATTCAAAGAATTTGTAAATGAAAACCATTATCAATTATAATAAATGCAGAAGATTTGACTTATTGCCAGGTGTTGCTGAGATCAGTTGGTATCATTATGCGGTGCCTGAGAAGAGTCATGTTGCTTGTGCTGCTTTCTCCCTATCACAAAAGTCCTGGGAAAAGCCTTAGGGTTACATTTTTAAAGCAAAAATTGTTCTGCTAAAGGAAAGAATTAAAAAGTTGTACTTACAATCATATGTTTATTGCACTGCTTCCCTGCTGAAGATGACAGTTGTCTTCAAAGTCTTTTTTCATTCACCTCATCCTGAATGTATTCTGCTTTTACTTAGAGACAATTCCTCCAATATTGACTTTCTTTATGCCTTTTGTTTTCTTTGCGTAAACACATTTGGCACACGTAATGGACATTTGTGATATGAATCATCCATTGCTTCACAAAGGAAGTAGGAATTCTTTTTCAGAGAAGAGTGTCATAAGATATGTTCTTATGACTTTATATTGTTTTGAGGTATTTATATTCTCTGCCCTTTTTTAAAAACATAGCTTAAGCAGTTCATGACTGATAGTGAACAGACTTAATGATGATTTTTAAAAGTACTGTGACAATAAATAAGGTAAAATAAAAAACAGAATTCTGAAGTTTAAAAATACTGATAAATAAGTTCTATTTCTTTGTTTGTTTAGAAGATTTGCTGCTACTTTAACCTTCAGCTCTTTTGGGAAAATGGAACAGAAAGGAAGGAAAAACAGCGAAGAATGCCAGGAGTCACTGCCTACATTGAAAGTTTTAAGTGGTGAAAACGGCAAGTGACAGCTATTGAGCTATACTCATCTGGTAAGCTAGGTTCTGTGTCATGTTGCACATTATTGTAGTTGAAACTACTGAGCTGTGTAACTGAATTCAATATGAATTGTCCATAGGCTGAAATTCTATTAGCTGATTCTGGAAAGAACATTTTTCTTGGGATTGCAAATAGTCATCCTACTTCCAGCCTGGACACTGACAGGAAGCAACACAATTCTGAATGCTTCATCTCTTTATCTGTTGGCAATTAAGGGGGACAAGATTCAAAAGCACACAATATTTTTTGTCTGATGCATGGATAAATTTGACTCACTAGAGCAAGTAGAAGACAAATGTATCAACAACATTAAGTATTGCTTTAATTTGTATTTATTATAGTTACTATGTATTTCCCTTAATCTGTTTCAAGTAAAAGTTCATTTAGAAAAACACTATAGTACTAGCTGGAGGCTGGCAGACACATGATTCTTAAGAAACAATACAAAATTCTTTATATTTTTCATCAAAACTAGCTGCTATGGAAGATGAAGAAAATATGTATTTTACATCTTTTCTATAGAGTGTTCTCCTATATTGTTCTTGGATGTCTGAAGGCTCTTTGTCACTTTAGTCAATCTAGCACTAAAAGTATTGTCAGCAACAGTTCACCTAATGAATTCATCACAGAGTGAAAACCTCTACTCATAACTGTTTAAGGAAAAGATAACAAGATGAAATAGAGGATAGCCAGTAACTGATATTCTAGTAAATCTTTACTAGATGTTTTTTAGTAGAAATTGAAGGTGAAAGAGAAGATGCAATGATAACATCTGATTGCAGTTATCTCAGATTACATCATTGATTTCTATGTCAAAATGTGGAGTGTGAGGGGAAAGCAAGCCTTTAGAAAACATAGACATTCAATTGAATTTTTTTTGGTTGTGAAGCATATATATATATATATATGTTACAAGAAAGGGGTTTATTGGAGAAGAAAATTCTGTATTCCTCTCTGTATTAAATTTTTTATTAAGAAAATGTCAGAGAAGCAAGTTTTGATAGATTAAAAAGTGCCTGCAGGTGTAACTAAGAGTAGAAAGGTAGAATTTCACAGTATTTCAGCAAAATCCATCAGGAGTAAGACAGTAACTTGTGCAAAAGGAGATTTATGAATATGACATTCAAATATTATAGTAATTTACGAAATTGTTAATGCAGTGAATTTAAGTTAAAATCCACTTCATGGAATTGTTTCGTATGCTCGAGAGAGGGGAAACAATATATATTGTTCAATGTTTTCAATACTTTTAGGAAGTTCTGACAGCACAGTACAAACACACTATCAAGGCAGTAATTTTTAGTTATATCCATACACTAGGTACCTATGTATACTTACACTACCATTTGCAAAAAATTTAAAAATGTAAGCTATTGCTATTTTCACTAACCTGCCTTGAATAATAAGGTGTCTTATTAATATACTATATATTACATGATATTACATGATTACATTACATTACATTACAGGGAAACCTGACAAAACTTGTGACTCCGCAATATAATAGGGCTCATTTTTTCAAAGCAGTGATTTCCTTAATTCTTTCATGCAGTTCCTGAAATGGGAAAAAAAGATCTTATGACTTCAGTTTTCCTCATTGTTGAATTAACTCTGTTGTTAGATTCTATGTGCTCTTAAGATGCTGCTTTGTTATCAGCTTTTTTATATATAGTTTTATATGTTTGTATTTATATTCATGTATATACATGGTGTCGAAATGGGGAAAAAATGCTGTAAAACCAAGGGATGTGTGTATGTGGTATGAGAATGTAAAGTTGGTAATAGTGGGTCAGACAAATTCATTTAGCTTGTGACGTCTCTGAGAAGTGTAACAGTGCAACAAAACTTTCCCAGGATATTCTCAATTTTGTAGATCTCTCTTATATCTTCTCATCACCTTCTCCTGTACCGAAGTGTTTGAATTTTAATTCTTTCATGTGTGAAAAGAGCTTTTTAACCGTAATCTTTCTTGGTGCCCTGTTCTGAACCTTTTCTAGTTCCTGGTTTTTTCTGACTTGGGGTAGATCATTGCTTCTGAATTCTCAACTCGTAAGAGAAATATCTAAACATTATTTTCTCTCCTCCCTCATTTTATTTCTAAAGTTTTATCACTTTAATAAGAAAGTAACTATGAACTTACATATGGAACTTTCAGGTGTCTACTCAATGTCTTTAATTTGATAATTTCTTCTGGCAGTGTCAAGAGGTGATAGCATGAATCGAGTAGTGCTTATACATGTCCTTTAATGACATTTGATATCAAAATGTAAAATTGAGGTCAAAGGGATATCAGTCAGACTCATTATTGTGATTTAATGTATTTCCAAATATAGCTTTGAAGTAGATTAATCAATTTTAGCTCTTCTGAAACTATTTAGTATCTCATTCTCTTATTTTATTAATTGGTTTTGTTCTTTTAAATTTTATCATGTGAAATTGGCTTCTCTTAACTTGACAATTGTAGGTGAAGAATATTAAATTCTGTCACCCGGAAAAATTCCTCTTCTAGTTATTTGTGTGACCTATGTCATGAATGTAAGAATTTATCCAAAACCCACTTTTAGTGAAGGATCATTTAGGTTTAAAAAATTCAGGCAATAAAAACTTAACCAAAGAAAATGGGTCTTAATTTATCTAAATAAGGGGATGATATTTATGTAATATAGTCAACCTGGGAAATTAATTAGATTAATTAACTTCAGAGTGTTGATATGAACTATGAACAAAAGGCTTAAGTTCCTGCTTCTAGGCAGACAAATGACCCAGTGATTTGCATATGTTCCTTGCAGTAGGACACCTAGACCATTTTCTCCTCACATTTCTTAATCATTGTGTATTAACTAAAGACTGGAGAAAGAGGGAAAAGTTTTGTATTTCTCCTGCTTCCAATTTTGAAGTTTTGTCCTTATATGGAGCAGGAAAAAGCAAACAAACAAGAAAATCTATTTCCAATGTAGAAAGAAAACAACTACAGGAATATTCATTAACATCAACTTCTGTATTTTTATAGGAATGAACACAAGCTAAAAGAAAGAAGTTAAAATGACATTTATGGTGCTTTATGAGGAATAACACCTCAAATTTACAATTGAACATAGCTTATTTTCCTTGTGAAAAGGGAAAAGACTCATTTTTAGAAAGCAGAAAGTTGTTGTATTGTCTGATGTCACTGAGAGGCACCAAAGACGTTATGACCAAAGAGTCAAGACACAATACTAATCTTTTGCCCCATGTTACAGATGAGCAATAATTTAAATATATAGAGATATATGGGGTTTTTTTCTGTTTCAGCTTATGTGGTTAAAAATATGACATAAATGTGGAAACAACTTTAATCTCACACTATTTGAATTAACAGCTCAAGCACCAATGTTCAGATGCATTTTCTAATTCTGTTTGTCACAGGACTAGGTCTTCACAGTTACTTCAACTAAAGCATTTTGTATTTAACACATATTTCCATAAATTGTTTGCTCACTAGCAAAGTCACAGAAAAGTCAGCAGAAAGTTTTTAACACTTAAAAAATCTCATAGAACCATGAGATCAAAGACTAGACTATCTTATGTGTTTTTAATACTGAGTTCACCTCACTACTCCTTGCAGAACTACCTAAAAGTAAGCCATACAACTAAGAGCAGCATCCAGATGCTCCTTGAATTCTAACAGGCTTGGTGCCATCATTACCACCCTGGGGAGCCTGTCACAGTGACAAACAACCCTTCCAGTGAAGACTCTTTTCCTAATGTACAATCTGAGCTCCCCTTCATTCAGCTTCATTCCATTGCCTTGTGTCCTATTGTTGGTCACCAGAGGAAATCACCACCTTCCCCTCCACTGCCCTCCTTGAGGAAGCTGAAGACTGCAATGAGGTCACCCCTCAGATTTTTCTTCTCCAAGCTGAACAAGCCAAGTGACCTCAGCTGCTCCTCATAAGTCTTGCCTACAAGACCTTTTCACCATCTTGATTAGCCTCCTCTGTGCAATGTAGATTGGGACAACTATCTCCCTCAATCAGCTGTCCTGTGCTTGATGTACTCCTGGACACAGGTGACCTTTTTTGGCTGCCAAGGCACACAAGGCTCATGTTCAACTTGCCTCAACCTAAACTCCCAGATGTCTTACTGCAGGGCTTCTCTCCAACCTCTTGTTCCCCAGTTTGTATGCTTAACCATGATTGACCCATCCCAAGTACATAATCTGGCAATTACTCTTGTTAGATTTAATATGCTTGAACTTAAAAACATTTGTTTCCTGTGTCCAGATCAATTATAAAAACAAAAGCGCACTAACCCTAAAACTGAGCCCTGAGGAACTCCACTGTGACTGGCTTCCAGCATGATGTAAATCCATCTACTCTTTGAGCTTTACCTATCAGCCAGTTGTTCACTCAAATGTTATGGTCTTTTCTAGTTGAATGTTGTTGCCTGATATTTATTTACAGGAGTCTCTATGACAGAAAAAAAAAAAAAACGCTAATGTTTTCCAATACAAATATTTTCATTAGTTCAAGAGTATTCACTATAGAATGACTTCCAAGTTTCAAAAGAATGGTAATGGGATTTGCAAAGAAACTCTCCTGTATTTTACCATAAAAATTGTTCTTTTTGCCCATTTTAGTATCTGTAAATATTGTATGCAAGTTCCAAAATTAACTGCTTTGGTTAATTTTTAGAACTGATGGCTTTTCAGTATTCTGGGATTTTTTAGAGATTCTGCAGAGTTCTAAAGAACTCTTTGTCCTATTTTTTAAGTTTAAACTAGCTCATGTTTTCAACAGTTCTCTCAATATATTAACACACTATACTATATGTTGTCTGTTGAGCACACTATAAGTTAATGGCATTTAATTGTTGATGAACAACCTCCTCAAAGCTACAAAATAGATCACTTAAGATTTAAATTTTTACAGGACAACTCTTTTAAACAGAAATAACCCGTACGTTTTGAGGGTAGGTTTTGTTTTGTTTTAACTGAGTCTACACCATGAAATGAGGAACTCGTTAGTACCTTCTCATTCAGGTTACTTCCTTCAGACAAGAAAAATATTGAAGGAAGTGTTCACATTTTGAAGGAATTTTTTCACTGCAGTATTACTCTTTTTATGAATAAGCAGAAGACATTTATTTCCTAAATTTCAGCATGTTTCTTGAAGACAGTGTTGAGAAAATGAACAGAAAAAATAAATCCTTTCACACATTATTTGCTTGTATTACAATTACTTGCATTGTGGACATAATTGTTAACCCATAATAAAGTAGAAAGCATTAAAATGGCAATGATTATTTGAAAATCATTATCACAGATATCAGATATTCATTTTAAGTAAAACTCTGGATATTTTATATACTGCTGTGTGAAAAATGGTTGGCAAATGATATTTTAATGGCAACCCACTGTATTTTGTGATTAGTATTTCTCCCTTTCTGACCACAGTCTACTCGCCTTCTCTCCTGTTTTATTTTTTTGCTCTATACATGATATAGAAGAAAACAGAATTAAAATTGTTTTTCTTACTTCATATTCTCCCATCCCTATGGGTGCATTTTCTGGGAGAAGAAGCTCTTCTCATCACAATATAATGACTTCTGTGGTGACTAGAGAAATAAAACATAACATTGTTTTAAGATTGTTATCATCTCTAAGCTAAGTTGATGAGCTCCGGACAGATCTGCTGACTTTTCTCAATGCCATTTACAAGAATGATTCAATTACACCTATTGTGTAAGTGTTTCCTTCAGAGGGAGTATAAAAGAGATAAAAATAGCATTCCAGGTTTCTGACCAGATCATTCTAAAAGAGGATTGTTCATTCTAGCATACAGTCAAACAACAGTCTGAGATTTTCATGGCCTAGGTGATGACTTTTTTTTTCTTTCAAACATTTATTCACTAATTAATTTTGGAATTCAATTAATCAAAATTCAACTTATGAGCATCTTACAGGCACCTTGTTGGAGCTCAGTTTTGGGGTTTTTCTTTAAAAGAAAAGGAACTATAGATAATGCAAATTTCCAAAAGTATGCAAGCAGTTATTCAAGACAAAATTAAATGTGTTTCAATATTGGAGAATGCAGTCAAATTTTTAAACCAAATGGCATTCAGAAGATTCTCAACACACTGGAAAAATGGACTAACAGGAATTTCATAAAGGGAAGGGAAACACCAGGTCCTGCAATGGGAATAAATAATCCCCACACCAATACATACTGGAAGCTGAGTGACTGGAAAGCTGCTGGAAAGCATTTTTGTTAAGAAGGACTTTAGGGTACTGGTAGAAAACAAACTGACCATGAGCCAGTGTTTTGCCCTTCTGGTAAAGAAGGCCAACAGCATCCTGAACTGTGTTAGAAAGAAAGCCATGAGTCAGTCAAGTAATCCTTCCTGTCTGTTCAGCACTGATGAAGCTACATCTGGAATGCCTTGTCCATCTTTGGGCTCTTCAGTACAAGACAGACATGTAGCTACCAGAGCCAGCCCAGCACAATGCCACAAATATGTTTAAGGGACTGGGACATCTTTCACATGGATGAATGAGAGACCTGGAATCATTTACTCTGATGAAGAGCAGGCTCAGACGGATCTTATCAGACTGTAGAAACAAGTGTCAGGATTGAGCAAAGACAGAACTAGACATTTCTCAGTGTTACTCAGCAGCAGAACAATAGACAATGAACACAAAATGAAAGACAGAATGTTCTAACATCAGGAAAAACATTTTACTTTTAGAATGATCAAACACTGAAATAGGCTGAGCAGAGAGGTGGTAGAATCTCCATCCTTGAAGGCACACAGTCTTAGATGACTAATGTCATAAGGGCAGAACAAGACAATCTCAAGAAGTGCTTCCCCACCTCAACTGTTATGTGAATCTGTAACTGAGTTACGTTGAGAAGGAGCTCTACCTTAAGTTAGGTGCTTCTACTCTAAGGGTAGAGTGAGAGAAAGGTAATGGAACCACAGAAGTACATTAATATAGCTCAGTTTGTCATCTGTCATAGCCACTGAGAAACAGTGTGGATAGGACTTTGTGAGTTTAGCAAGTCTGAACCATGAACAAAAAAACTTCATGTGGAATTCACAGATTGTAAGCATCTGGCAAATTTGTCAGTGGGGATCTATCAGTCCTCATTAAGGGAAGAAAAAAGATAGCTGTCAATGAAATGTTCCACAGGGTAAAAAAAAAAGAAAAGGGAAAGCAGTATGATATTGAAAAGACAAAAGTCAAATCCAAAAAGAACCACCAAGGGACTGGTATCATCAAACTAATGGACCAGAAAGATGATTACAGTAGCTATATGTATCTGTATTAAAGCCCAAATAACTTCTAATAACCTTTTAATTCTTTCTCAGCAAACCTCTTTACCTTTAATTCTACCATTCTCTTTCTGTCTCTTTTGCATTTGTTTATTCCATTTTCTATTTACCTTTTTTTTTAACTAGCTAGGAGTAACTCCACTACTGAATTCTTGCCTACACAGATGTTACTTCTCTAACTTTCTCTTGCAGAATTCCAGTGGAAATATGAAAACTTGCCTGAATTATTTTTGAGATTTGCAGTTTTATTGAATTTTTAACCTTCTTTACCTTTGATATTAATTTAAAAAAATAGATTCCAGGTTTTTAAAATATATTTCAAAAGTTATTTTTAGATGCAACACATGCTCATGTGTTTCCATATTCACAGCTTTGCTTGAAGGCAAATCACTGGAAGTGTTTAAAAGTGCCTCCTCTCTGAATAAATAGAGAATCTTAGGAAGTCAAGCTGTGATTATTCCCATAAAAGGAAAGACATTTTGGAGCAGAGTTTTAAAAACGCCTTCTGTTTAGAGTTGTAAATGATCATGAGAAGAAGAATCTGGATGTATCTCTCTAAAGTTTCCTTATTTTCTGCTGTGTACTTAATTTTAATTTATTATGAAGAAGGAGTTAATGCCTACGTAGTTTATAAGCTTATGGATTGTAAATGAATAACCACTCAATCCCAAATTTAGCCTTACTAAGCCCTGCCTCTGTATGATAGAACAGCATTTTGAACTGTTCAGCCTCATTTTTTGAAATCACAGAGGCAGAATGGGATATGGTAGTACAGTATTATCTTCCTGAATATTCATGAGAGTATTACTCTCCTTTACATTTCTCATCATTACTTTTAGTTTAATGAACTAATTGGATGCCACTCAATCAATACAAAAAAACCACTTGATACTAACACATTTTAGCACATCTATGACTAACTATATCTCCTTGCTTTGACTAATATCATCCTCATCCTGCCATTTGTTAGAAACTAAAATTTTTATGCCTCATTCATTTTGATAAAGAAGATGATCACAAGATTATATTTAAGTACGTATGGGCAATTGAGTAAATGACATGTTTTGTCCTTGAATGTACTTTATATTTTCATGTTAAACTGGTATTGTTACTGAAAACCAGTGGAATTCCTTGGAAGAAAAGTGATATTACAGGCAGCAAGTAAGCACCACTCAGTCACTCACTTGCCTCTAAACAATAGCATGAGGAGGAGAATTAGAAAAGTTAAACTCGTTGGTTGAGATAAGAACAGCTTAATAAGTAAAATGGATTAAAATACAAAAATATCGTTAGTGCTAATAAAATGTATAACAATAACAATAATAATCATGAATATAACAAAAGGAGAGATAAATAAAAAATCAAGAAAAGACAAGTGATGCACAGTGCAATTGCTCACCACTTGCTGATCAATGCCAGAGCAGTAATCCACTCCTTCTCCACCAACTCCTTCCAGTTCATATACAGGACATTACGTGATATGGTATGGAAAAATCCTTCTGGATAGTTTTGAGTCATCTGTCCTGGCCATGCACTCTCCCAGCTTTTTGTACACCCTGAGCCCATTCACTGATGTGGCAGTGCAAGAAGCAGAAAAGGTTTTGATGTCCTGTAAGCACTATTCAGCAATCACCAAAATATCCCTGGGTTATCAAAATTTTTTGCAGAAGAAACCCAAAACACAGGCCTGTAGTAGCTACTAGTTCTTTCTTGAATTTTAGTGAGCATTACAGAATTTATATTTTTTGGTAATATCACTCTACTTAGACAAATACAGGTACCCAAATATGAGTACTCTCATGTTAGCTTAGAACCTGAGCTTGTACTGAAGACTAGATTCCCAGACCATCCATGGTGTCCATGCTAATTCAGATGTGTAACAGGTAGAGAAAAAACTAGTCTGAACTTCTGTTATCTCTTATGGTCTTACCCCTCATTATCCATAATAAGAATGAGGAAAAAATTAATTAGTCAGGCATAGCTAGCAAAACCACTGTAGATATAGGTAATGTGTTATCTGCAATTTTAGCTGCATTTCTTCAGTTTTGTCATAATTTTAACCCCTCCTTTTCTAGATTCTGTATTTTTTAAAATGTTTTTCCCCTAATGCTGAGAACATTCTATAAAGTATGCTTTAAATTAACACACTGTTTCACCTCTCCAGTCAACTAAGAGTACTATATTTCTGGAGAAGAATGACTTACTGATACTACAGCTGTGTCTAAGGAATTTTACTTTTATTTAGATTAGAAAACAATGAATAAAAGATCTTATCTCAAAGCATTCTGCCAACTCAAGTATTACAGCAACATCTTACAGCCATTTACAGTTTTCAGTTTGAAAATAATTGTTTTAGATGTTGTCTGAGGTCAATGCTTGTTCATAGTGTCTTCAGCAGGAGCTTTCCTACTGACTTCTGAGTGATGAGGTTTTAACACTATGTATAGTTTTTTCAAAATACAATTTTTCTTTTCTATTTTAGGAAGCAGCCATTTTGGTTGGAACAATATTTTTTTCATCTTTTTGGTATGTGATATTCTTTCATCTATTTTTGCTTTACACCTACACATGCTTGAAAACAAACAGGACAGTTTATAGAATATTTCTAGTGTGAATATAATACTCCAGATGTTACACATTTTAAAGAGGCTGCAAGAACTCATTAAGACAGATCAATTAACAAAAACCTAAAGCTACAATGGAAAATACCTAATTTCTTTTTTTTTTCTCTGTGTTATTTTTTGTTGAGATTATATATAAGCCTTTCAGAACAGTTTGGTATACACCAGAGAGTAAAAAACTTGGAGTATAAGTATAAATCTTTCAAACGCAATTTGTAGAATGAAAGGACAAAGGAAAGGTAAACAAGAAACAAAATACAGCAATCCAGAATTAAACAGACTGTTTTGGGGATTTATGAAAGTCCAGTATTCTGAGTTTTTGAGGCTCTCAGAAATGTTTAGTACTTCATAATCCCCTGAACAGTCATACAGAATGTCATGCTTGTAAATACACTGCTAAGTCAGACTTAAGCCCATTTTTAAAAATACTTGCTTTATTTGAAAATCAATTCTATTTAGAAGGCTTCTTGGATTCCTTGGACTTAAACGTGTACAAGGAGACATTTCTCTCTCCCCACCAATATCCTAGAGCATTGAATCAAAACAGTTCATTTTCTTTCAAATCCTTGCTTCCATAAGGCCTTGGTGAAGGAAAAAACATGAAGGTACTAAACATCTGGAAGTGAAGAAATAAACACCCAGTATATGCATTTCTGAAAGAATATTGTTCAGATTGCCTTCCTTTTTTCTTTCCATTTGTTTGTATTTCAGTGATGATATTTTCTCCAATCTTCATTATTTCATTTCACTTTTACTAGATACCATCTTTTACTTTATTGTTTTCCTCAAACCTTCCACTTTTTTTTAATTTGTTCTCCTATGTTGAAATTGTTTCAAAACATTAAGACTTCAATATTTTTCTTGCAATCTCATTTTTACTTGGTTTGATTTCTCTGTATTTCTCAAAGCTTCATATTTGCCTTCTCTCAGATAAAGTCTTTGTATAGTTACTGTCACACATGGACATGCTTTTTGATAATAGATAATAGATATTGAACGATAACACATTTACTTTTAAAAAAGTAAATGAAAAGTTGCCTGGCTGCATGACTGCTTGCAAAGCCTTGATGTTGTTATACAATTAGAAGGAAAGTTCTGTTGTTGAACACTGATGCAAACAGTACAAGCTAGTTGTGTTACTCCAGTTTTAATAATTGCCACTTATTTACTGGATCTGAAAAATGACTGAGGTCTAAGGTGTAAATAGACACTAATTCTACTTGTATAACATTGTGTTTTGTCTTTCATTAATTGAACTAAGTAATCTGTTGCTTGTAATGTGGGATTGTTTTAGTAAAACAATGAATTTTGTATTTTTTATATATAGAATATATCAATCATTTTTCTTAAAGACTTACTTCAATGGCAAGTTGAATTTAGGACACCAGTTGGACTGAGGGAATGGAGGGCAGTACAGGAAAATGGTGTAGAGTATCTTTAAAAAACTTCTCACTCCTTCTTTTGTACGTTTTGTAACCTCTTTTGTTTCTCTCCTGTAGGCAAGGCCTAACAAAAAGGGGATGGGAAAACATTTTATAGTTTTAATTAAAAATTTGTTTCTTGAGTTAATGGAAAAGTCTTAAACCCCATGATTAACAAGCAATAGCCTATTTGAGTGCTTTGTTCTCAAGCACTGAGGCATTGCTGACCAGATTGGTTTTGATTGTAGCTAGGACTTGCTGGATCAAGAGGAAATTTTAATCTTAATTCATCTGTTGTTGGAATTCATTTCTTGTTTCTCATCATGATAATGCTGGTCTCCAAGGGGAACTTACAAAGGTGATGTTAAGTTCACAGATAGGATTGGCGAGATGCAACGTGAAGGAAAGTCAGTGTTTTAAGTGAAAGTCAGTGACTTAAGTAGTAAATTGTTTAATCCAACAGCTGCTGTCCTCATTAGAGAGAAAACCAGCTTTGCTTTCTACCTCTTGAGGTTAAGAAGGGAACTTCTTTTATGGCCACTGTAACTTTCTGAAGGCAACTTGTTAATAAATTTAGGGGTTTTTCATCAAGCTTGTGTATTATGCATATCAAACTGAAAAAGAAGTTCTGTGTTGAAATTTTTGTGCATAAAAAGCCATCAGATTTCATACTCTCTTTTTATCATTCACCTTTAGCCTTTGAAACGTTGTTTCTACCACCTCAGGCAATCTATCTCAGGTCTTTACCGGAAAACCACACCTAGTGAAACAAGATGTGAGCAAGAGGGAATCCAGGGTGCAGGCATTCACAAAAACTGATAAAGCTCAACAGAAATGCAGAGAGAAAAGGGGAGATGAAGAGAAAATGATGCAAAATTGAAACAATGTGGGAAAGAACGAGAAGATGAGTAACTTTAGTAAAAGAGAAAGGAATATTTGGAAAAGAAAGTGATGGAGCCTCCTTATTGAGGTAGTGACAGAAGTAATCAAGAAATATATATTGTATATTCCCTAAATTTCATACCAAACATGATTGGAAGGAGACCTGTAATGTTGTATTAGAAATTAATAATGAAAAAAATAGAACCAACATACCTGCAATTTTTTATTTAAATCAAATGGATTAAGAATACAGAGTTAGAGATGAATGCACACCAAGATTTATTATATTATGTGGAATACTGCAGAAATGTGAATATTCTAGTTCTGGTACATAAGCACAAACCTTGTTACAACCATCTGTTTAAATAAATGCAAAATTGGTTCATATTTATATACTTAGCTTGTATCTGACATATTGTATTTTAAATTTGTACTCTGCTCATCATACCTAAATTTTATCTTTTGCTTTTAATTCAAATCTGTTTCTTAACTCTTCATTTCTGTGTTTTGGTTACAGTGCATTGCAGAGAGGGTCCACACAACTAAAACCTAGAGATGTACGTCAGTCTAGCTTTGGATCTCATTACAGGTTAGAACAGCACAGAACCCATGTGACTGTGATTTGGTGTTTAAATTTTCAGTTACTATACTATTCTAATTTAAAGTAAGTGATTGTCAAGTGTTTTGGTTTTTTTCTTTGGTAAAAGTAGACTTAGAGGGTATTATTTGTTTGTTTTAAAAGTATTTGCATGCACTATTTTTATAGGACCGTTTATTTCATAATTGTTTGCAGTAATGCCCATAGGAATACATTTTTTCATGGAATTATCACATCTAAATTTTAATCTTAATTCTAAACCTAAATTCCACTTCAGTCTATATCTCAGTTCCATTGCCTTCAGTTGTATCTGAAATAATCTGCAATTCCTTCCTTTACAGCATTTATATAATGTTTGGTTTAAGTGACTAGCCCCTCATTTCATAAAAATTAGACGGAAAGGTAGTTTCCAAATCTTTTAAAATCGTTCAGAATCCTTTCAAATCTTATGCGTATCAACAAGGATGTCAACCTTCCCCTTATTTCTGTCACCAAAATGGGAAGTGACTGCCTGGACCCAGTTAAGAGCATCATTAAGGATGGGCCTGGACAGAATACAACTAGATTATTGAAAGTACTGTGCTGTGGTTTTCAGAGACAGACTGACAGAGGTAAATGTGCTTTTTCAGTCCTTTATTGGATTAAGTCCCTGGCGTAAATTTAGGGACTTTCCTGCTTACTTTTCTTTGGCTGTGTAAGACACTATAAGATAACTAGTTTGGAAATAGGAAAGCTTTCTTTTTTTGTAAAAAAATATCAAATCTCTACTTCTAGCTAAGAGCTTTTAGATATTAGCATTTGATTATCTTTTCCCATACTGATTATTTTGGCTTCATTGTTAGAAGTTGGGTTTTTTTCCTGTTAGACATTGAAAAATTTACCAGGCATTAGTTGAAAATGTAAAATCATCTTTTTAATAAAAATTTTTACTTTTAGTTAAACTTGTTCTGCAGTTTTTACTTTCTTTCTCTATTTTGACCCCTCAAGTTAAGTTATGACACCTCAGTTCTCTGTTACTTATAAGAAATTATTGCAGAGAGGAAATGACTTCTACACAAAAGACAATATCGCATTTTTATTGATACACAATGTTGTGTTGTGTTGTTTTCCTTTCAGTATTCTGCATCCTTACAAATATTTAAGACCTAATAAGGAAAATAGGACTTTAAATAACAAATTAATTACTATGAATGAAGACGGGAGTCAGTTAATGAAGTATGATAAAGTCTAGTATATTCAGAAGTTCCTTCAGAGTACATCAGGGAAAATTATATGGAAAAACTGATCATTTTATTTTCTCAGTATTTGAGAGCAGTTCAGCCCAGTGGGCCTTTTATTTTCTTCCCTTCTTGATCTCAGAGTATATTATTACAAGGAATGTGTCTAGCACAATATTCAATTGTGAATATGACTTCCATTAAAATATAAATGGTGGGATAAAAAATAGAAGGATATTATTATAGAAGAAATTAATACATGATTATCAGAACACTTTCTTATAAAACATGAGGTGAATTAAAACAAATTATTTAACTTAAGCTGCAGTAGCACAGGAACAAGAAATGCTTGAAATTAGAGAAATATTTTTTGTATATATGATCAAAATGTTTAATATACTTTGGTGTTGGTAGTATTTTAGTTCTGAGAGTGGAGATTTTGGAGAACTGATTTCTTTTTCAAGACTTTTAGTATGATTTCTCTATTCTGGAAAATTGTGATTATCTATACTATATCTTAGCCATCTTAGCCACAATTTAAAATTTAAGAAGGAAAATGAATGTTGGACTATATTTTTATTTCTATATAACTTTTTCTTTTACAAAAAAATGGTAAATTACTGTCCAAAAAATGAATATATAAACTTTCCTAATTCATCTGTAAGAACAATTAGAAACAATACAATAGCCGTTAAAGTCAAAGAACATTCTTTAAAGTTTCTTTTACCTTTAAAGTTAAGCATACTTGTGTGTTTGAAGATTTCTAAGGATGTTTGGACTAGTCTTTTTCAGTATTCATTGAGGTTACAAGTACAAATAGTGAAGATAGCTCAGGCCACAGATTTTGGCAAAAGACTGCATTTTTTTCTTCCCAGTAATAAAGTGCTTTCGTCAATATTATATTTTGCAAGAGTGATTTTTAATTACCTCAATGCTTTCAACCAGAATCTGTTGTAGTGAGGGAGCTTTTTTTCTTTTTACTTCATTTTCCTGAGCAGATTTCAAAATTTGCAGTTTTGTAACAACCATTTATTCCTTATATCAAACAAACAGAAGCCTGTAAAAATGCTTCCATTGTTTTTGCTTTGCTGTGTGTTTCAAGTGTATGTGGGGAATTAGCTTTCATTCTCTTTATGTGTAATCCTCATTATTCAAAGCTAAATCCATGAGTATGTGAATAAGAGGAAAAAACAAGCTGAATGCATGGCAAATGAGGTTTTTTCAATGCTTGTTTAGGATGTAGTGTAATCCTGAAAAATGATTGTTGATTGATCAACAGTCTTCGATGGAAAACACATTTCTGTTAAAAATATGTATTCAGAGAAGGCCTTGATCTACAATTATTGCAATGCATCAACATGTCTGATTTTAGGAACAGTGTCTGCACTTGTTAATCAAAGCAAAAGGAGTTAAATATATTAGCTGCTGATAGTCATTGCAATTCCTGACTTCCACAGAAAATAAAAATAGATTCATATGTTCAAACTTAGATTATTGTTTAAGTATAATTTTAAACTGTAGTCTGCTTAGAGAAGTATATGGCAAAGGTACATATTTCCTTGGGGGAAAAAAAAAAAAAAAAGACTTTTTATCTGAGGGTGAGATAAATGACTAGTGTTCCCACACTAGTCATCAACCAGTCTCGCAGGAATTCATCTGTGAGACTGAATTTTCAGTTCATATGTTCTAAACATTGTTCTAACTCTGTATGTTTGTACTAGAATTTAAGCTAGTTTAGGTTTTACCAATTCTGAACAGTTTATTTGAGCAATCCCTTCCACTTTACAATACCTGCATCTTCATGTTTTAAAAATTTGCCACTTTTCCCTTTGCTTGGACTACTGTGGAATTTATCTCAACTTCTTTATTCTCTCTAATGCTTTTGATTTATTTTGACTACCTATCTTCACAAATTATCATCCTTTAGTCATGTTCTACTCATAGTTTACATTGCATTTGCCTGTGCTGCTTGACACAGGCACTAACAGACATTTTAGAGAATTGTATCTAAATACTGAAAACACATAAGAATGGGAACTTTCTTTGAAGTAAGATGTTAAGATCGTTAAGATGTTCTGTTGATGTTTTGAAGGAAAACCAAGATCCTAGAATGTATAATCAAAAAAAAATCTTAGAAAGTGAAAACTACTAGGTTAAGTTCCTTCACGAGAAAATGCACATACTTCACAGTAATCTTTGTTTACATTTTGTAAATGTGAGTTATTTAGAGTACTTCGGTGAGTTTCTTGAAACTAGGTATTTACTCTGGGAAGAAAAAATTAAAATAAGTTACTGGTNCAAGCCGAGTAGCCTGGTCTGTTTTGTCCTGCACCTTAAGCGGCAATTAAGCTCTCCCTGCCCTTTGGCAATCCTTAAGTCTTCGGTACTTGAGGCTAATCGTGGTCTTTTGTTCCCTGATGGGCAGAAACCACGACACTGGTATATTCAGGAATATGCAGTAATGGATTGAGCATTATATACTAGATGGTTCCAAAGCACAAATATCTCCTTGTCCTCAGGCTTTTGGTTTTCACTTTCCTTCTTTTTTCAACTCTCTTTCTTTCCTGCATTCCTAGTTACTAGCTGCACACTATTTGGTCTTGTTTTCCACTTCTGTCTGCTTTTCTGTCTCTATCTCATTCCTGCTACATATAATTCTTTTGGGTTTTTTTATGTCTCCATCTCTCTTTCTCAGTGTACTTCCCACAGAAGTATTGACAATCACTAATTCTTCTGATTTGGAAATGTACAGAGTCTGTGTCTTGTGGAAGATGAAGGAAAAAAATGCTCAAACATATGTTTTTACTGGTTTTAAGGAATTTATTTGTAAGTTTATATGTCTGCAGTCAGTAAGTTCTGCTTTCTTGGATTCTTAATGACTTAACTTTACTCAAGAACTATTTAGGTATCTTCTCTACCTGGAGAACTACACCTGAGCTTTCTTCCTGAAAAACTAGATGTCTTCTTTTCTCTTGAGAAAATGACACAATTATGTTTTATAAAAATGCTAATTACTTTAGTATAATTTGAACTACTGATTATAGCTAGGCAGTTTCGAAGGCCTTGTTTCCACAGAGAGAAAGAAAAGAACACTCTAACAACGATTGTTTTAAAATTATATAGGCTGCTTGTGAGTATGACTGATACGACTTTAGTATTGAAATTACTTCAGATTATGCTGTACCTGATAGCTCTTTCATAATAGATATAGGCTTTCATTACTTACTATGAGAATTAACCTAATATTATTCAACTACTTTTAAAATATACATTAAAAGCTTTGTATAAAAATCTTAAAAATAAAAACCAAGCATAGGAAAATAAATTTAAAAGATGTTCATTCGTACAGAACAATATTTGTGGAGACTGACCTTATTATTTTGAAAGTTGCTGATACAATTTACTTTTTTGTTGATTTAATAGAATTAGAGAGACATTACAGATCCGGATAGGTGTGTAGTATAGGAGGGCAAATTCTACAACGAATAACATCACTGAGAGTAACTACAGTTGTTACATTGCTGATTATATTTAATTTGTGTGTGAAAATGGCAGTGATTTCATGTTACTGAGGTAAGGAAGAAAGCAGGAGGGGAAGAAGAAGAATTTTCATTCCCAATTGAATGAGTCTCTCTTCAGCATATAAATAGAGAAATCTATTACCTCAGAATCTATATCAAGATAATTTTGCCTTTGCAGATAATGAACTGTTTTTAGTGATGAAACGGAAAATGAATCCATTACTAATAATGAGGCTGAGAATGCAACAGAATTATACACCACCTCTTCTGGCAAAGACACTATATAAATCATAGGGTAAAAAATAAACACAGAATGTCAAGGACATTAAAACATCAGAAAATATACCCTTGTATAATGTAAATGTACAATGGAAGGTGCTTGAAAGTTTCAGTTTGTGTTAATAGCCTATATTTTAGCAAAGAAAATAAATGTTCTGTGCTATAAGATTTAATCTGTATTGTAAATTACTGTTACTGAATATAATATGTTAATAATCCATTATATAAATTACTAGTCCATATTCATAGACATCTGTGATTAAAATTTCAGTGTTGCATGTGCTCTGTGGCAAAAAAATTATTTGTACAAAACCGGATGCTTAGTATTCTTAACAAAACCAGTTGGAGAACATATGGATGATTTCTTATGCTGCTTTATTAAGAAACTAAAAGAATTTGGTTTTTTGACTTTATGATTTTCTGTCATGCACCTTAGGGACTGTCAGGCTACATAAAGGTGACTGAAAGGGTAAAAGCTACAGACTCGTCTATGCTAAAACCAGAGACGCCAGTTAGATCATTTGTCTGACTGTTTTTAACACGGCCTGGAATATTAGGACCAAAGGCTTGCAGTGAGTGCAATGATTCCTTTTTATAAAGTATCTATTTTTCATTTCAAAATTTCAAGTAATGTGTCAGTCTTCAATTCCCTTGAAACTTTGCTTGTTCGGCCATTGCCACAGGCTGCCCAGAGATGTTGTGGAAGTTTTCAAAACCCACCCAGGTTCATTCCTGTGTGATACACACTAGGCCAAACTGCTTTAGCACAGAGGTTGGACTGGATAATTTCTAGAGGTGCCTTCCATCCCTCCATT
Source organism: Urocolius indicus (assembly GCA_013401255.1). Lineage (NCBI taxonomy): Eukaryota > Metazoa > Chordata > Aves > Coliiformes > Coliidae > Urocolius > Urocolius indicus. The sequence continues at coordinate 370,568 of WBNH01010074.1, forward strand.
CTGTGATTCTGTTCTTGAAAGTGTTGGTTGCTAGCTAGAAATGAGTGAAGTAGCTTCTGCTCTGATTTAGAGTGAAGACTGGCAGTTCAAAGAAAGAACAACTCAATTCTCCGACTATAATGCAAAGGGCTAGGGCAGAAATAAAATAAATTCAATCGCTAACATATTATTGTGTTTGTATTACCTAAATTCTCAAAAAGAAATAAACAAAACCCTCCAAATCTCAACTGAAATTCTATTGCACTCTGAGGCAATTGATAATTGTTTTTCTCATATGCCTCTTATTAAGTCTGGCTTTGAGCTTTCTCTGGGTTCATGAATCTCAAGTATTTCAATAAGAATTACGTTTCTAAATAATTCTTAAACTTTGAAAAATATTATAATAGTGTTCAAAAAGGAACTTTTTGAGCAGGTGAGGGTCTGTAGGTACACAGGCACATTGTCATATGCACAGAGGCAGTAATTTTTCTGCTGAAGGCATAATTAAAAGAGATAACAAATATGACTTCTTAGTAAAATGGTATTTCTAAGCCACAGATAGTTGACAGGCAAAAGCTAATTGTCCATGTTGCAAATAACTAAAGGATATAAAAAGCTGTTGTGTCTTCAGCATATCTGAGGAAATCTATGAGTAGTAGTTGCAAGGAAACTTGTCTGTATCAATGGTTGTGTCACTGTAATTTATTCCTATTAAGATCAGCTGTCCCTTCCTGCTTAAATCTACAGTACATATGTTTGCTATTGAATGCATTTAATCTTAGTTTTCAGAGCATGTGGGGGTGAGAACAGCTGAGGTGTTTTGTTTTGTTTTCCATTTGTTTCTCTTTTTTTCTTCAGAAGATCTGAATATTTACTAATTCAAGATGAGACGATTGACACACTGTGGTGAGTGCTGACTGGAGTCATCTCTCCTCCTGTCTCAAATGTTACTAGTAAGTGAGGTTTTTTTGTTCTCTTCCTAGAGCACTGGCAACACTCTTGCCTGCTCCTTCTTTAGTGTGGCACACTAAAGCTTTAGTCTTTCAGTTGAGTTAGATATATTTTGATAAGTCTTGGTGTGAGGCATTTTCTGACTTGTGAAGTGCATGATATTACATTTTAAAGTTATTAATATCTAAAGAAAGAATCAAATGAAAAAAGATGGACTGGATCTTTTTGAAGGGTTCTCGTTGCATGCTTTAATTGAGATCAGTGAAGTTACTCTAAAGCTAAGCAAAGTTTGTAAGGATTATTTTCCTTTTCAAGTAATAGAAAAAAACTCTTTAAACCATGTCAAAGATTTTTCTTCCTCCCCCTATTAACATTTGGTAAAGCTTGAAATTGTCTATCCTGCAGAGAAATTTTTTTTACAGAAGCCAAGGACACTTTAGTATATTAGGAGAATAATTTTATTAGATTTTTATTTGAGTTTTGCTCATACATCTCCTGTCTTTGTTATATGGCTGTTTTCAACAGCCTTTTTAAAACTCAATAGTTTTACAGCTTACTTTAATCTCCCTAGCTGGACTACCAATACTATTTCCAAAAGAAAAGATATCTCAGTATCAAGGTATCTGAATTATTTTTAAAGTTACAAAAAAGAGTGGTTAATTTTTGTTAATGCTTAGTTTCAGGTTCTGAAAATATGTGAGGTGTTTTTTTGTGGTTTTTTTTTGTTAGAAAGATATATGGAAATAAATGGATTTATTGTGTTTCATCTGTATTACTTCAGCTCCTCTATCTTAATTTAGCAACTTTGTCATTAGATTAGATCAAATAGTTTTATTTCGATTTCATACCAAATGAAGGACCACTTAATCATTTGTCCCAGGGCAAGCACATTTTCCTTAAGCAATAGTTATGTTAATTTACTGCCAAATAGACATTTACTGCCATTCACTATCATGAGATTCAATTGGTTCTCTTGGAGACGTTCCAATTAAGTGGATTTTCCAAATGCATGTGTTAGGTGAAACATACTCTATATGAAAAACAGTAAGCAAAGTACATGAAATCCAAAGCTTTTTCTTTTTTTTTTTTTTTTTTTTAATTTTTAAATATGCATTTTTTCTGAATCCTAGCTTTACTGTAAATGCTCTTTGGATTTCATACAAGGCATTTCATTCTTTGTACTACTTTTAGAAAGTAAGAAATGGAAGATGTTTTTTCTTTGTTTACTTGTAACTAGCTTGCCAGAAGGTTTCTGACAAGTGTCCAACATAAATATCTCTTGGATAAGATTAATGTATTAATTTTTAAATTACATAGGATGGAATCAAATAATTTTCAAGAACAATATATTTTTAGCATTGATTACTTTCCTAGCTATGTACTGAAAATATTTCCAGCACAGCAAATACTTCATAGGGGGTCTAAAACTATGTAGTTTGTTCCTTCGTTTCTGAAATAGGTTGATTTAGGTCCTTCATTTCTGAAATAGGTTGATGGTGCTTTATTTGCTCAGTGAATGCTGTGCATGCAATTTCTTATCTGCTGGAAACCACAAGACTAAAGATAGTTGGCATATATACTTAAAAAGTACTACACTTACAGAGCAAATGCATAAATCAGCATCTGTAGTTGCTCTTTATATACTTTTCTCTCTCTTGAATTATTCATTTAGAAAAGTGGAGAAAACAATACTAGAATCAGTGTTGGAGACAGAAAAGCTAACCCTTAAAAGAAGGCTGCCGTTCTTATTAACATGCATTGACCTAGAATTGTTTATTATGTTATGAACACTACCATATGGCATAGTTGCCTTAGAAGAGATGACTTGGAACTTAGTGGCCATCCATTTCATTCAAGTCCCCATGTCAAATTTGGGAGCTTACAAACAAAGATTTCATCCCAAGAAGACATGAGCAAGCCTCAAATCACCACGTTGGATCTCTGATGTATTGGAAATACTTACTTGTACTTTGAAAGACTGCAATAAAAAATTGTGATGTATGGATCTTCAATGCATTAAGCAAGGAAGTAAAGGAACTGAAACCTCCTCTTATCAGTCAATAAATTCTAAATGCAGTACAGCAGCCTCTTTGGTGCTAGCAGTAATGGGCAGACAGTCTGCAGAAAATTAGTTGCCAGTTCTAAGTGATAACTGAAGCTCTTTCACGGAGTTATTTCTCTGCTATGAAATACTGATATATTGTTACAAGATTTATGGTTAGCTCCTGCCTCTTACTTGACATTCTTCCAAGATTCATAGTCCAGGTCCAATGTACACTCACTGATGAAGTCTTAGACACATTTTTGATGGACTTCTGTAAACGCCGAACGAGATCACATATTTTAACTTCAGCTAAATGCTGTGGAAGTTACTACCTTTTTTATAATATCTATGAAGTGTTGAAATTTGTGGTAATATAATTCCAGATGATTTTATGTTTGAGGAAGGTGTTGTTTTGAGGAGAAATTTCAGAAGGAAAAGAATGGAATAAAGAACTGTGACAGATAGGATTATGGCAGGTGAAAATTTGCATTAATTTAGCGTTATTTATTTTTACCCTTTTGCTATTATATGTTAAGAGTAGACTGTTATGCAATACATACCACATTTTAAATGAATTTCTTCTATATAGTACATTTGAAGTAACGAGCAAAGTGTTCTGAGATTAACATTTGTGTTATTTTGCTATTCTGTTCACTGAAAAAGTGTTTGTCTAATTCAACTTTCATTATAATCTTACTTAAACAGGCAGAGAAAAAAGGCAGATTTACCCTTAATTTCCCAGACAAATAAGGCCGCAAATACAGGACCTTGTAACCAGAAAGTAACCTAATTTGTAAATGTCTGATACTTTTTCTTGTCTTTGACATATTTTTGTTATTGTACCTTTGCCGTTTTAGTAAACATATTACGGTGTTGCAAGACATTTTTATTATACTTTATTATTTACAGAACAGCATCTGTTCAATTTATTACTTCCTGTTCCCTGGGTTTATAAAGTCATATTTAACATTACTTTTAACATTTTCTGCTTCCTGTTTAGTTGTGCAAACACATCCATATCTGGTATCAGTCGATACTTCCAATTGTTTATTAAGAACACTTGATTTAACTGCAGCTTAATCTTTCATCTGGATACTAAATTCAGGTGTGTAAATTTATTAGAACTCTAACGTAATATGATTATTATCACAAAGGTAATATATCACCAGATGTCCTGTTTGGTTTAATAATTTGGGAAGAAATACAGTGCACAAGCTGTCATAAGAAAAGTCAATGTGAGAAAGCTCAGATCTTGACAGTATCTGCCCAGGTTTAGGACTAGTTTGTTATTCTGGGCTGGAAGGGCAAAAAAAGCAACAGACAAGTTTTACCACATAACTGCTGCTAACTTTGGACCCTCATACTTGGGTGGGAAACCAGCGGGTGATAGAAATCCTACGTGAACCTTTCTAATTTGTTACAAATACGAAGGGGATCAAGGAGTCTGTCTGGGGCTATGCGGTTACCGAGGGCATTGGTGACTTATGCCAGTGGAACTGGGAGGTGTGTGTCACAGACAAGACGTGACTCTCCACCACTCTAGATATCCCTGCTAGTAACAAACCAACAAAAAAGAGATTAAGGGATGTGGCTCTCTCATTGTGTTCAGCTGACCCCAATTCCTCCACTACCCAAATTAATGGGTTAAAAAAAGTAAAGCAAAAGAAAGCCTAACACTGTTTCCTGGATCAGGAGTGACAGAAAGTGTGAATGTTAGCAACAAAGGTAAGATCAATTTCAACTTCTTATTCTAATAAGACTTTCTTTAAGTCTCTGCTCAACTCTGGAATTTCCATAAATTTTGAATTTAATACAGTAAGATTGTTGCAGAGGTTAGAAAGGGGAGGAAAAGATTGCTTTTACAATCCTTTCAAGTTGCTGGCTGTAGATTTTTTGTACTTGTCTGGCTTCATGTTGCTCTTACACCACTGTAGCATACAAACACCTAACAATCAATGGTTAGGGAATTTCTCCTAAATTAATCATACACATTAGATTATTTTAAAGCAGTTATTTTGTTGCAATTTAGTTTTATGTGTTTTATCGCTCCCTACAATGCTCTAGCACTTCAACTCAGATGACAGATGTTTTCTGCAATGGGTGTTTTATTTTGAGGAAATGTGTTTTTCAGAAAGTTTTCTGAGACTGTGACATGACCAAATAGTTTATATGATTATCTATGACATTAGGAGCTGGGCTGTGTGACTCAGGAGCACGTGGAAGCCATTACACTCAGGACCTCAGCTCTCTGCCCCACTTGTCTCCTTACTAGAAGGAGCTGGGAGGGCCTGAGAGGAATGCATAGAAAAAGTATAGGGATGCTGGTACTAGGCAGGAGGGAAGAGAGGTTCTTGCCTAAAGTTGAACCTAGGGAAGGAGTAGGAAAGGTGTTTGCCTAACTGTTAATTTAACTACTTGGTTTCTTTTTCCTAATGTCTGAAAGAAAGATCAAAAGGTTTATATTGACAACAACTGAACAAAGTAAAATTCCCCAAGACTTTTGCCTGCAACACACTATACATTGCATATCTCTCAGTTTTAGTACATCTACTCTTAGATACCATGCAGTAAAATGAGGTCTAATTATCACCTTTTTGTTCAGAAAGCCTCAAAGTAAATTCACAAATGTTTTGCAAGATGCATATACTGTGCTGTATGAACTGATAAAAAAATTCATGTTGAAGAAATGAGTAATTCTGTTGTGCTTCTAAAAGGGACAGGTCGGAAGCAAAGCTGAGGTAGACAAAGTTGTTCTTGATTACATTTTTGTGGTAAGAAAAGGATAGACATGCTGGTAAAAGAAGTCCAATGACAGCTGATCTTTTAGAAGTATATACTCTAGGCCACTTTCTCTGTAGAAAGAAGGAAAAAAATATATCTCTTTCTTTAAAGGTTCAAGTGAATTGCTATACAAGTTGTTAATATTTATGACTTTCCCATGAAAGCAAACACTGGCTTCTTTCCTGCAGACTGTATTTCCATTATTAAAACTTATGTTTATATTGTTAGTAATCCTGACACATTTTTGAGTATGCACGTGTACTCTGGTGCCTTCCAAGTAAAGCTCTCAGCTAGCCCTCCAGCTACACAGAATGGCTCTTACGCTTTAGCTGGTGGAGAGAGTGAGTTAAACATGATAATTTTACTTCAGAACTGAGCCTGTAGGAACATATTCAATTCACAAACTGCATGCAATCATTTTCTTGCTGATGTTCTGCTTTGTTAAAGGGCCTGCAGCAATGTCAAATTTGATAGAGTTTCACTCTCCAAAGCATGGGCAGAATGATTGGGATAAGAAAAGACAAGGCAGCACTCTGAATGAGCTGGGGAGACAAAGAGGAGTAGAAATTGCTTTGTTTCTGTACAGCCAGGGTGCCTTGTTCTGTGATTCTGACACAAACTGTGACTCGAAAATGGGATGTGATGGCACTGTGTCAGGGATTATTTTGTGTTGCTGTCATAAGGGCATTTGTGAATAAAGATCTTGGTAACTCTAAAGCAAAGCTAAAGGCATGTATATCTTTTTCATTTTAACCTATAATGAAAAAGCATTTTTCATTTAATGGATAGATGTTTAGTGATAATTACCAAACGTTTACATCATTAGAAAACAGACCATTATGTAACTGAAAGTGTAATTCAATGTTTCTGACAGACTCATTTTCTGTGCACACTGGAACTCAGTGTCATTTTGCTAGGAATAGAAAAAAAAAAGTAATTATCATTAGGGCCTTTTATTACAACAGAAGCAAGACTAAACAGGAAATGTTTGCTACCACATGAAAATGCAATGGCCACAACTATCTTTTTGCTGAATCTTGCGTATTATTTCTTCATTGTATACTACTGACACAAAATGTATGTACACTTGTGTGCAATCTTCAAATAACTACATCCATTTTCTTATTTTCTTAGGCTAATAGCATGAGGATTTAGTGAATATGTTTCTTTCATATATTGGAACTATTTCCTGATAACATTGATGTCGTTGATTACTTACTTTATGTTGATAAATTTGAGTGTCATTGTTCATGTGAAGGAACATTTGCAAATGCTGGTTTTCCTTTTTTTTTTTTTTTTTTCATGAGGCTTGGCTAAGGATCCCTTTGTCATACATGAGGGTTAGTTTGGAGTGACTGGTTCTGTGTGTGGGTTCTGGAGGGGCAGTGCACAAGGACAAGGGTCTTGTAGTACTGTGTGTTTGGTTTGAGAAACATTACAGGAGTTAACTGGTTGCAGAAGAAGCTTGAGTAAATTTTGTGTGTAGAAGAGAACTGAAATGAGAAAGAGTCCCTTGACATTTAGGTTAAAAAAAAAAAAAAGAGAAAATAATAAAAAGATGGAGGAATTGCCCTTATATAATAGAACAGAACCAAAGAATATTTGCTTTTAGCAGTCTGAGTGCTAAAATGTATTCCTAAATATATACCGACCTTACAAAATCAAAAGATGAACGTTTACAATTGCACTGTGCTTCTGGGACATGTTGTGCAGCCTTGAGCTTGCTCTACACCTTCACACATGTTAAATTTGCACTTCCATCATGTTGTGTATGTCCTGAGCCCATTCACATGGCAAGTCATTTTTACAGGACTATTTCTCAGCTGTGTACTATGCACATATGTATGTCATACAGATCCCAGACATTAAGTGTGAGTTTGACTAAGTAAACAAACTGTCTTCTTTGACAACACAGATTCTTTGCTCCTATTTCAAGGGACTAGTTTTGTGAGGGTTTTTACTCAATTATTTTTTTTTTCTAAGTTACCATAGTTCCTTAACTACATAGATGTATTAGAGAGTATGTAAATCTCCAGCAGACACTGCATAAAGCTTGTGGACAGCAACTTCTCAGTTTCCAATCACTCTGTGGATGTACACGTCAGGGTAATGAGATCAAATAATGAGCTATTCATCGTTAGGGACCTTTGGGTCTGTTAACACAATTAAGGTTTTGGAAGTGGGTAACCTTTTCATTTTTCACTTCATGGAGTTTTCTCCTAAGTAAGGATAAAAAAAGTCTTGCCTCTTGTTTTACATGCATTGGCATACTATAAAAGAAATTTGGGGAAACAGTGTTGGCAGGTATGTTAATGATAAGGTTACATTAGCAGTTTGGTAGCATTGCTAGACCAGTTTATTTACATAGGTTTGCCCTCTGGATTGTTTTTTTCCATGAGTCACACAATTAGACGATATTTCTGCATAGAAATTGAGCCATAAAGGTTTTTCAGGTTTGGATATTGGCATATATAATACAACAATTTGTCTTTGTAATGGTAAAATATTCTCAGAGTTCAATCTCCTGGATTTAATATTAAAGCAAGTTAACAGATTTTACATATGAATAGAAGGTATAGTGACTTATTTAAGAAGTTCAGAAGCGTACTAATCTGGCTGCATATTTATTGACGCACAAATCTAATCATGATAAACACTCTTTTTCTTTCTCTGGAAAATTTTCATAAAAGGCATTTATATTTAGTAAGAATTTTTACTAAATAGTAATTACAGTTATTTTTGTAGATTTACTGCAACAGTATACATTAAAGGAACGTCACATCTAGAACTTGACTTTCTAGTCTCCGCAGAATTAGGTTTGTCAAACGAAAACCCTAGTACCTAGTCTCTGTCAATGTAACAGAGACTAGAAGTTGAGTGTCCTGTTTACATATTGAAAAAAATATATTTCAAAATATATTTGAATTTGATACTTTCTCTGATGCTGTGTGTTCTGTTTGTGTGGAGCCACTTTTTGTTTGGGAGGAGGCAGGTAACTGTGCTCAGATGTTTGAGCCCAGGAAGAGGGAAGGGCTGAGGAATAGATGGTCTGAAAGGTCTAAATGTGCTCTTCATTATTGTCCCACTTTGTGGTGCTTTCTGTCTGTTATTTTTTTGAATAGTGGAGGATTAAATTAATTTTTTCTCTCACAAGTCAAGCAGCCCTGTCTGTTGTGCCCAGGATCATAAGTAGTGAGTGAGCCTTCTCTGACCCTGGGGACTTGCCCATCCTGTTGGGAGGAGGAGTGAACAAGTGACTGCTCATGTTTCTTTGTTTCATCTGGGCCTAAACCACAACAGGTTGCCAGGAATTATCTGCACAAATTCACTAATTAGAAAACTCTTCTGTTTGAGTACTTGCATTGATTTGAATCTTATAACCTTTCAAGGAAGGAGAAGTTTCATTTTGTTCCTCTAAAAAAAAAAAAAAAAACAAAAACCACAACCCCAGATTTAAGAGATTTAAGACAATGTTGATGTCATCTTAGTCCGGTAGGTTAGTGATTATGTTTTGCCAGGAAGTGCAAGATCTGGGTTAAATACTTCCTTTACATTGGAATTTTTAAACAAGATACTTGTTAGATATGTGGCTCCTCTTATTACAACTGTGTTATTGTGGAAAAGAAATATCTCTGAGTTGGAAGGAAGGTGCCAGTAGAGTAGTGATCAAGATACTTAGGGGTTTCTGAAAGTTACATCAGGGACTGTGTGTTAATTTGAAGTTAAACAGTTATCAGATAACATGCAAAGCCAGTTCTTAGATGTTTATATGTACTTGTTTCTACTAGGTATCCATTTGATTGGAAGGGTCTGTGAATCCTTCTATTGAGACTGGCAAGTACTTGTAGACAAAGAAAATTTATACACATCAAAGATGAATTAAACTCAAGCAACAAAATCAATTTGCATTTAAAGCCACAGGACTAAAAGTCAGAGATAAAATAGTTCATATTATGTATATGTTACATGAAGTCTACACTAAACTAATCCCTGTTTGAAATAGTTTGTTCTTCAGGGCACGTTTCAACAGAGATTAAGATTCAAATTATTTGAAAGAGAAGTTCTTCAGAAGAAGGAATTTTTCTTGGTGGGTCCACTTTTTGAGTTTCTCATAGGCAGTTTTATCACATTGTTCTGTCATCAAAATGTTCATGAGGCTTTCTCATCTGCAATTAAACAATAAATTATTTATTGTGTGATCCAAAGCTTTATTTTATTCCTTGCAGCAGTACACAACAGTACAGTGCAGTTTTAGGGAAAATAACCTTATTTTTTAAGGTTGACTTCATGGTGAAAAGGTAACACTGAGGCTGACAGTTTAAATCTCAAGAGTCACAGATTAATCAGTACTAGCTACATGGACATATTGCAAGCACAGATGTCGAAGTGTTAAAAAATACTGACTGTAATACGAAGACATGAAACTTCATTATTGACTCACTGAAAATCTCTTTTCTTAAATTTTCCCCAGATATCAATGAAGTGTCACAATATTGAAATGAGTGGAGCCACCTGCATCGAGCCCCTACCCACATTAAGGCCTACGCAAACAGTGCTCTTCATTTACTACTGAAATTACTTACTCTGAACTCACTGGCAAGCATTTCAATACCTATCATAAATTTATCAGTTGTGATATCTTGGCCTTGAAACTTCACTATGATTTCTGTATTTCAGCTCTTATTCCAGAGACCGAAGAGAATTTAGATTTCGTACAGCGTTGACCTTTTCCTTAATTATAGATGCTTCACTACTTCCTATTACACATTAAGTATTCACACATCTTGGGTAGATGAGATGACTTCCATATCCTCAGAAGTGATTATTACAGATTAATTTATACTGATAAAAATATCGATTTTAAAGATTAACAACCAAGTCCTTCACAACCCAGTACCTTTGTAATTGTTTAAAGATGTATGCAGTGAGTGCAAAGTAGATGGAAAATGCTATGGCTTTCATTTGTTGGACTGTTTTATGAATTTCACCAAGGTATATATGGCTATGTAGCACTGAAGATAAAAATCAGTCAAGTCTTATATTTAGCTATTGTTGGAAAGTAAAATTCTCTGAAATACAACTTGAGTTTCTGCATTGGCTAAAAAAAAAGTGTTCTGGCAATTCTGAAAGCTCAGAACATTAATCAGTAGTGGTTAAGAAACAAGTTTCTGCTTCAATGTTGTGATATATAAATCTTATTTCTGATTAAGATGCTTACAGGAACATACAATGTGTTTGTTAAGGAATTGTGAATGTGAAGTGTTTTGAAAAAAAACTATAATTCATATTTTCCTTTATGCAAATCCAATTTACTTGATACAAATTAATATTAGCCCCTAGAGAGGTAAGACATAGATTCACAGTGTTAGTATTTTAATTCCTGAATGTAGAGGAATAAAATGTAATACAAGACAAACCAATCAGAAATACGTTTTTATATATATCTACCACACTGATTTTTGAGAGTATAGATTACTTTACAATAAAGGTTCATGTTACACCGTGATATTAAAAATATATCATATTACATATTTGACAATTGAATGTAAAGTTATGCTACATTTCTCATCAAAATGAAACAGATTTTCCTATTTGTTTTACATAAGGTATAATATTATAACTCAGGAAAAAAACTGAAAGCAAGATTTTCAAAATATAAGCAACCTACTCATTGAAAAGCATTGTGTATATATATCAAGACACAAACTGAGTCTTATATATATGAATTATCTGATTTGGGGATTTCCTGAATCAGCCATGAAGCTGATTTTCATTCAATCAGTGTCTTACACAAAAAAGATTCGGTGATAATGAGATGATTTTTTTTTTCCTTTCTGAAGGCCACCATTTGAAGAAAACTTGCTGCACGTTAGAAAAGCAAATTAAAAAGCCGTGAAAGGAACAGCTCCTTAAAAACTTATGCTCAAAAATGTTTGATTGTATTAGGTTTTTTGAGGGGTTATTATTTGGAAATGTCAATTTTCAAAGATTTTTTTTTTCCTCAAAATAACAGTTGTTCCAAAGCCAAGCTTTCTTCTAATTATTCATATGCTAATTAAAAATGTCTATATCTGAAAATGTTTAGATTTTGGGTTATGAGACCGTTGAAAATGTCAACAATAATTCACTATGAACAAATGTTTCACTTTCTTTTTTTTGTTCATGTGGTAGGGTGACAGGAAAGTTGACAATGGCATGGGCCGAATTAACTGCTTAGGGGGTTGGATTAGATGGTCTCTACTTTAGTCCCTTCCAACCCCTACCATTCTATGATTCTATGAATTCAGTTAATCTAATTTTCTAAAAATAATTCTTCAGATTCTCCAAATTTCCTCATTTTTGCAACTCTGTTCTCTTAGTTTAGAAATTGTTTATAGAAAAAAATTCTAAACTTCTGATAGCTTTTCTTACCAATCAGAGTCTTAGCTGTGTATTCAAATGTATTTTTCCTTTCTCTAAATTTGAGCAAAACAATCATAATCTCATCACAATCAGTTGCTCAGCATAATGTTAACATTGTAGAGCAGGAACACCATCTCCAGTTATTATGGTACATTTATTACTTATTAGTAGCTGCTAAATAATAGCAGAGATCTTAATTTCTTTATTATTTACTTTCCTTTTAAGGGCATATTGGGAGAATAAAGAAATGTCTTGGAGAAATTTTGGAGGTTTCATTTGAAAACAACAATAGAAGATGACAAAAAACCTATAAAGAAGAAAGGTGAGAGCAGTTTTGGTTGAAAATTAACTTGATGTTACTTTGGATGAATTGTCATGAGAAAGAAAACCAGAAATCATAGAAATCATTCTGCTCAAAGGTGAGTAGAAAAAATAGTCTAATAGAATTTGTGGGGTTTTTTCATATTATTTTGGTCCTTTTTTCTTTCATTAGGTAATACCACAAAACTTATTGTGTGGGGCAGTATTGTTTCTTCTTTCATGACATTAAGTATCATAAACTCTTCCCTTCTGATTAACTTCTGACATCTTAATGGGAAGATGGAATATTCGTATTCATCATACCACATCTAGTCATGGTATTTATTCTGGGAGACACACCCAGAAGCAGGCCGATGTAGCTTTTTCCTAAATGATTCTTGAGAAAATAGCACAATACTTACTTTGCAATCTTCAAAGAGTTTTGTCTGATCAAGGATACTGTGAATTGGTTGTTTTGTTTACCTGGTTCAGTTTCTCTGCTTAGCATGAATACAAAGCTGCTTTTGAGTGTTTTGAAAAAACACTTCAGCATAATTACTATGCACAGCAGTGATCTGCTAGCCTCCTGGAGTTGTTTGTATTTCACTGGCTTTCCTGTATGCAATACTTAAATGACAGACATGTTTTTGACACTGAAATTTTAGGTTTATCCTGAAATATGTTATTAATAAAAAAATGAATTCAATGATTGATGTCTCCCTATAACTGTCTGTATAGTTGGGGTTTTTTTACAGCTAAAATATTCCTGCAACACACAAAGAAGAAAATCTTAGCATTTTTTTTTCTATTATGCTAAATTTTCTTTTTTGTGTGCAGACAGAGATCTTTACCCCTTTGTTGCAGTCTGGTATTTTGCAAATTTACTTATCCATGGAGAAACCAAAAACGAGTTTAAATTGGTTACTTCCAGTTGGAATTGCTTAAATCATTGTTTGTCTTACTGCTGTGCTCTAAAGGAGTTCAGTTAGACAAAGTTTTTTGACAAATCAGTGGTCTAGTAACCTTCTGGAGTTTCCATAAAGGAAGGAAGCTGTTAGATGCTTACAGAACAGGAACAAATCCATCATCGCGTGGGCCATGTATCTTTATAGTTCAGCTATTTCAGACATGCACAAATAACTATCTTGGCTATGGATAACAGTTCAGAGTCTAAACTGGGTCTGTGAAGCCTGCAGGATGCATTTATCCATCTCTTCCTCTTCTTTTATTTTGTGGCTGCATTAAACTTCTGAAGAACTATTTGGAAGACTGGAGATGAAAAATTTTCTTTCATACCTATCAAGAGGAGATTTCTGAGTATCAATAACATAACTGTCCACCTCAAAACTATAAAGTTGTTAGTCTCACAATATCACTTTCAGCAGTTACATTTGAGTCTCAGAGCAGATTTCTTTTCTTTGACTGTAAGATGTATTCAGTTCCTTCTGGTGGAAGAGGAGGAGCCACACTTTCACCCATATTTACCATACTTCACCAAACCTGAGACTGATAGCTTTATAATCCAAGATGAAAAAAACCCATATTTAATCAGGTTAATGCATTCTGAAGGCTATAGTGAGTTATCATCTAAGAAAACCTAATATCATAGTGAGGTCGTTTGTCTCCAAAAAGGATGAATTCAACATGTTATCCAAATATTCCAAAAGCTATTTTTCCCAACTAACAATTCTCTTGTATTTTTCTCTATTAGAATATTAACAATGCTGTCATCAAGACATTAGTAAGATCAGATTAATGATGCCAACAGCACTACAAGTTACTCATAACAAGGAAGAAAGAAGTTAGAAAATAGTGGATGAATTCATAAAGGTGTTTGAGGTATGTGAAATGAGAGAAAATTGGTGAGAGAACTGGAATAACTGGAGTGTTAATTAAATTACATAAGCAGGACTGTCACTGTTTTCTTCAGGATTTAAGGGATCCATGGCAGAAATGGACCCAAAAGTTAATTAATCCTTATCCTATTTAGGATCATTTATATACTTCAAATTTTGAATGTAAATTTGCTTTACATAGACGTAGACCTCTTTCTCTGATACTGAGGTAGCATAATAATTTAGCATAAACTACTCCCTTAAAAGTATTTGTACTGGATGTAAACATCTTTTTTTTTCCAGACAATTTCCTGTAATCGTTTTTCATGATGTTATACAAAAGCTATTTCTACTTTAGAAAAAGCAATAATTGAAGGTAAATAAAGTCTATAAACAATTTTGCCCCCATGTTATATTAAAACATTGCATATTGTCCTGGTTGCAGTTGGGATAGTTTTCTTCTTAGTAGCTGCTACAGGGCTATATTTTGGGTTTAATGCTAAAGAGAATGTTGATAACCCAGGGATTTTTTTGGTGACTAATTGCATTGGGCATCACTTGTCTTTTTCTTGGATTTTGTTTCTCTTAGTTACTATTATTATATTTTATTCTTCTTATTGTTATCATATTTTAGTTTAGTTTTGATTTTCTTTTCCATTCCCCTCCCCACCCTATGGGAGGTGTGGGGAAGAGGAGTGAGGGAGTGAGTAGTTGCATGGGTCTTAGTTTCTGGTTGGTCTTGAACCACAACACGTGGAATTTTGACTTTTTTTTTGTTGTCCAAAGTCTTCAGTTCTTCTATGTCACTTTTACTCTCATAATAACTATAGCATTTCTTAAATGTAACATTTGGTTTTCAGAGACCATGGTCCAAACGTTTTAGAAGATTCTGAAAACTTCTCACATTCCACAATAACAATGAAGAGAAAATCCCAGGTAATATTAAATGGTAACTTCTGGTAAATAGTGGAAACAGATATTTCTTCCTATAAATTAGAGATTAAAATATGGAAATAATTATATCTCTTCAAAGCTGTGTCAAATGACTCTAAAGAGGCGAAATAGACTCAGATATCAGTAGTGGGTACATCAGAGAAGTATGCAGTTTAATGGATCACTTGACTTACTGCAAGAAAGACTGCATGGTTGAAGAAGAAAATTGAATGGATGGGCATACTAGTTTGAGCCATGCAGGAAACTGGGGCGTAAGGATTCCTCAGGATCTCTTAGTTATCTCTCTCCACTCTGGACACTAGTAATTATGGAATTGGGTGGAGAATATTCAGTTCTTGACTGACCTGTTCAAATTAATTTGGCTCCCAACAGCTGGTTCTTCTTGTTGCTGTCACTGGAGTTCAAATTCTGTCCCTCTGAAAGGTTCTCCTTACCACTACAGCTTTCACAGCGATTGATTGACAGATTCTTTATGCTCAAGGAGCTCTTATAATTAAGCTACTCATTTATCTTATATGGCTAATTAATATGCTAATAGTATTGTCACACAGGCCTAACACATACCAATTGCCACAAGAAATTAATATCTTTTCAGCTAATTGAGAAAGAAACCTAAAAACTGACCATAATAAGGGCTATTCAATATAATTCCAATATTTGACCCAATATGGCTGATGGCATCAACTAGACTTTGAATACATACTTGAAATACTGTCTGACTGGAGTGATCTTTTGAGATTTTCTGATCCCATTAAATAATTATTACAAAAAATGCATCTTCCAGAGCTACCCTTAATGTTCTTTCTTAATACAAATCAAAAAACAATCATGGAAAAAATAAACACATTCACTTCAGTTCAGACCTGTAGAGAAAGACGTACATTATTTTACCTGACAAATGTGTCTCAGGTCTTATGTAGCAGAAGGAAAAATGTGCCCAATTTTATTCATAATTATATTGAAAAAATTCAAGAAAATTGAAAAAATCCTTCATTTTTTGGTAAGACAAAGCAGAAAATCAGTTGTATTTGTCTTTTCAATATTATGATATGCTTAGAATTAATTATCTAACATTGAATTATACAGGCAAATATAAATAGGTACCATGTCCCTAATTTGTTTCATTTCACTCCAGTGACAAAACAAATCTAGCCTTACTGTGTAAAAGAAACAATACAAATCTTGGCTAGTTACTAAGCCTTTTCCATAAGAGTCCACACACACAATGTTTTACTATTGTCTGAGCATAAATAACAGAACTTTTTCATTAAAAAACATAACCAACTTATTTTACCTCTTATTTGGCTATTCTAAGACTCTGTGCACTAATTCATCAATTTCTTTTCTTTGCAGAGTTTATTACTATTATTTATGAATGTTTTACCCCTTTGTAAATATACATATTTATTAATTGATTTACTGATTCATTTAGTTTTTGTGGACACATTTAATACCATTTTTTAATCACAATCATGCACTTGCCCACATTCTTATCTAAAGTCCTTTCTAGCTCTGTTAATTATCTCTTCTGTGGTTAACATTTGTAAGTTGTGACAAGGTTTCTGTTCTCCTTGGAAGACAGTTCTGTATACCAGCAGCATTTGCATTAGTTCTTTCATTTCAGAACTTCTACATGCCAGTAGCCTCACCTTTAATATATACAAACTGGAACAAAACACAGAGATGCCTTAAAATATGGACGTTGTTAGTCTGTTAAGCATGTTGGTAAATAACTCATGATCATACTAGTATTTCTGTACAGATCCCAGGAAAATTCAGGGATCCTTTGTTTAAGGCTAAGTCACACAAGGTTATTATCACCCAATCATATCATCTTGGTCATTCAGGTCTAAACAATTTAAGTAGTCATATGACACAGCTACCCCTCTAATTCTTCACTGCCAATGCCTTCAGAAGGGTTTACAGCCATCCTTTATAGCACTCTAATCGTGCTAGTCATCCCACGATGTTTCCATAGTGGTAAGCAGGCGGTAGCTTTCCTGCTGCACAAAGGCTTCTAGCTCCTTCTCTTTGTTGCCCATGCTGCATGCACAGATGTAGATGCACTTCAGTTGGGCTACCTCTGTGCAAGCGCAGACCCTAATTCCTACATGACCATTAATGGGCACTTCCATGGTTTCTAACATATCCATGTTCCTTCACTGAAAATTGTGTGGAATCTTTCCTAGGGTGGATTAATACATTGAAAGCCTAATCTAAAATTAGGCAAAAAGTACTTATTTACCATCCTCTAGTGAAATCCTTTTCCTCTTTTGTTTTCCATCCTTCCTCCTTCTTCTTTTGTAAACCACTGTCCTCAAGTACAACACCTTTCTGTAAAAAAGTGTCACATCTTCAATTAATCCAAAGGTACGATTCAATGTGTTTGAACCTAAAATCTAAACTTTAATGGCTATCAAATTAACTGTTTCCTTCACTAGGCTGAATTGTACAGAAATTAGATTCTTATTAGGAAATCTTTCTACATATAAACTTAGCTAAATCACTCTGTTATTTGCATATGGAGTGTGTGACAACTAGTATGCAGAATAAGTTATACTTGTTCTTCTCTTTTTACAGAAGAAAACATACATGACAACAGCAGAATTTACACTAGTCTGGAGATATGCCTGCAGCGACAGGTCAAGTAGTAAGATATAAAGATGTCTCTACTTACTGACAAGTATTTAAACTTGTCAAGAATAAAAAAAAAAATAAATATTACAACAAATATAAAAAAAAGGTTAAAAAAGAGGCCTTTTACAAGGGAAAACTAGCAGACAATTATGGGAAAAGTATCTATGTGAAGCAGGAGTAAGAATAAAAGAAAAAAAGGATAGAAACAAAGGAAGAATTTGAGCAAGAGAAGAACAATGATGAAATAAACTGAAGAAACTACTGAGCTCTAGAACATCATAACTGAGGTATGGAAGGCAGGAAATAATGTACACAAGTACATTACACAAGATACACAAAAACAAATCTAACTTGCAGAAAGAAAACTAAAATGGTGCAATGAGCAAAAAGGTATAAAAAACAGATGCTTGTTATGCTTGTGTTAGATACTGCAATGATTCAGTCTTCCACTGTTCTGCAATGAAAGATGGTAATATTATTAGCAGGTCATTTATGCCTATATAAAGACACAAGGAAATGGCGACTCAAGACATGAATAGATATTATTTCAATACTTAATTACAATTAGATACATACTGAAATGGTTTATGCATGTTTTCACCTGTGGTATTACTCTAGAGAAATGTAATCCTGTTTGTGTTTCTTAGTTCACATGTTTAGAAGACCTTTTTTATTTTTTTCTGATAAAATTGTAATTACAGCAGGTTTGTGGTAGTCTCTTGTGGAAATCTTGTGAAAATCTTGCTCAGGGAATGCTTTCAGAAGTTTGGGCAGCCTGCAAGCTAACAGGTTTTGTTTTTATTTGTTTTCATGACGTTTGGCAGCAGTTTTTATTATGCTGCCGAACTTCATAAAGAAACACCCCTTTGCTTGTTTACTTCTTATTTCAGTGAAAGCTATTCTGTCTTTGTTTAATTGTTTCCAGTACCTTGTTACATAAAATGTTGATTCTATGATAAAGTGTGGCTTATTGTAACATCTTCTGTAAATGTTCTATTACAAGGAGTAAGAACAAAAAAATAAAGGCAAAGGCAAAAAATATATATAGTAAAAAAAAAAAATCAAAACCAAAACAAATCTGGGATACTAATACTAATAAAGCAAAAAAATAATTTTTGAATTTATTTTACAATAAGATATTACCGGGCAATTGTGCATATTTTTTTTGTCCAACATATAGTAATTTCTTCATTGATTTAACAATTTACTGATTCTTATCTTGCTCATTAAACAACTCAATTTTAGACCTCACTATCCTGCAGATGTCTTGCTGAGATATTCTTACCCTTATTTCCCCTCCCATTTAGAATGCATGGCTTTTTTTCATGATAAGCTTTTTCATTACTCTCAATTGTACAGTTAGTGATACACCATTCCTAATTTGTGCAGGAAGTCTACCATTATCTAGATATCTTCTCATTTAATATTTATCATAATCGCTTAGAGATTCAGAGCACCATAAGGCAACTGAATAGGAATAATAAGTTCCACTGAAGAGAACTTGGGATAAAGAACGTAAATAGATTATTTACATATACAGATACAATCATAAATATTTGCACACACCTACCAAACTAAGGTCAGTCTATCTAAATTTGTTAATATTTAAAATTAAACTATACGGGGTTTATTCACTTTTTTTTGGTGGATGCTGCGTGATGTCAGTCATGTTTACAGTAACTATTTACTTCCTAATTCTAATTAGGCTTAGTGTTGCAATAACTTAAAATAACTTAAAATAGCTCCACGTTTAAAAAAAACACACAAAAAAAATACCTGTAAAGCCTCAGTGAAGAAGGCGGCAAGCCAATTTCTTACCAGTATGGTTGACTTTAGATCTCAAAAGGTCAATTTTGGGCATTTCCCTTATCTACTTTTAAAATCAGTGGAATTCTCCAAGAAATCGTGGAAATTGGGGTTGTACAGCTGAGTCCCTCTAAGAAAATCTCTCAATATTTAATTTTCTAAGTCTCCTATTAGAGACGTATGATTAACTCTAATTTTACTTTTTTTCCCCCTATATATATATATGCTTAAAAATCTGTGTCTGTATTTTTGTCATATGGGGAGTACACCAGAAGAATATCTTACAGATTTATAGCCTGTTTTCTATGTCTATATTTATTTGTTTGTGTCTGCTGCCTCTTGTCCTGTCACTAGACATCACTGAAAAGAGCCTTTAATTCATTGTGTTCCATATAATACAGTTACAAAGTTTTGATTCTGTAAGTATCCTTCAAGTAAAAGAGGAAGATGTTCCTTTCTTCTGCCTCTAACATCAACAATCAGAGTAGTGAATTCTTGGAAATTAAAAGTAACAATTTAGGAAATTACTCCCATTCATAAAAAAAACATTGAAACATAGAGTATGTTTCCTTAATGTAAATAAGGGTTGTGTCTACATTTCAATTTAAACAAAAATCTAAGAGCTTTCTTGTAACAGATATGAATGTAAACCTATGCTACTTTTCCTGAACAGTTCCTGAGTAGAATCATTAAAACCATTAAATTAGTTCTTCAAAATTTAACTTTGAGTCAACAGAGTTGTTTTAGAAAGAAAATAAAAACAGCTATTGTGTGCACAATATAAAAGTAACTTATATAAATGCTGCAATTACAGGTGTAAATTAAAGAGAAGAAAATTCCCACTTTCTGTGCCATACCAGCTAACATCAGTTTCTGCTGTTTCAAATCTATGTTAAATCATGGCTCATATATTTTACTGTCTATACTGATTCATTCCTAGAAAAGTGTAACATAGCTATTTCAATTAAAAAAAAAAAAAAACAACACACATACATAACTCCTTACATACAAGTACCCCAAAGTGCAGCACAACATTCATCAAATTAAGTTCCATTTAATTAAAAGCTCAGTCAAACAGATCAGTACTAAGTTCAGACAGACATGGCTATTTTGTGTCGATGCATTTGATATTAGGACATAAACAAAATGCATAACTGGCACAACACTTAATGAGCTCAATAAGAACTTCTGTATTACTAAAATAATCTGTCCTACAAAAGCCAACAACATGCTATTCAGAGTATAAGAGCTGAATTGGAAGCTGTATAGGACTGACATTCTCAAAGCACCACTTTTAACTTTTAAAACTTGTATTCATAACTTTCGCAGACCTTTTTTGAAAGAATTAATGTTCACATGATATTAAATGCAATCAACATTTTAATATAAGTATTTCTGTTGAAAAATAATCATTTCTACATTTCTTCACCACTTTTTTGTATTAAGTTACTTAATCTGAGGTTAAATAACTTCAATTTTTATTACTGAACTGTTTTTGCAACTGTATTTCGTACTCAGATACAGAAAATTCAGATATGTCATTCTAACAGTAGAAAGCCAAAAGAAATGGACTTCATACTATACTCTAGAGCTAGGATTAAAAAAAAATCCTCAGGTAGGTAGTATGAAAAAAAGTCTTCATTGATATATATGTTTTAATGCAATGTTATGAGATGTCCAGTTAGCTTTAAGGGTGCCACCCTTTCTTTATTTATTTATCTGTGTGGAACTTTTTGTGTTCCAGCTTCATCCCATTACCCTTTGTCCTGTTGCTAGCTAAAATAGAAAAAAGGGATGCCCCAACCTCCTGATATCAACCATTGAGACATTTGTAAATAAGATCCTCCTTCAGTCTTCTCTTCTCTAGACTAAACAGCCCCAGTTCCCACAGCCTTTCCTCGTATGAAAGACATTCCAGTCCCCTGATCATCTTGGTGGCCCTGCACTGGACTCTCTCCAGAAGTTCTCTGCCCCTCTCAGGCTGAGGAGCTCAGAACTGGACACAGGACTTCAGCTGAGGCCTCACCAGGGCAGAGTAGAGGGGGAGCAGAACCTCCCTTGACCTGCTGCCCACACTCTTCTTGATGCATCCCAGGATGCCATTGGCCTTCTTGGCCACAAGGGCACATTGCTGGCTCATGTTTAGTTTGTTCTCAACCAGGACTCCCAGGTCTCTCTCTGCAGAGCTGCTCTCCATTTAAAATATTTAAACATTAATTGCTCAGTTGTTAGTTCAATACATTTACATTACCTTTGATCTAAAAAGGATGTTACGTCAGCATTGCTATCTTGAGAATCACTTAGAAAATTGCATTGATATATGAATTTATATATATATATTACATGCCTGGACTTCCCACGGGAGTCACACCGCAAAACAAAAGAAATAAGAAAAAAACCGCAAACACTTTATTTCACCGACAACTAATAATTGGGACAATTTAGATTGAGAAAAGCTAGGGGATCGTTAGAAAAGCCCTAACAAACAGGCAAGTAAACTCTCATCCTTTTGGGGAAATGAGCCTACTTTATCCAGTTGTTAGTTCTACGTTTTTCTAGAGTTTTATTTGGCTAAGCGTTTTCAGAGCATGTGACGTTTTACTATAAATTTTATGGGAAAAATCAGAACACTTAAACAATGTTGGTAAAACAGACACCTGCTTTTTTGCATATCTGAAAGAAATTAAAAAAGAAATAATTCAACATAATTAAAAAGGCCCAAGTCCTCAAGTGATAGAAAGTACACTTGCCCAAGTAATTGTACAATTAAAAAGTGTGGAATTCACATCTACAAGAACCTACTAAAACAGAAAAATAGGCTAATCTTTAAGTGGTTTATTAGTTGTCTACTCAGAATAATTAATTACCTTTTAAAAATAGGTATTAGCTGTCCTTTAAGATATTAAATTTTGTTTTGTTTTACTATTAAATCAGTGTCAGAGTCTGTTTATCAACAAATAAATGTTAGAAACAAAGCAGTGACTTAGACAAGCCTAGAATTTTACCGAACACGTCTATAACTTTGCTCCTGTTGTTTGTACAAGGTGCTTATATTTAAGACATGCTAACAATGTTCATAAGGCACAAAACATAAACTATGCAGAAATTAATCTCTTCTATCTTAGCTTCCTTTCAATGTTGATTTATTTCACCTATGTTTAGAGGCTTTCTCTCTGTTCTCTTAACAGATTTCAACAAAAGCAGCTTCTATTAACTGTTACATGTTCACAATGATTGTAAAATCCTTAATGACAATCAGGTGATTTTATAACTTGCTAAACATTAAAAATAGGGGGTTTTAATTATTAGGAAACAGTAATCTCAGCAGATTCTTCTACATATACTTTCTAAAATATATACACACACATACACGCAAGTACATATATAAAAATACATAGATCTAGATATATAAAAATATATATGTATATATATGGAGTAAGGGACTGAAAGTGAGAATAACTGAGTTAGTAGCTGTACTGCAGCCTCAAAAGCTATTTTTCACCCCAAAATTTTACAGGTACTTTTTTAATTTCAGCATCCAGCAAAATATTTGGGGAGGGAGTACTTGATTAGCACAAGTCTCTCAAGTGATGTTAAAAAGCAGAAAAACGTTATTCTCCAACAAGCAGGAGATACAAGTGAATAAACTTCTCTTGCTGAGTATTTCTTCTACTAAAAATAAACTTTAAGTAGGAACTGAGAATTTAAAAGGACAATTCTAATAACAAAACTTCATACCAGGACCATGATTATAACATTCAGAAACTATGCAGAGGACCTGTAGCTAAAACTCAAAGGACATTCTATGTATTTCCTCTTCTGTTTTGAACCTTTTTCCAATCTAAATTGTACTCTGCAAGTGGCCTGTCTTGGTTCTTACAGAAACTTGTCTTGGTTTCTTCTAAACATCAGGTCGTAACTTCTTAACAGGACCACTTCATTTATCACTTTCCTGTTTAACACTAGGAAAGTCTCATCCTAGAAGACTCTGAAGTTATGTGCTGCATACAGTGAAAAGACACTCGGTATTCAGAGGAGTTTTGGGGGGACAGTTTCTAGGAAGTCTATATTTATTGTGTGCAGGTTGATTTCTAAATAGTAATTAACATCATGACATTTCTGTGGAATTGCTGCGATTGTCACATTAGTGTCAGCAGCATGAAGCAACATTACTCTGTGTATTAACTATGTGCAGCAGCAACGATTAGAGATCTGCTTTAGGAAAAGTGTATAATCAAATGATCAGTTTAAAACCTGCTATCGTTCAGACAAGATGGCATTTGATACCAAATTAATTTAAATCAAAGCCTTTCCAGAGTCAGTAATTGTCAGATCATCAGCTTGACATGATCTGCTTTTAGCATGACAACACCAAAGGCCAGTGATTAAGGGATTAAAGTGGAAATTCATTTATGAATATCTGAAAAGGAAGACCAAAAGGATGAAGTGTCTTCTTAGTATTTCTGCTTGAAGATCATACGAAACTATAAACAATTACCTGTATTCCTAGGTAGGAATGTGATGGTAGAAGTTGATTTTCTGTTATAATCTCAAACTAATTCAGTTCTACAGCTTTGTCTGCATATTGTGTTATACCAGCATATAGCATAGACTGATTTTGGCAGCACTTATCAATTGATATTTTAAATGTTACTGTATGAGTAATGCACATTTCTAGAAGAGTCAATAGCAGAAATAAAAGCTCAAAATAGTTCTAACTGCATATAATATAGTGCTTTAATTCCCAATATGCTTAGTAATTTATGTGTTTCAGTGTGCATACAATTGTTACAAAGAACTGAATCATTCATATTAAAACAGATGGGTGAATTTTAACTTCTACATATAACGGAGTTTAGAGCATTAGATGAAAATGAATAAACAGATGTGAGTGAAATCTGCATGATACATATTTAATGTTTTTTAAAAATTCCTTTTTACAAGTTTGTTGAGATTTTTTTTTCAGTGATTAAATAAAGCCAAGCTCTGTCCTCAATCGCAACAGTTCAGCTATGTAAGAAGCAAGTTTTAACTTACTTACTAATTAACTCACTAGCAAAGAAAATAAAGCTCCTTGCTCTATTCATGTATTTTCTTTCCTTTTAAAAAAAAAATGTCTCTCAAAAACAATCTTTTGGAACATTAATGGGAAAAGATTTTATATGTTATTTGTCATCACCTAAGAAAACACAGATGTATTTTTTTTGGTACAAGTTGACTTCCGACAGTCAGTAGAAGTACGTTTACATACACCAAAGCCCTCTACATCACATTGTCACAGGAGTGAATTTATTTTAAGAAGGAAACAGCCTCAATTTTCTTCCAGTTTTAAAATTTGATATAAAACTTTTTTGATGTCAATAGGCAATAAAAAAAAGTAGAAATTAAGATTTAAAACAATGGTATGCTTTATTCTTTCTAGTTCAGTATGATTGATTCAACTTCTTTTCAGCTTGATGCCAAAAAACTTCTTCCTTCCTTAGACACTGGTCTTAAGTATTATAATGAAAAGTTAATTATTCTTTACAGGTAATATCATCTCACTCAATAGATCATGTTCTGGATGGAATGTATTTCTGTAATCGGTTACTTTGAAATAGTAATTTACACATGATACATTAACTAGAGAAAGATCATACAGATGAGATTATACCATTTCCAAATGAGATGTTGGAGAGGGAAGAAAGGTAGGTTTTCTACACCGTGAAGTATGTTTTCTACATTATGACATTGACCAGCTTCTTATTGCCAGTGAAGCTGTCGCCACAAATGTACAAAGAAAACATTGTCTGTTAGACTTTTCCTGGCTTGGATTTCTTGCAGTTTACACATTCTGACACTGAGTAAAGCTGTAGCTTTTCTTTTTAAATTATTATGCTGATAAATTATCTAAAAAGAACCTTGCAACCTAAGAATACACAAACAATTTTTCCCAACACAGATTTTAACGACAGGCCTCCAGACTGATGTACACCATTAGTGGAAATATCCTTTTCCTCCAGATACATCTAACACAGAGTCAATTAACAAATTTGCCCAGTCAAGCCAGCTGAGGAAGTCCAGTAAGTCTGTCTTTAAAATCGGTAGGAAGTACTGAGTGGCTTAGATTAAGAGTTGAAAAGCTTTAAATGCCTTCACTCATCTCTGTCCAGTCAGCATGTGTATTTCTGGTTTATCACCATGGCATTTGAAATCAGGTAGGCTGGTCTTGCAGAGAGTCCTCCTTTGAACACTAAGTGACCAAACCTGTGTTGCTGGAAACTCACTGCAGGATGTTCAGGGATTGGTGTAGACTCACACATTGTTTCCTACAAATCCTGTAAATAGATCTAAGGTATGTATTTGAGCAAAACATTCTTTCTTTCATGGAGAGAAATTATTACCCCTATCTAAATGTGACAGGTGCAGCACTGTGCCAGTCACAAAAGAAAATGTAAATCTCTATTGCCTTATAGTGGGCTTAGTCATATCTCCCTCAAATTAGTAAAGCAGGGCTAAGAAACCACTCTGCAGAGGAAGGTGCATTTTCCTACAGTCTCCCTATCTCTTTACCCAATGGTATTCTAAGAAATGTGAAGAGATGTTGCACATTGCATGCTGAGCCTCTTCAGTGAAGGCTTCTCCAGTTGAGTACTCTCGTATTCTCAGAGCAGCATTTCAGCTAAGTATCCTTTCTAAATTTGATAGGATTGAAGCAATAGCTTCAACTTTGAGGTTTCCCATAAAGTGATGTAGTTCACAGGCACTTAGCAATGGGCCAGAGGCTCTTGAGAGGAAGACCTTAGTTCAGGATTATATTGGTCCATCTCTTGCTTTTCCTATACAAAGGCTAAGCCAGGTTTGTGTTAGCCCTGAATACACTAGCCCAGTTTAGATTTGCTTTTAACTCATACTGCAATTATAAAAAAGAATACTGTCATTGTCCTTGATTATTACCTGGTTATCTGCTTATTTCTGACAATTGTATTGTTTCTTCTTTAAAGTGCCTACCAAGCTATCTAGTTTACAACTGTAGTATTTTTCATTTTGGTGGCTTTATACGAAATAATGAGAAAAAAAGAAGTGAGAGAAACTTTGATAGAAATTAGAACGGAACGGCTTTGGCAGAGAGGTCAATTCTGTCCCTTATATTATCATGATGAATTTTACTCATATTTGCCACTATCTTAGAATAATTGCTTGTAAAGAGTGCTCAATAAGTCATACATATGATTCTCAAACATTCCTCAAAAAAAATGAATTACACTTAAATAATTTTTAATAGATATACTGCTGCAGGATCTTAAATTATAGTGACTCCCCAGACAACTTATTCCAATATTTTACTATTGTTATGACTAGAAAGCTTGTAATATCTAACAAGTCTTTCTTTTTGCAATAGAAACCCATTATATCTTTACTTATCCACACTTAACTGTGGAATATTCTCTTTTATAAATCTAAAAACAGTCATTGTATCCCTAACACTTGTCTTCTCCTTTTTAAGCCAACCACTGAAATATTTTTGAGTCCTTCTCTGTACACTATTATTTCCAGATCTCTGCATATCTTTTTCTTCTGCACTCATTAGACTGATAATATCCTGAGCTGCACTGTAAAAAAAAAATGACAATATTTCAATGAAAACTATTGACTATGTTCTGTATTTCCTTTTTATGCGTTGCTATATACATACACACACACACACGTATTTAATAATAGGATGACATTGTTTAATCATGTCCATCTAGCAATCCATTGTAACCACAGATCTCTTTTAAAGAACTTCTTATTTATGTCCCTGTAAAAGTATACATGTTTACTGACAATCTCTGACTTGACAGTTTCAAATCTACCCTTGAAATACCACTGAATTCAGTGAATATAGTTTCTTTTATTTGGGTCATTTTTAAGAGCATTACTGATAGATTCAGATCAGATGCCAGTGAAACCCTGTTCTGTATGTCTTCTTCTTTGGAAAGATAACAAACACGTAACTTCACTCTATCCAACTCCATAGTAATTTCTTAGTGAATTAATCTAGAGATTGTTTTCCTAACTTGCCTAGAAAAATATAATGCAAAGGAATGGAAAGGTTTTATTAAATCACAGATATTTTAACTTTCGCTTCTGTTTTGTTCATACAGCACTTTATCACTTCACAGAGAAAGGGAAAAAAAGTGTATGTAATTTCAGTTCATGGCAATTGTTTTCTTGCAGATATATACAAATTGTTTAATTTGCTTCAGTATTTCTCTGAGACATGAAGGTACTTTGGTTTATAATTCTTTCCCTTTTTTTTCCTCATTACGTCCCCATTTTATATTTGTCCTGTCTTTCAAAACAATGCATTATTAAAGGTAACTGTTAGCAAATCTAAGATTGCTACTGGCAGAGCTGCATGTATCTAGAACAGAATCTGTCAAGTCCATCAGATGGCTTTGACGTTTTTATATTGATTGCTTTGACAAAATACTCAGATGACAATCACAATAAATGCAACTACAACGGAGTGAGATAAACCTTGAATAAAGAAAGAGCAAGTTAAAGACTACTTGGCTAAATAAGAGGCTTTAAAAAATAATTTCTGACCTTTTTTTTTCCTATCAAAGTTTAGATGTTATCCTTTGTCTCTAATATTGTGTTAATGCCATTTTTCTCTCATAT
This sequence comes from Urocolius indicus, assembly GCA_013401255.1. Classification (NCBI taxonomy): domain Eukaryota; kingdom Metazoa; phylum Chordata; class Aves; order Coliiformes; family Coliidae; genus Urocolius; species Urocolius indicus. The sequence goes on from WBNH01010074.1 coordinate 398,903, forward strand.
TAATTGCATTAACTCTATGACATAAACTGACCTTTTCTTTAACACTGATGAAGACTTGCATTGCAAAGAAGCCTTCAACACTGAGGTCCTCATTTTTGCTCACATTTGCTAGCTTTACTAGTCCACTAAATAAAGACCCATTACTTAACTTAGTCACTGTCCTGTGCTAATATAGAACTTTGATTTTTTAATATTCATGTCTCTCTGTTTGTGCCTTGGGGTTTTTTTAGTGTTTGGCCTTTCAAGCTGTAAAATTTTTAGTCAGTACCTGCAGGCAAATCTTATTTTTTCAGTATTTCTTCTCAATCTCATGTGAAAGAGATAGAAAGATCTGATTTCATTCCCCTCACTGAATAAATTATCTGTTTTTTCAAATCTAGCAAAAAACAGATATGTTATATTGCCACACTACATTGTTGTTTGCATGTGCAGAACAGAGAAATCTGGTCATACTAATTCAAAATATGAACTAGCACACGATCTCATGATAGCTTTTTTAAGATTAAGAATTTGTTATTTTCTAGTTAACTACTCTCAGATTTTAGTTATAAATGTAATGTCTCCTTGTAGAAGTACGAAAATTAAAGACCATAGTACCTTGATTTGGTTTAGTATACAACCTAACTATACTGTATATTTATTAATATATCTATGTACCAGAATCATGATGTTATGTTTCTTTGATCAAGAAGTTACACCTTCCTTAGAAGTGAACTCATACTCTTAATTATAAAGGTTGAGCTTGAATTAGGACTATTTTCCATTAAACAGTGAAGAAGTTTATCTTAATGGTCTATAACATATTTATGAATTCCAACTAACTGAACTCCAAGATACTTAAATTAAAAATGGAAAAGACATTGTTGTAACAATGTGCTACAGGAGCAGTTCTGGGAAAAGGAAAAAGGCTCTTAAAAGTGTTCCACTTTGCTCCAACGGGTTTTTTTGAGAAATTTTGTTTGGATTTTGTGTTTGGTTTAGGTTTGTTTTTTTTTTTTCCTTTATGCAACAACATCTAGAAAATAAACACTGCCATCTCTCCTGTTTCTCCTTTAATTGCTCATTTTCTCTTGTTTACCTCTTTGCCATGTGAAAGTGTGACAGGGATGGCATAAACACTGGAAAAATACTATATTGAATCCTGTTTGAAAAGTAAGAACTGATTTTTAAATTTAATATTTTTTTCTCTCATATTTCATATTAATTTTTTTCATTCATTAGCTAACTTATCAATGACATTTTGGCTCCTAAATTGCTTTAAATTTTAATAAGTACATTCTGTACTGGGTTAGGAACTACACAGAATTGTAGAACGGTAGGAGTTGGAAGGGACCTCTAGAGACCCCACTGCTTCTTAATATCAGATTTAATTTTTGAAATCTTGAGTAAAATCTGTAGGTACTTTGTCATTTTTTTTTAAACTAAATTATGGTCTAAGGCCAGCCATCAATGAAGCACCATGCAACTATTCAGTCACCTCCCACACAGCCTCCACCTCCTGGTGAAGACCCCAACAAAATAAGAGAAGATAGCCTTGAGGATTTAGATGAGGATAGAGAGGGCTTGTTGGCCAGTTATGGTTATGGGCTAAACAGACCAGACTACTCGACTTAAGAAAGAAAACAAGATCAGTTTAATCCATTAACAACTAGAAAGAGGATAGAAAAAAATCCACAAAAAAAACCTCTCAAAAAATAGGATGATGGGAAAAATAAAACCAGTACTTTAAGAACTCCTTCTCTCATCCCTCCTTCCTGGGCTCAGCTCCCCACTGCCTGCCTTCTACCTCCCTCCCCACCAACAGCATAAGGAACAGGCTAGTCCCCTCACAGATGGTCTATAACACTTCTTTCTTCTCGGAGGAGAAGGACGTCTCAAATGCTCCCTCTGCCTCAATGTGGGGCCCTTCCCACAGGCTACAGTCCTTAAAAAACCTCTCTGGTGTGAGTCTTCCTCAAGGGTTGCAGCTCCTTACAAACACCTCCAACATGGGACTCCTTTGCAGCAGCCTCCAGGCACATTCTGCTCCAACACCACCTCCCACAGAGTTACAGCCCCACAGAGCCATGGGCGTCTCCTCAAGCTGCTGGCAGATCTCAGCTCTACCATTGTCCTCCATGAGCTTCAGGAGGACAGCTGCCATCTCACCACAGGATACAGGGTGGGAGGTATCTGCTCCAGGACACCTCCTCTCTTCCCTCACTGACCTTGAGAAATGCATGATCACTTCTCTCTCATCCCACTCCTTTCACCATCTCCAACCCTCCTCTTCTGTCTTACTCTGCTCAAAAAGTAGTTGCAGAGGCACTCAGTTGGCTTGGTCCCTGAGGTAGGTCTGGCTTGGAGACATTGACAGTTTGGAGCAATTTCTTACAGAAGTCACCATTGCAGTCCCTGCCTCATTACCAGAAACAGCTTCACAAAGCCCCAACACGAAGATGTAATATATAACCACAGAAATATCATAATAATTTTAGAATATATACATTTTTATGTCTTATGTGTGTTTTGTTTAAAACTGTAACACTGTTAATACTTTGCTTGATAGACAAGATCAAGACTGGATTAATTGGATATGGAATACTGCTGTAGTTTTCTAGAAGTGCCAAACAGTACTGAGCATTAGAGCTTCAATGTGCCAGTCATGCTAAAAACATTTGTCCCATTTATTCTTTTTTCCAGTGGTGGTACTTTGCTCTTACTATCAAGATGGAACAGTGAATCAAGAAACTAACACAGAACAGTGAATCAATAAAAAGGAAACAGAAATCATTCATTCTTTAGATGGCATTCCGTGCAGACAGAACACAGAAACCTAGAAACTTATAATAGAAAATGGAGATTGGGAATAAAATGCTTTCTACTGGGAGGTTTCCTATTGCATGCTGCAGTTACAAATTATCTGGATAAATTCTGATTAAACTGAAGAGAATTTATTCCTTTCACACACATGGGGGAATGTGCAAATAATTCCTCTTTACATAATGAAACAACTGCAAATGAGAAAGATATTATTATAAATTATCTCTTTTGTCACCCATTAGGTGGGAAACACATTACTTTAATATCTTTCAAACTGAGAAGCATAATTATTTGATGAGACCAATCTCCATTATTTATCTCAATCTCTAATTATAATGTATTAGTTTTACAAGTGATTATGAAGAAGTTGGTTAATCTAAGCAAGAAATCAACGATTCAAACCAATGGTTAAATTTCACAAGCTGATTCTCAATTGATGTAGACACACAGTTAGTGACTTATTTACTTTATATAACATCTTGTCCAATAGAAAAGTATATTTTCCTAAAGCATACACATCACCTAAAATAACATTTGGTAATAGGAACAATTGTATGAGCAGAAATCTGGATGTTAACAGAAGCAAACAGATTATTTAGAAAGGCATCATGTAACATTTCTTAACAGACCTAGAGCAAATTCCTTTCCCTGCTAGTTTAGAGACAACAAGAGTTTGGCTTAAATCTCACCAACAGTTTTCTTTCCTCTCAATAAGTTTTCACAGAGAGTTTGTACATTAGAATGACTTTGAAGAGTGATTCTATAAGAAAAGAAATTTTGAACCTCAAAATTAACAGAAAATATTTGTGAATGCAAGATCCTATCAGCAGATCATGAAAAAAAAAATTAGATAGGAGTTCTTTCCTGGTTTTCCAAGTTTTATTTGAAATGTGGTTATTTTAAAGAAGAAGAATAGTGATGTTATCTAGATTAAACAAACAAACAAACAAAGTTAGAGATTTTGTTTCTATTACTGCAAAAGTCAACTGTTATACAATCTTGGCTCAGTTACAGATCAGAGGCTGTATACTTTACAGTATCACCTATTTGGATTAGGCATTTTCTTAGCTTTGGCTTTTATTCAAAACACCAGCAGTTGGATTCTGACTCTTGCTGACTACTCACAAAACACAGACAATCTTTGTAACTCAGCCTTTTTATACGCAATTAAGAGAAATTTCAACAAAATCCAGAAATAAAGTATGAAATTTACAATAAGAATTGTGTTTTCTGTATACAGTTCCATTTCTACCTTTAAAGAGGATGATTGAATAGAAATGTATGACATGATTCTTTCTGTTTAAAGTGTTGTGCATGTACACACATATTGATGTCTGTCCATAATTTTCCTTTCCATGCAATCACTTTGAGAACTGAGATACAAAGTACTCTCTCCATACTCCATTGGGGTTTATGGTACCTTTATTGCAGAACTATTTGAAATCTGGTTTAGAATCAACTACAAAAATTATTAAGGAAATGTTAAAGTATTAGTTATGAATTATAGTGTTACAATAATCATTCAAAAGAAGAGGGTTAAAAACCCTCAAAACTACGCTACACTGAAAAGATACTCTTGTCTTTTTTCTTTCTGTTGAACCAGTTTAGGTTGGAAAGCAAATGGCATTCAGAAGAATATTGGTCACTGACTTATGTTTTTCACTGCAGAACTCTTTGTACTAAACTAAATCACTTTTTTTTCCTCCACCTTTCATTTATGGCAAGCAGAGACATGTCTATTTGATGGGACAATGAGGATTAGAACTTGAGTCTCTTACAATTCAGTGGAGAGATGGATACTGAAAGTAGAAGCATTTTATTTTCATATACTGCTCAATATGTTGTTTCATCCATGAGCTTATCATTTTACAAAAACCTTCTCTTTGTCCTTCTCTGCAAAATTTATGTTGTCATCTGAAAATTTACATCTCAGTGCACTCTCAGTGTAATACAATATTTATTATAATATGCCAGTCTTCTTCCATGTATCTATGGAAACCATCTACAATTATAATATCAAAATCCTTTAGCATAACATGTAGATATAAGGACTAAGTCTGATATATAAAATGTATCTGCAGTGCTCTTGACTATAGCAAGGAAGTGATTTTATTTCAGACAAAATTATTAGGCACTTGCTTGTTAAAAGACAAATTTCCACCTCAATTTTTTTAGAAATTAAAAAAAAAAGTATCCTGCTCATGATTTTGTTCAAATAATAAGGTCTCTTAGTAACTTGCAGCATAATTCCTATGCTACACTTCTGTCATATTCTCCATGTTTCTTTGAGAGATTCCTAGATAAAACTTGTGAAACATTTAAAATAATAAAAATACATTTGCAAGTCCCTTTTCTCACTTCTTTATAAATAACTCTTCAGAATCTTAATCATTTTATAATCATAGCACACAGTACCTACTTGTTTGCTCTATGTCTGTGTTACGTTACCATCAGAAGCCACACTGACAGCATGGAAGTTGGGGTAAGAAACATATTGTTTCTTGTTTAGAGAGTTATTGATAACAGACAAGATATTCCAGAGAAGCTGGAGCTGGGAGAATATGAAGAGATAAACTTCAGAACTAAAACTTCAGAACTTTTTCTACATTTTTGGTGACTTCATATAAGTGTTTACATATTAACATATACCTAAGTTCCCTTTGTGGTCAATGTATAGGTAATAGATACAGTCAGTGGAAAAGAGAGATCTATAAAGTTGACTGTTGATCAGCTGGTTGGATTTATTGATCAGATCTGGCATCTGTTTCACTGTAAGTTATCACTCTTTAATATCCCTACATTTTAATAGTGCTGTTCTCCAAAATGACCCAACAGTTCCAAACATGTTCAAGTGGAAGTGAGGTTTTAATGTGTGGCCAAGAGATTGTAAAAAGAAGAAAGTATCAGTTTCATCAAAAGCTGAGAAATGTACAGTGAAGATGCATCCTAAGCAATTGTTAGTGATTTTCTACACAGAGGATCACTTTCAGACAACACACACCTGAGGAGGATGTTCCCAGGGGAAAATCATGATAATTCTCTATCTTCAGGTGAAGGGTAGGTTAGAGGACAGAAGTAATCAAACAGACAAGTAGAAAATAAGTGGTTTTTTTTTAAAGATTTTTGAAACAGGAATCATGGCACACCAGCTATTATTACAAATGTTGGAAGCTTAAGAAACAAGGTATAAATGTCTTAACTGAAGACAATACTGAAATTAGGAACTTGATGGAAAGATAATAACAGATAAATAATAACAGAACAATACAAAATTAAGCTACAACATACATAGGAATCATAACATAAAACTTACCACTTCAAGTACCAGAAACTGTAATAATTGAAATCCCAGTCCTAAACGAGAAGAAGTCTGTCTGTATTGTCACTCAAATAGCTAGAGAGGTGAGACTGCCTGCTGTAACCTGAGAGAGGTCAGAGAGAGTAAAAAATAAACAGGTGACCTCAATTACTCTATGGAGAAAGGCCAAATCACAACAGATGATATCAGTTACTGTTCAATAGAATAGCTGGTTTGCAGGCCCACAGGAAGAAAAACAACCCTTTATTTGGCTCAATAAAGTGCAGGATCTGGTTCAAAATCTCACTGTAGAAGCATCATCTGCAAAAGCAACCATAAGGTACTTATATTCAGCATCCCTACAGGAGTATCAACAGCCAAAGAATTCACTGCTAAATTTTAATAAGGAGATGTAGGTGAAAATATGAACTCTTGTTAAAAGTAAGCTAAAGTGAATAGGTGTTTCAGAGAATTACATGCTTAAGGGCAGTGCAGAAACTTTTGAAGTAGAGCAGACAAGTAACACAGTGCCAGCTCACACCATCTATTATGAACTTGCTGAGAAAGGGAAAAGTAGTACTAACTTCCTAAGACATGAGAAAAAAGAAGCACTCTCTCATGAATCTATAAGGCCCATGGATAAAGAGTATAAAAGGAATTCTTGGAAAGCATAATGACACTGCAGAAAACATAAATTAATTCTTTAAAAGAATGTTTACCCTGAAAAAACAGGGAGATTGCCATATTAGAATCTCTTCATGAATGTCACTCACTCCATCTGAAATGGAAGTAGCAAAAGAATTACATATAAGTAGAATTAACACTACCCAGCCAGAGTTCATTCACCTGGACAACAGAACAGGCTTTCTAGCAATTCTAGGACAAAACAAGAGTATTGTTAACAGAAACCTATACTCTTGGACTATTGGTGATTGTTCTCAAGTTACTCATTGTTGGTGGTGACATCAGAACTCAGAAAAATGTTCCAGGAGCTTTGAATGCCTTGTATCTTGCATGTATTCAAGCAATCTCCTCCGCATCAACTTTTTCAATCCATCACATTCTCTTAGCAAAGGGTTACATAGATCTACTGCCCATTGCATGGAAAACAAAACAAAAACCCTAAACTAGACAGAATGCAGCTTATTTTGTTTGCTTGAAATCTAAGTGGAATGAAGTATCTGTTTCGATACTATAAATTATTTTCAGATATAGATATAAACTATCCTTTTAAAATAACAGTGGAGTCACTTCCCACTCACAAATTATTTTCTTAGTTTCAGTATTCAGTTATTCTTATTAATACTCTGAGAAAAATAGAGTAATGTATTGCTTGTGAATCACACTTTCATTAAAATAGATTCTGATTCAGATATATGTATTTAATAAAAAAAGAAAGATAGACCTACAGGAAAAAAGTTCATGAGAAGTGTGATTTCTTTTCAAAGGATGATAAAGACTTTGATGTAAAACTAATGTAACTCTTTCATCTTTTTCATTTTTTTTTTAATTAGACATTCACTTTTTTTGAGAGTTGTATGTTGTTGTATGCCAATCTTTTAAAGAATCTAGCCTGATTAAGGGCAAAATGTGAAGTCCTACTTGTAAGCAGCATTAATGAGATTGCTTTGCTTTAAGTGCAATGTCTGTGTTTAGTGAGATGTACAAAAGAAGAAAAAATGTCTCAGAACTAGAAATTATTAATTGTTTGCATTTTCATACATGTTAGAGATGTAGAGAAATCATCTAATTTGAAGGTAAACTTTGGGAACAGCAGCTGGATACCTGTATAGTCTGTGTGTGTTTTTATACCAAAGAAGTTGTACAGCTTTATATCTGCACACAGAGCACATCATTGGTTGAAAAAGGTTGCTATGCAGAGCTGTACTATATAAATATTTCTTGGAATACCAGACTAACACTAGTTCTTAGGATATAACTGCAGAACAAATGTGTTTGATATCATACTTTCACTTCAAATGACAATGTGTTTGTGTTTAGAGATGCATAAGCCAAAATGATTTATAGGAGCTCTTTATTTACTGCAGTGGGCTTGTGTAGCCAGAGTTTGGTAGCAGAGGTGCAGGAATGACTTCTTAAAAACGCTTCTGAAAGCGGGACCCACTGCTGACCAAGGCTGAGCCAATTAACAATTGAGATAACATCTCTATGATTAATGTGTTTGAGAAGCAGAAGAAGTTGCTGGGTAGTTGCTAAACTACAGCAGAGGAAGGGAGTGAGAATGTGAAAACATCTCTGCAGACACCAAGGTTGGTAGATCTGATGAGGAGGAGGTGCTCAGGCACTGGAAGAGAGATTTCCCTGTGACCTCTGGTGAAGACCATGGTGAAGAAGGCTGTTACCCTGCAGCCATAGACATACACGGTGGAGTAGAGATTCACCTGCAGCCTGTGGAGGACCCCGCACCAAAGGAGAGAAAAAGGAGGCTGTGACTCTGTGGGAAGCCTATGATGGAGGAAGTTCCTGGCAGGAACACACGGCACACCAAGTTTGCTAGCAGGACTTGTGACCCTGTGGGGGACCCAGGCTGGAGTAGTTCATTCCTGAAGAACCATTTCACCTGTGGATGAGACCCACATCGGAGCAGTTTGTGAAGAACTGCACCCCATGGGAAGAACTCACATTGAAGCTTTTGGAGGATTATCTCCTGTGAGAGGGACCCCACACGGTAGCAGTGAGAAGTGTGAGGAAGCCTCCTTCTGAGAGGAAGCAGCAGCAAAGACCATCTGTGATGAACTGACCACAGCCCCCATTCTCTGTCCCTCTGCACTGCTGCAAGGAGGAGGTAGAGGAGAGGGGAGGAGAGGGGTTGGGACAGGTGTTTTAAGATGGTTTTTATTTCTTATTTTCCTACTCTGTTTTGATTGTTCATTAATAAATCATTTTTCCCTAATCAATCAATCAATCAATCAATCAATCAAGTCTCCCCAAGTTGTACCTGTGACGGTAATTGTTGGGTGATGTCCCTGTCCTTCTCTTGACTCATGCACACTCTGTTATATTTCTCTCTCCTCTGATCAGTTTAGGAGAGGGAGTAATAGAATGACTCGGTGAGCACTTGGCATCCAGACAGAGTTAAACAAGTACAGTTTACTTATAGCTAAATGCTTCAGCATTTCTGTGTATATCCCGTTTAATAAAAAGTCCAGTTGCTCAAAGGCTTACAGAACTGTGTGGCTGGGAGTTAATTTTCTTCTTAGTAGCTGGTACAGTGCTGTGTTGTGGATTTAGTGTGAGAATAAAGTTGATAATTCACTGAAGTTTCAAGTGTTTCTAAGTAGTGCTTATCCTAATTCTTTTCAACTTTTTAAGTCTTTTCAGCTTCTCACACCATTCCACCAGCAAGTAGGCTAGGGAGAAGAAGATGGGAGGAGACAGTCAGGACACCTGATGCAAACTGGTCAAAGGATTATTCCATACCATATGATGTCATGTTCAGTATATAAACTAGGGAGAAAGCTAACAGTGGCTGCTGCTTGTGAACTGATTGGGCACCAGTCAGTGGATGATGAGCAATTGCATTATGCATCACTTCTTTTGTATAGTCTAATTATTCTATTATTATTATTATGCCTTTTCTATACTAGCAAACTGTATTTTTCTCAGCCCATGAATTTTACTTTTATTGTCCCATTCTCTCCTCCATCCCACTTTTTGGGAAATGAGCAAGCAGATACATAGTGTGCAGCTGCCTGACAGATTAAATCACAGCACCATGGTGAATAGAAAACAATAGCATCATATGAGTGCTTTTAAAATATGTATGATATGGAGATATTGAAATTATATGACCTACAGATTCACCTTTCACATAGGAATCTCTGTAGTAGTGAAACCCAAAGTGTTTGAGAAATACTTTTTTACTCCCTTCCTTCCAAAACCATCCAATATCTGAATTTCTTCCACTTCCAGAATCTTTTTTCCCATTAATAAAATTACTTGAAAGCAATTTAATGGTGCTGACTCATGCTCAGGTGCCTTTGATCTGTTGCATTGAGACCTCAGCAAAGCTGAGCTTTTGAATAAGATACTTTATCTCACCTGGATTTATCATATTTTTTGTCTTTAAAACTCATTATATAAGATAACATCAAGTTTTGGCCTTATTTTATTTTCTAATGAGAGACTGATGTGGTTCATAGGTGTTTTTTTGCAGAGGAATACAGAATGCCCAGCCAAGGTATACAGTAAAAAGGAAGCATGATGATAAATGCTTAGTTAATCTCCAAACAAAAATTATGTATTCTGAAAATGTACTTACAAGACTGATTGTTATCTGTACTTTTGTTCCAGTTTCTTAAGAAACATTAGCTCAGGTAATTACCCCTATTATATTTCCTGACATTGAAATCAATACATGTTCCTGATGTTTGGTCTTGTCACTACTCGATCAAATCTTTTTTTTTTTTTTTTTACTTTGGAGGCTAGATTTTAACTATACTCAAAATTTGAAGTGATGGTCAGGAAAGTAATGGATTTGTATCGTAGTATGTGATCCTCACAGTTCTCTGTGCCCACAATATTTAATAAAAATGATATTTTTTTTTTTTAACAATAAATGGGTTGCACAATTCATGATCTGCAGAGGTTTGGTTCAGCAAGAATTTTTAGGGCAACAGTTTTTTACCTGTGCTTTTCAAAGAAAGAAAACACAGAAATTGTGATGATTAAGGTATGTTCTTTATCTTTCTTTTGAAAATCATCAAAGAAATGTTACACATGCATCTTTTAAGTTGACATCTAATATTAGTAAATACTGAATTTTTCATCTTTCATTCAATTTATTTCGGAACTAACTTTCATTAGTTCCTTACTCCTGTGGAATAGGATGGCCTTTCCACCATGGATTAAAATGGAACTTTCATATTTGCAATCAGTTTAGATCATATAATCTTCCATATAATCAATTCAGTTTTAAAGTAATGACTGCTTTTTGATGATCATACCTCATCATCTCTGAAGTGTAGGAGAGAAAAAAATTCTTTTCCTTGCAGTAACACCAGGAAGTTTATAGGCTTATTGAAAGCAGTATTTGTTCTCTGTGTCAGGTGGATTTTTTAAGATGTAAAAGCTCTATTATCTAAAAAATATTTAGCCATGATTTTCCCTCAAAAGAAACTCAAAAGGATCTGAACCTGTTCTGAAGGAGTAATTAAACTTCAGATTACAGTCTGGGTGTATTGTATTGTATTTGCTGCTGTATATATTGAACAAGGCAATACACTGCAAATGGTAATGTTTATTTCACCATCATTTTTCTGACAGAACTTTGTAGCATATTTTGAAGTTTTCTGTTATTCTCTGAAATAGTAGTCGGCAGCAGCATTCTTACCATGTTCATTGGGGTTTAGCACTTCATCTGTTTACTTTCTATCTGTAGATCAGTCCTTTGACAGATGCCAGAATCTACGTATCAGTGCAGGAACAAGAAAGGGAATCACTAAGGGGGTTATTTCTGGTTTTGAAAGATAGAACTGTTGATGTTAAGTATCAGACTCTGATTGGTTAATTCAGAGTAGTCTAAACAGTCATATTATTGATTGGATATTTTGTTAAACAAATTTTTGCTAAAAAAAACAGATACTGACAAATGTTAAGTGAAATGCAAAGACTATTTTGGATAACTGTAACCCTTACCGTACAGTAAAACCAACTAGGTAATATCTTGTCATGCTTTGTTTTGCTTTCACCTACATTTGAGGACCAGAAATAGAAACACAACTGAACAAAGGATCTTTTATAGAACATTAAAGTTAATTCAGGGTGGATGCAAAGTATTATGTTGTGATTGAGGTTCATATACCTAATCCAATAAAATTTGGCATAGAAGAAGATATGTCATGCAACTAAATGATAACTTCAGAAGTGTCATAGATACATTATTAGAATGAAGGGTGGAAGGGGATACCAAAATGCATAGCACCACTTTAGGGTAGCAATGCTAGTGGGAACATTTACACTGCATTGCCCTTAAAAATATGCTTTATCTTTTGGTCAGCACTGAATTTTTCAGGCAATTGGTTCAGATGATCATTGTAGTTCCCCTATAACTGAAATAGTCTGTCTTATTCTCCTGTGCAAAAACATTATTTTTCCTAGTGTTGATTTTGTTTTCAATAGCAGTTATGTGTGGCCCACATTTGTCACCTTCTGACATTTTACAAATTGACCTTGCTGTTTTGCAACTTCTTTCCTTTGAATTGCTATACCATAAATTATTTTCTTTAAACTTTCCTTTCATCTCAGAGGATGGAAAGGAACTTATATAAGTAAATCAACAGCATAGAGTATACACTGATAATGAAAACTGTAAAAAGAAATAATGATTCACCATGAAAGTGTATTGCAAATGCATTCCAAGCAGTACTAATTCAGATAGCAGATTGGTTTATAATTAGTAAATTGGTTTCCCAGCACAATCTAAAGCATTCCTTTAAGTAATAATGACCTGAGGGATTGAACAGATGGCAGTCAGAGGTCGTAACTTGAGGTAAAATAATTTCAGTCTTTCAACACATCTTTAAGAAACACCTGTTGATACATTTAGTTTTTGTTCTCATTAAACGTGTGCATTGATGAGAATGTATGTTTTGGGGGTGCATTTTAAAGAGTGATACCCTTCTTTTATTTAAGAAGTTGACCTTGTAGAATTAAGAAATTCCTGTGAAGGAAAATTACATCATTTTTAATAATCTGTTGCAATTTGTTTTACTTTGTCATCTCTAATGAATTGTCTTTTTTTTCCCCCCTCTATTCTCTCTTTTTTTTTCCTTTATTTCACAAACCACACACTATCAAATACTTATGGCAATGAAATATTTTTTTGTTAGTTAACATATCCTGATAAAATAGGCATGGATAACCCCAAGAAGAGTATGCAAAGTGACAAAAACTTAGATTTTAATGAAAACTTCCTTCCTTTAGCTTTACATAAGCTTCAGTGCTTTATCATATACAGATTGCACCATTGCTTTTGAATATGTTAGTTCTGAGTTCCGAGTCACGGACAACACTATGAGTTAAATTTTTTCTGACTCCTTCTTATTTGATAGCTAATATCTCTTTCCTCATTACATTGTGTAGAAGATTTGGCAAGCAGGTACAGATGCCCTCAGGCATTTATTGTATCACAGGTTTTGTGCTCTCTAAACTCCATTCAGACATTCATCATAATCCCTCACCTTCCAGTTTCCAATGTGTTTTGTATATTCTATCTATGTTGAGCCTGGGAAGAAGCAGAGATGGATGAAAGAAAGTTGGTTTAAGTTGCTTTTTTGTCTGTTTCTCACCATCCAAAGTTCCCCAAGTCTGTTTTACCTATCATAGTAAATGGTCAGTGATCTCACTGTCCTTATGTCAAGCCATGAGCTTTTCCATCTTATTTTCTGCCACTGTCCTATAAATGAAGGGAAGTTAGAGAGTGACTGGGTGGAAGTCTAGCAGTTGGCCAAGGTTATCCCATCACACTTTCCTCTGAAAAACTGAAAGCACAAGGTTTCTTTCTGCAGATATATTTGGATTGCATATTGTGTCTTCAATGTAGCAGAGGATAGTTATTTTCATACCAGTACTGTTTTGCTTGGAGAAGGAAACTTCAGCATTTAGCTCCTCAGCGAGACAATTGCCCGGACGCCATCCTTGATCCTCCAGCAAGATTACCATGTCAAGGAGGCTCATTTCTATGCCGCTCTGTCTTTAGAGAGATTAAAACTAGTTTATCTATTAGTTACACTGCAAGCTTTTCGTCTCTTCCCAGCCATTATCTTTCTCTGCATTGAGAATGTTCCTGTTTCTGAGCGCCTGGAGAGAGAGGAAGAAACAATCTCTTTTGACTCAGTGTGTGGTCGGAATTCCTTCGTATCACATGGAGGACATCCCCATCAGGAAACCACTGGCATGATGCTCTGCCTTCATGCCAACTGAAATTCAAATTAATTACATAGCTCAGAAGCAGCTATAAAAGTTACCAGAAAGAACAACTTAATGTTATAATAAAAAGTGTCAGATAGAAAATTCATCCCCTTTGAAAACAAAAGTTGAATAATTATGACAATGCTCAGTGGTATGAATGGTTTCTGTACTATAGAATACTTGGCTTCTGGTTTCATATAAATATTGCAGTTATTCTCTTAAACTGAAAATCACCATAGATGGTTTTAAAAACACTTTTCAGATAATTTGTGTTGTCAGCTAACTCCCTGAATACACTATTTTGGCACAAAGATTATTAGTTGTAAAAAAGAAAACAAACCAAGATTGATGGGATTAAATGAGGCATTTACTATGCTTCTATCTAAACAGTTGTATAGAATGATCAAGTCATTGGTACTGATATTATGCAAAGTATTAAAGCTTTTACCTTACTATTTAACCTAGGAAATGTTGAATAAATCTACCATATATTAATGGAAAAGATAAACTTATTTCCTAGTTTATTTCTGTTGCTTTCAAAAAAATATGTAGAACACTGAGTGATCACCTATGTTGATCACTAACTTTGGTTACAAAAGCTGTACATATTTTAACATGTATGAGAGATTTAGTGAGGAGCCTATAGGTGTTTCAAGTGACAGATCTTTACTGTGACATTGATCTGCTGATGAGTACTGTATCTTATAAGAAAATAAATATCACATTCTAGGCTTCCATTTGACAAAAGCTTTCTGGACAACAGCAACCACAGTTATGGTCAGCTGCATTTGTTTGTAATTAGATGATGCTTTATTTTGTTTCAATGTAAAACATCTGCTACATTTATTTGTACCATAGGTAAAATATTCAGACACAGGATCTGTCCACATTTGCATCCAGATAATTTCTAATGGAAGTCTTTCTGTTTATTTTATCTTACTGGAAAAGAAATGAAGGTTTTACGGTTGAGTCAATACTGTGGGTAGAGTTAAAGGAGAGCAACTGTGAAAAGCAATTAGAATCAAGGCCTATTATAACTAAATTAACAGTTTAAGGTATTATGTTCATAGCTTTTGCTATTGGAGTATCATTGATAAATGAAATTTAAACAGTGTCTCAGGATTGTAACTCAGGCTACATACACAGCATTACAAGTAGAGGATCTCAATATCTCAAAAGATATCAGTGAAGCTGACAGATTCATGGAATAAAATCTCCTAAAAAAGAAACTGTTTCACTGGCAATACCCTCCATCCTACCCCTACCACATTCTTTTGCAGTATTGTAAACAAAATATTATGACTCTTCCTATACTAAGAAATACCCTTCTGAAGTGGAGGTAAAGATAAATAAAGCATTAGTCTAGAAGAAAAAGAGAGTTCCACTTGTACAGCACAAAGCTGCTGTGGTCAGACTCATCTTGAATCTCTCTGTGCAAGTTTACTTGGGCAATTCTGAGAGCCTCAGGTCCTGATTTTGTGCATAAAAACTTGCTATTGGCTTAGTGATTAACTAGGAGATACAATGGTTGCAAGTAAAGAGACACATTTAGGGGAAGTACAAGACAATTTAGTCTTCCAGAAAAACTTATTGAAATCATATCTCTTAGGATATAATAGAAGATTTTATTTACACTTTTGCAGAAACAATTAAATTTAACTAAATTTGATTACTACAAGTTTAGTTTTCAACAACATGACTGAAGTTTCTTCAGGAAGAGTTAAAAGTGTGTGACTGACAAGATCTGTTTCGTTCATCTCATGTTCTTTAGTATATGTGTCAAAAACAGACATAGTAGGGCCCTGACTTGAGAAAACATTTCAACATAAGCTGATAAGACTTACAATAGTCTTGAGTGCTTTTTTAAACTGAAGAATAACTTTCAATGTGCAAAATATTGCTTGAAGACCTGCTGCAGTCTTGCTGCTATTTTAAAAATTAAAATGTTTGTTTTAGCCAGCCTTAGAATAGAATAAATCAATATATCAGAGAAGGAAGCATACTAATGTCAGTAATGAAAATTAAATGGCTGAGTAATGTGCAGTATTTATCAAACTATAAATACATTTAGTTAGTTTGTGGATTTATCTGTTCATATCTGCTGTCATCGATTCTATGTATGGAAAATTCATGCCAAAGAAATGGGGCTTTTTATTGCCATATTAAAAAAATGAGAGGGAGGAAATAACATGAAAATTATTTAACATAAGCTCTAAGAAATAAAAGACATAAATACAGGAATTCAGTATTTCATTCTGTAGCACTATGACATCAGAGCTCCTCTCATTACCTTCTTGCACCAAGCATTAAAGATTTTTGGACTCAAAAAAACAAGACAGTACAGGGATCTATGAAAGAAGCTGTTGAAAGATCATCTTTCAACAGCTACTGAGTGAACCCTGTGGTGAAAAGATGTTGTTATATCTTACTGTGGCTCTACTAAATAGTAAAAGTGACACATTCCTTGTCTACTCATGATATTCACTGACATAATGATGTATTCTGAAAGTTGTGAATTTAGTTGGATCAAACCTTTAAAGACTTCTAGCTAAGCCATAAATCATGATTGCAATTCAGTGGTTACGAACCAATTCAATGTATTGCACTTGAGGCAAAGAATGAAAGAGTAAGTTGACATCAAAATGAATGGATTAAACAATCCCACAGTTCAGCCCATTTCCTTTCCAATCTTAAAGTAAAACATACCATATAAAAACAATAACTTTCTGAATGCAACTCAGTGTGAATAAACTTTAACATAATTACCACAGGAAATCGTTGTATGCTGGCAAAAGTATGAACAGACAATCTGAGCTATGCAATCAACCTTTAGGGCTGCTTAATGCTAGTAGAGTTTACAATCAAACACCTTTCTCAAAGTAAAACTTCAGTGCTTAAAGTCTGATCCTGATAAACCTCAAGCACATGAACATTTGAGCACTGACTTTGACTACAAACAAACTTGTCTCTTTGATCTTTCTAAATCACTGTTAGAAATACCTTGTAAAGTACAGGATGTACAGACCCTGTCTGCTGGATTCTGCCCTGACACTCCTGGCCCCAGGGAGCAGCTTGTCCCTACAGCATTCTCATAATTAGGATGTTTGTGGTTGCCTGGACAGGCAGATAATCTTCAAATCTTCTGTGGACTCATGCTCTGACTTAGCAGTCCTTAGCATTAAAGTTCTGCTAAGACAATTTCTTGGTTTTCGTAGTATAACATGTATCCTTCCTTTAGTCTATAGTCACTAATTCTATAGCGCTATAGTTTTTAGTCTCTTTTTGGCTTTCTTGTCTTCCCTTAAGATAAAGAAATTAAATAGAACTAAGAACCATGAATAACAAAATAGTTATTTGGGATTCTTCCTTCTCTGTCTTCTCTTTTTCTTCATTTTCTTCTCTGTCCACTTTAAGATCTGCAATCACACTTCATACAACTGTCTGCAATCTGATATTCAACAGTATTCCAGACGAAAAAAAAAAAGAAATCAGAATCACATTCAAGGGTATCAGTTCCTATAATATGGAAATTTCTCTTTAAAAAGCCACAGAAGTGATCACTGGTATAAAGTATTTCCATGCAAAGGAACATTTCCAGTTAGAGAGCTGGGTTTCTGTTTGAAAACTTTCCAAAATTATTCTGCAATTAAGTACAATTCTTTTTTTTTTTTTTTTCAAATAAGGGGGCAGTGGCCTCAAATGCCAACATTCAGATCTTGAATAACAGTTACAGATAAATTGTTCTAATGCTCTTTTGGGCTTCAGGTTCCAGGTAATAGTCTGTACATAATAAAACAAAAATCCAGAAGTTAACCTAGATTCTATCTATTCTATTCTAATGTACCAAGATGTGTGGTTTGTGCTTATCCTTAAAATCAACTTTTGCTCTTGTCTGATATGGTACAAACAGCATACCTTCGTCTTTTGAGAGCATGTGCAATTTAATCTCTGCATAAGCTAGTGTGCACTCACTAGGCTTTACTATCGTTTCAAACATTTATCTAAAACTTACACTTCCTACACTGGAGTTTGTCTAATATACATTCACAGTACCATACAACTATCTTAAATCCCTAGATAAGTCAGTAAGCTTCTTGTTTTCCCATCATTAGTGATACTGCAGGCATGATTTCCTCTTATTAACAGAATAAGAATGAATATCCTAGTAGAGAGACAGGTCTGAAAGGCAATACATGTCTGAGATTACTCTGTTTTGGTTTCCCCTGTCACTGACCTACATTGAAGAAAATACTTATTTAGCACTTTTTAAACAACTACCAATTGCTTATAAACAGCCCAATTTCATCTTGTCTTTGGAATTTTTTCTAGTTTCAATGTATTACTGATAGAA
This sequence comes from Urocolius indicus, assembly GCA_013401255.1. Lineage (NCBI taxonomy): Eukaryota > Metazoa > Chordata > Aves > Coliiformes > Coliidae > Urocolius > Urocolius indicus. Next base: position 417,286 of record WBNH01010074.1, read on the forward strand.
GATGAATAAATTATAGCTTGAAAGCTAGGTCTGTGCTATTAATCCCAAGTATTTGAATGTAGAGATTTTTGAGTATTTGCTTCTCAAATCTCAAGTTTCCCTTCATATCAGTAGGAAAAGAAAATACATTTTTCTATTTCTTTGCTAATAAAGCCCTAAGATTTTTATGTAAGAATGTGACTCCAGGAGTTATGTCTCCACTAAACCAGGAAAACTATTGTGAAGATAAAATCCAGCGAGCAGAAAATAGTGAAGTTTCCAAACTTTATAGGAGATATTTCGTTAACATGTAATTTAGACCTAAATAGGTACTAAGCATCTGCTAATGACTTCTCAGATTTGAGGCATGTTGGAGGTATTTCAAAGAATATTCAAGCACAGATTGAGAGAACAGATAGTACAAAGAAAAGGCTGCATATAGATCTGGTTCTGGTTTGTTGGGTTTTTTTAATTTTTTTTTATAAAGTAGCAATAAAAGCTTTAACATTCCTCTGCAGAAAAATTCTGATGTATAAGAGAGAATGAGTGTGGGAGGTTGCTTCTTGCATAATTCACCAATAAGTGATTGTGGAAATTCAGCATAAAAAAGCAGCACATTTCTTCAAACAGGAATATAGGATTTTCTTCTCACATAGGAACTGTGGATTGTGTTTATTGTGACTGCACTGTATGCACACGTGTATCTGTACATATAAACAGAAAATGTAATGAGCAGAAGTAATGGAGTTTGTCTTCTACTAAAAGACAAGAACTCAAAAATGAATTTGCTTAACTACACTATTTTTCAGATGGTTAGCATTAGCTATTCTATCTGATGAAATATTTTATAAATTTCAATAATTTAGGCATTATCAACTATGAAGTATCTGCAAGTGCTGGACACACCTGCTGTTTCTGAATCCTCCATTGATCTTTATGCTCTTTCTCTTGTCAGAAGCACTGTTTAGTCCCTGAGTAAAGAAAATATCAAATGACATCTAATTCCAAGAAAGGTACACTTAAATATCATCTAGGAAGAAAAAGAGAAACAAAGTGAATTGTGCAAGTCTTTGTCCATTCCCTTCTAAAATGCAGGCATGCTTTATTCTGTACTCCCTATTGTTTTACTGACTTCTGTTTAGATATCTTGTGCCACGTAGTTTGAGACAATTTCTTTTTTTCCCTTAAATTTTGATTTGTTTTTAAGTTTTCAAATATCTACATTTTTCATCTGTCATAGCAAATCACATAATATTCCTTCTTGTGAATTAAGGCTAAACTGAGAATGTGAAACATTTGATAATTTTAACAGTTTGTGACAATATGATCTAGATTTGAGTTTATATGATTGTTTCACCTTACTATGTTATGATTGTACTTAGAAAGTAAGTAGAAGTTCTGCACTCTGCCACTTGATGACTGAAAATGGAAGGTGTGGAACCGAAATCCAATCAGGCAAGAAAGATTAATTACAAAAACTTGCTCACTCAAATAGTTCTCAAAAATTGTGAGACCTTTATTGCTTCCGTGACATAAATACTAAATAACAGTGTCTGCAGCATTGCAATTTTATATCATTATGCTTTATAAAAAAAAAAAACCAAATAAGAGAGCTCAGTTCAGCAATTTATTTTCTCTGAACTTGAGGTGAATACTTTTGCATTCCTTTTCATTTTTGTCTTTTTCTGTATGGTAAGAAAAAGTAATACAAATTAGTGGAAAATGCATAGCATCTCTATATAGAGCTGACACGTGAAAAACTGACTCAGGATTTATACCTTATATGTATATGTATATATATACACACATGCTTACACACAAATTTTTTATGTACACTAATTATTGTAATAGATCTTTATTAAAATAGTAGAAATGCCCTATACTTCTGCATCCATTGTTAAATAAATTATTATGCGTTATCTACCAAGCAAATGGTATGGTTCTTGAATGAATATGACTAAGATTCATTATGGAATAATCAGTATTCTTGTTTACTAGGCTATAAACCAGGATGGATATTAACTGACTTTGTGAAGCCACAGGAAGATAGTGAGAAAGCTGGATGCTCTACATAAATGTCTTACAAAGGACCTGCCAAAACTGCAGGGGGATGAAATCTACATACTGGATATCAGCAACATCTATAGAAAGATCCAGATTCCCTCTAGAGAGAGAATAGGTTGTACTCACTTCAATGTACATCTGCTAAATAAATCCCAGGTGCACAAGGATTTTTTGGAGAAAATTGTATCCTATTGGGAAAAGAATTTTCACCTTCAACTTTATGACTTATTGTAAAACTCAATCCCACTTCTACTGTCTTGTGATCTAACTCATATTTTTTCATAATGCCATAAACTTTGTATTAGACAGCAGTGGTTATTTTGTGTTCATACTGTGTCCATCACAAAATGTGAGTAAGGCTGGTAAGCTTAACTGGGAAGTATGAACAGCCTGTCTCCTGTGGTATGGAGTATTGTCTGACTACCAGTAATGCATTTTGTCAACATCAGTGATTTTTTTCTCCCTTTTCACATACAGATTGAGGCACTCATTAATCATGATCAGTACATCATTCAACTATGTCAGTTTTTGTTCATAAGACTACTTTATTTTTTCCCCATTCTCACTGAATATCTTCTGTTGATTGTACAAATTTGAACATCCCACTAGGTCAGTTTTGACGATTGGAGTTCAAATGTATAAATTGTTTCAGGTAATTTGCCATCCAGGCATTCAGAAAAGTGATGCAAAGATCTATTTCTTTAACATCGGAGAAGAACAATTACTTGATTAGATATATGACAGAAGTGACTTCTAGATTTTCCATTTTCTCTGTATTTAGCACAACACGTCATGCAGCCTTTTATCACTCCTTGCCTCCCTAAATTATGTTTAAGCTTGTGAATGTATTTATGTATGTATGTATATAAACAACATTCAGCTTTACCCACTTCTTCATAATTCTAGGGAGAGTGAAAGAAGTACACATTCTCAGTTTCTATGTATCATAGAAACTGACATCCAGTATCATTTTCTGTTGTGAGAAATGCCATGTGGAATTAATTGAATCATGGAAGCATATTGCATGTCAGCTGCAGAAAAGTTTATTGCTGGCCCTTCAACAATCCCTTTCTGTTTTGATTGTTTGCTGCTTCCCACTAGAGAAAATTACAATAGACATCCAAACTCATATTCAGCCAAGAGTCTTTTCATGTTTATAATGATACAGAAACATTCACTGGTGTAAACAAAGGTGAATATAAACCAAGAGATGACAAGGCTGAGGAAAAAGTAAAAGATTATTGTTGTAACTGAGCCCTACATGCTGTAATGGACCACACATAAATGAATTCACCAACAGTAGTAGGTATAAGCATTGTTAAATCCTTCGCTCTCTCTCCTCATTCCCCCTTACCCCCAGCTTATCCACTGTATCTACTGATAGTCAAGATTTTTTCAGGAGGAAATGGTAAAGACGTTGCTTTCTAGCTAAAAAATCATGGAGAAGACATTAAATGGAGAAGACATTCTCCATTAAATGGAGAAGACATTAAGAGATCTTCCCTGAACTGTAAAAAGCAGTGGCATATTGGAAATGTCTGAGGATTTTTTTCCCATCCTGTAAAGCAATAAAAGTGTGATGTAATAATGAATTCCTTGAATTTATGTTTTAACAGAAAAATACTATAAAAGATATGCAGCTGCAACAGCTGAAATATATTTACAATTCGCAGCTTATGTATTTTATATGTATGTACAGGAAAAAGGGGAAGAAAAGGTAATACCAATAAGAACAGGATAGAGTCTTAAAAAGCAAAAGTAGTTGCTTATACACAGTAGTTGCTGGTTACAGTATTATAGCGAGGATTCAGTTCTAAAACACTAAATATGTATGTAGAAAGAAAGAAGGAGAAATCCTCTTCTTATTTGTCTCTGTAGGCCTTAATATCTTTTTTTTCCAGAGTTCTCAAAGAGGATTTCAATACCTTTTCCTACTACAGATACTCTGGAATAATATAGACATTTGACTTGACCAAATGCATAAGGATGCAAATATTTTTCTAAGATAAAAGGGCTGATAAAGTAGACAGCTTAAATTGATTTAAGAATGCAAAGAAAGGTTGGTAAACAAGAAATAAAATAAAGAAATAAAGAAACTATTAACATCAACTAAGACAGTTGCCTAGAAATAAATCCATCCAATGTCTTATATGTTTCAAAAATACAAAAGTCTTCATGAGTGAATTGATTTTACTGGTCAAAAAATAATTTCTTTTTGATTTCCATATTCCTGGAACTATCTGATATCATAGTCAACAACATTTCCATCACTCATTTTCTCTCTCTTCTTTCATCTATCTCAAATGTTGTACAAAATATTTATATTACCTATAGAAAGATTGAAAACCATTCTAGTTCTTAGTTATCAAATGTAAAGTTAAATGGTGGATTGTCAGCCACAGGAGATGTGTTCTTTGCCCAGTCTGGTTTAATATATTTATCAGTAGCTTGGTGGAGTGGAAAAGGAAAATCATTGCTAATCAAGTTTTCGTATCACATTTGTTTCAATGACATAAAGAAGCAGAAATTCAGCAAAAATCAAAGGCTGGTTATAGGAAAAAGTAGTGTTTGTAAAAATTACATTGTGAGAAGCTGTATAGTGGAAGTAATGATACAGACATTAATAATGATGAATAACCATTTGAATTTAACCTTCCAATGTGTTGTTTCCAAGAAGTCTGTCTTAGCTATGTAAACAGTGGAACAACTGTTCCTGTGTATACTAGTAAGAGAGGTCAATTTCTCACACAGCACTCTACTACTAGGAAACTGAAAATAGCAAAGAAGCTGTACAATTGATGAAATTAAAGTAATATCTCAATAAAATAATGAATCTCAAACAAGTTCATTAAAGGGAAAGTTTAGTATATTTTATTATGGTTTACAAGTATATAAATATGAAAGTGATTTCTGATGATAGGGACCAGTTTAATCTGGCAGACAAGTGCAATTACAGGATGCAGCTGTTTAAGCATTGAAAGAAAGCACACGCCCAACTGCAAAGGCAATTATTCTTTGCAATGGCTTCTCAGAAGAAAGGGTTGAAAATGATCTGGAAATATTTTAGGCAAGAGCAGGTATTTTTTTGAAGGGAAAATGCCATCACAATAAAAATTTATCGGATTCTTATGAAGAAATTACGTGTCCTTCATAAGTAAGAACTCAGTTTTGCCAATCTAATTCATCCTCAAGGGTCTATCTAAATAAATAGCTTTGGCTATGGCAATTCTCTTTGAGTAGATAGGTTTTCAAGTCCAAGGTGTTTATTTTATGGGCCTAACTATCCCACTCTGTTCTCTGGGAAGTTTCACTGATTGTGCTACTTGTATTTTCCTTAAGCAAAGCTCTGCAAAAACAGCTGTAACATCAATTAGGCTCATTCTGTAGCCAGACCACAAGTGCCTAAGTAGGGATGTATGGGAGTTCATTTAAAAGGTCTACATGGCTGCTCCTCCCAGTATATTCTCTATCAGACTGTGTCTCTTTCACTTGTTTCCGTATGTTGTGTTCTGTTATCCTTTCTTTGAGGAAAGGATTGCAGATCTACCTCAAAGATGAAGCTGGCATTTGATACTGGGATTGTCGGGTGTTACTGCAACAAGTGCACAGTGACTGGTTGTTCTATCAGCTTTGTTATTTAGAAAACAAAATCTCTCTTCTGAGAGGCAAAACCAATCAATTGATATTTAGAGGATCAAACGTAGAATGCTTTATGACTACACTTGGGAAAGTAGTTTCTTGAGCTTTTGCTGATGCAGGCAAACTTTGAACTGAAAATACAAATTTGCCTTCCATTTATATGCCAGTATGGAGGAGAAACTATCACCATCTGTGACTTGCTCTAGGTAGTGCTGCTTTAGCAGATGGGTTGGACTAGATGATCTCTAAAGGTCCCTTCCAACCTCTACCATCCTATGATTCTATGATCTCCGTAAGTCCAACAAGTGGTGGGGTTCAGTTCTGTATTCATCTGTCTTTGATAAAGAAATAGGTAGAAAAAAAAGGAGTTGAATTTTTCCAGTTGATTTTTTTTTTCCAGTTATACTTTCAGTGTGATTTTTAATTAGGGATAACACTTTACTGAAGTGATTTTTAATGACCACATATAGCAAAGGCTTTGAAAGAATCACAAATATAACTGAAAAGATTATGTTAAGCTCAAGATAAGAGACGAATCTTCTTTTATACCAAGAAATGGAAAAATCAACATGAAGGACTGGCAAGCAGCTGTGTAGTCGACTGGTTATTCCCTGTTCCCAAGGTATATGTGATACACACTCTTCCCATCTGGAATACTGATGCATACGGTATAAAAATGTGTCATTTACTCAACTTTTCACTTAAAACCTAAACAGCTTGGCAATGTTTGAGGTGGATGATGTACAGTAAAGAGTATAGCTGTAAGCACAAGGCCCCATTGCAGCTTATTAGCAGAGCTGCATCCTCAGTAGGCTTGGCAGGATTTGGAGAGAATGACTACTGGCAAGTGAAACCTTATTGTTGAATGAGCATCCACACTAATGAATCCAGAAAGGCAATGCTTAGCACAGCCTCTGGTGTGGCACACACTGATTGAATTGTAAATTAAGATGGTGTAAAACTGCAATGCATAAATGCAATTGTGTATTAGATAGATTTTTTTTTAACGTGATCTGAAAATAACAACAGAAGAATACCGAAAAAAGTTCTTTATTATTGATCACTGTGAATTAATTTCATAACACAAAACAAAAGAGCTGATTAGAGTCTTAAATTGTTAGTTTCTTCTTTTTATGCGTTCTAAAAAAAATTAAAAATCAGTATTAAAATTATAAGTATTTAGACAGTTGATAGATATTTGAACTATAGCAGTTTTAAAAATCACAAGGTGATTTATAAAAGGTCTCTAATGAGTCACTTGAATGAGTAAATTCTGGATTTTATGCCAGATATGCAAATGTATGTAGGCTCCTAACTCTCGCCAATTTTAAAACAGCATTCTCAAACTGCAAAAAGATGTGTCTGCTCCTTATTTTGTGCAGGTGAATTTGGCTGATTAACTCTCCATGTACTACAAAAGAGAAGAATTTTTTCCCTTAGGCTGTGAAATAACAGCAGAACAAGGTCGGATCTTACAGTGGTCGCTGCAGTACCTGTTAAGTCCTCTTCCTCTATACTTCCAGTTGTGGGGAGCAACACTGGAAGAAATAATAGGCAGACCCAGTCTAATATATGGCTTCATGGTTGGTGTCACTGCAATAGTTTGGGGGTTTTTGATAATGAGATGGTCCACATGGCACCTGGCCCGCTGGTGTCAGGTAAGACTCACTTTTCTCAAAGGGGAAGATAGTCTTTGCTTATAAGCTAATAAGCCTCATTGTCAGAGCTTTAAAACAGACTTGAAGGAGTAAGGGGATAATATCAGGCTTTCCTGTAACAAACTGTGGGATGACACACCAAGATTAGAGAGAAACAGGTTGCTAGCAAGGGCCCTCAGCCTGTTGCTCTGAGATGGGCTGGGTACAGTGCAGCACACCTGAAGTCCTACAGAGATGAGCCTGGGCCTCTGAGGTAATAGAACACTAACAGGAAAATACCAATGAAGTATCTCAAAGGAATTAACATGTGTTCCTTTGAGAAGGTGACATGTCCAACAGCACAGCTGAAGTGCCTCTACAGAAGTGCACACAGCATGGGTGACAAACAGGAGGAGCTGCAAAATACCGTTTTGCTAGAAGCTATGGCTTAGTCGCCATTTAATGAAATCTCATGGGGCAGATCTTGACTGCGGTGTAGCTACACCTAAACTTTATACAGATGCGCATCCTAGATGCAACATGAACGCAACATGAAATTTCCCAGTTCGGGAACTGGGGCTGTTTAGTCTAGAAAAGAGGAGACTGAGAGGGAATCTCATTAATATTTACAAATATCTAAAGAGTGGGTGTCAGGAGGTTGGGACGTTCCTTTTTTTCTATGGTATCTAGCAACAGGACAAGGAGTAATGTGATGAAGCTGAAACACAAAAAGTTCCATTTAAATATAAGAAAAAACTATTTTACTGTGAGGGTAAGGGAGCCCTAGCACAGGCTGCCCAGAGGGGTTGTGGAGTCTCCTTCCTTGGAGGTCTTCAAGACCCGCCTGGACATGTTCCTATGCCACCAGATCTACGTTGACCTGCTTCTGCAGGGAGCATTGGACTAGGTGATCTCTAAAGGTCCCTTCCAACTCTACCATTCTGTGATTCTATGAACACCATTATTGTACAAATGTAGAGAGAAATGCATGGCTTTCAGAGATGTTCAGATCTTAATATATGACATCTAATTAGTACAGTTCTTGGAATAATTCTTACAATTACTTAGCTTTTTGAAATATGTACAACAGAAGACCACATGTAAAAGTCTATAATTGAAAGTTAGCTATGTTCTCCAAAAATTCAATAATTAAACAAAGTTACAGCCATGACATTTAGATATATGTACACAAGTTATATCATGGAAAATTAAGGCTATTATAGTATATTACAAAACACGGAAATAATCTTTGGATTCTTGCAGAGAAAGGTCTTTCAGGAAGGACCCAGAATATTGCTAGAAATCATTGGTATCATTTGCACCTATGTTCTTTCACCACAGAATGTGATAGGATTAGTGAAACCATGGAAACTTCGTACAATGTATTTTAAAAACTGTGAAGTTAGAAAGGACTACTAACTAACTAAAAGTCAATAGCTATCCTTTTAAACTGAAAGTTCTACATTAAGATTCTGAGGCTTTAAGGTCGGATAAGACTCTAACAGTCATTTAGTCTCAGCCTACACATTGAATACTTCCTATGTCAAGTTTAGAGGTAGTTAAAAAAATAGATCTAGTTTTTATAGATTCCTTAATATCTTAAAAGTTTCTTATAAGAATGATGCCAGTTTCTTGAAGACTCACCGAGACCAAATTATGTCAAATGAAGTGTATTTAAATGTGAATTTGATACCTATAAAAGCCACTACTTTCTTTTCTTAAGTAACTCTTGGTGAAAGCTTTGAGTTTTTTAATCAGGGTGGTTAAAAAAAGGAGAGATTCTCAGCTTTATACTACCTAATTGGCCCCTTACACACAGAGCGTGTTTAGGGCAAAAGAAGGAGCAGATATGAGGAATTAAGAGATTCTAGTTTGGCTTTAGTTGCCATTATTTTTGCCTTATGTAGAAAGCTGTGAAGATTCTTTCCTTCTCTCACTGATTTAATAATTCCTAGTGAAATGTTGTTACTGATGAAAAACTTCCCTTCAAAAAATCTCAAACAGAGCTTATGATGCTGTTGTTTTATTTAACAAATAAAGAAACTTCTTTTTTTTTTTTCCTGGGAAAATCAGTTCAAGAGCTGAATTATGCCAAGTGACTTGAAGAGCATTCAAAAGCGTGCCCTAAAATCAAATGTTTGATGTTGACAGTCCAAGTGAAGCAAAAGAAAACTCCTGAAAACTGAGAGCAAACACAAAACCAATATGTTTTGTTTTTCTTGTCCCCACTAAGTTGCTGCTGTTATCCAATTTCAGACACAAAGCTGTCAGATTATCTATCAGATGTCAGTTCAAAACTTCATGCAGACAACTCTGAGCTTTCAATGATTCTTGACAAGAATGTAAACCCTGTGAGTTGCTCTAAGTAGAATTGTACTAAGCTACTTCTTTTCCAGGGAGTTATTTTTCAGAACACTTCCCTGAGGAAATATTTTATACATGGCTTAGGTGTCCTGGAAAAGCTTGTCTAAAGCAGTTGATTTTATGTGAATGGCACTTTTATGGTGATGGTCAGCAATATGTAACAAGAAGCTAGAGAACTATAACACTTATGTCACTGTAGACTAAGGAAACCATTTGCTGCATTTAAACCAAAACAGCACAGTGGTGTCTTTGAATTCTTAGAATTGTCATAGCTGAAGGACAACATCTTTTCTAACACGTTTGACTGAACAGATAAAAAGCAAGTGTCGATTTATGAATGGAGACAGATGGACATTGACAATATTTATCCTATACATTTTTTTTTCCTGAAATGTCTAAATTCAAACTTGTTTCTCTTTGAAAGCAGTTACACCTTTCATTTAAATTGCAAAAATATATACCTTGTAATCTGTTTTATAACTGCAGTTGCTCCCTAGCAACTGATGCTCCCTAAATAGCAGCTTTGTTAGGCATAAATGGAGGGATCTCTTGTATACAAGCAGCAGCATGAGAAAAAAAGCAAACTCCAATGTCTAGAGAAGAAACCATCACATTAAGGATGCAGAGCTGTTTCAAATTTCCTGTTTGGCAATAATTATATTCTGACTGGATTATCTGAAATGATTCACTGTCTAAATTAGAACAATCTTAAATTAGAATTATAGTCCCTTTAATAGTTTTCATGCAATATAATTTTCAGATCTTTTGCTCAGGTTGTTTGTGCCTGAGGTGCAATTTCACCATCAGCTTATGCCTATCAGAAGTTGTGCTGACTTCAGCACCAGTGATCCCACTCCATCCTCAGCTACATTCCAGGTAATTCACTTGAGTCAGTTCTAGCAATTGTGCAGCCACTGGCTGAAGAACATTTTGTCAGAGATCAATGGCTGAAAATTATGCAGAATAAATAATTAGTCCTCAATCTGATGAGGAAACGGATCTAAACTGCTATGTGGCCACATACTTCCTCGAACCATCCTTTTTGGTCATCACTGATAACTCTACCTGCAGTCCCTTAGTTTGATTAGCTGTAACCTTTTAATATGTGTACCTCTGTGTGTGTATATATGCATATGGATGTATGTATGTGTATAATATTACAGTCTAGTTATTGAATCAATGTGCCTGTATTACACTCTGTTAATGTAATATATTTTCATTATAAACCAAATTTTCTAAAAATATTTAACAATCAATGGTAGGTAGATTCAGCAGCTTTTTTCTTTGGAAAACAAAAATGAGTTCTTCTATCATTAGATTTTTCTGCACGTAAATGATTCTGGATTTTTATCAGAAACAAGATATTTAACAACTCCTGAATCAAAGTTATTTCCTGAAAGATGAGCTCTCTGTTAGACTTCAAAAAAGATAAAATAACCAGGGAATTGTAGTGCAGTCCCCTCAGGACTACATTCTGAAGGAAAACTCCTCTACTGGAGTTGATCCAATGTTGAAATAAACCTCTTTCTTAATGCATTGAATGGCTTTTCACTGGCAGGTAACATTATTGTGCATCATAGAACATACACCTTTAGGACAGCAAATTGAAATTGTGAATTTAAGTACAAGAATGGGGGAAAAAAAAGTTTGTAAAAAAAAAAGGCTGATACAACAATCTCTTGCATTTATTTGTAACTCAATCAAATTAATCTAGAGCTTTAAATTTCATAAAGATTGATGCTTTTCTATTTTCTCCAGATTTACAATAAAAAACAAGCATGAAGTATTGTAACAGACTGTGGGACAGAAGATTTAGATTTGCCTTTCAGCTAGCACTACTCACAATATTCTGAATTGCTTTCTTACATCTTTTAATCTCAGTTGAAAGCTTTGTCAACTGCTTTATCTTTCTTGCAGTTTCATCATTTTGCAACTATGCTTCTTTATTTAGTCTTTCCATTTTTATTTCCACAACTGAGTACTGCAAATTTTTTTTCCCTTCGGTGAGACACATCTTCAATTATTGTAAATTGTCTTTGGCCCAATGAGAGAGTGGACTTGAGTTAATTTACAAGATGTTAGGAACTGCCCCAAAGAGACAGAAAATACATACTGTTTATGTGCAGAACTACAGGAATGACTGAGTATAGGCATGCAATTTTCCTCACACAATTACAGCAATGTTTAAACTGTGGTCTTTCAATATTTAATTCTCGAAGAGATCTTGAATATACAATTCTCAGAAATAGGCTGCTCTAGCTGAAATACAGATTGCAGTATTTTCACGGAAAACACTCTCAAACAAATAGGAAAAGAACTGAAAAGCAGATCTTCTTATCACTTAATGTCCAATACAATGTTTCCAATTAGAATACTAACAGTGACAAGTAAAGAGATGCCTTTGACTTGCAGGTACTGCTGTGTAAGATTCTACTTCTTTGGTTGCCAAAAAAAGCAGTTAATATTATTTCTCTTAATTTCCTAGATGAATAAAAGGCACCCACTTTATTTCTTGTCGAAACTACACCGTGTTTGCTATTGTAAAAGTGAGGCAGGCAAATGAAGCACAGTCACTTATAAGAATAGCTACAACTTTGTAATGAAGCAAAATTGGATGAAATATCTTATTTATTTTTCTTGTTTCTGCTCGATTTTTTTCTTCCTTGCCTTTTAGCTCACTGCTTGTTTTACAGTGAAGGTGGTTATTACTCATACTTTTTTTTCGACAAGAGAGTTTATCTTACCTGAAATTGACCCTTAAAGGAAAAGATGACAGTTATTTTCTTTGTTGTAAAAAGAAGCTTTACAAATTCTATTAAAGCAGAATTTTATTAAAGAAATCTAATGCACTTCTGGACATTCAGTTTACAGTAAGTTCAGCATTGGCTGGCTGATGAAAAACATAATACATTATGGTTAAGTTCTTCAGCAAAAATGTAGCCTCATGTTGTTCAATATGGCAGATAAGGGAAAAGGACATTTTAGCTCTTTGTATATTCCTTGTAGCAAAGATGACTGATTGCATATACTAATGGGAAAGATAACTAATATGTTACTCTCTTTGTTGTTATAATGTTTTCTGTAGAAAAAAAGTTTCCATTTTCTCGTGATCAATTTCTGAGGCTGTGCTACCACTTTTACAAAGAATGGCACTGTGGCAAATATCAGCTGTCTTGGACATGCTTTATTTGGGATTGACTCTAGTAATATCATAACCATCTTTTGATAAGGTTTGTAGACTGTGGTGGATTTCTTTCTCAATCTTACAAAAATCACTCCCTTTTTTCAGTATAAATACACCTTAATGCTTTTGTGTTCCCCTCAGGCTGTGCAACACATTTGAAATTTATTGCAAAAAAAAATACACTCCTCAGCACTTCAACCTGCACTTCTAGTTTTATTCTGCATATATAAAAGTAAAAGAAAAGAGCAGAAAAATCTGGTATTGCATTTTGGTTCATTTTTTTAGTTTTTAGTTTCAACGTTATTTTGTAGTATATAACAAGTGGATTACCCAGCAAAAATGAATACAAAACCCAGATTCAATATCATCTCTTATTAACTTTGTCCATGTTCCTGGCAGAACTTGTTTCTGTCAATACTTTAATTTCAACTGGGTTGAATAAGAAGATGAACACGATGGTTTTTGGTAACTTGGTAGCTGCATCTGAGACTTGGTATATAAATGTTATGCTCCATAGTTTCTTTCATATAGAGCTCTTGAGTCATGACAATAATCTTAATTCTTTTCAGATTTTATGTTTCTAAGCTAACAATGTTGAACTATACTAGCACTCATGAACTTTAAGGGAAAAGTGTGAATAGAACAAATATGCTGCTATATAACTCCTTCAGGCATTGCTTTTGAGATTAATATAAAAGGACAGATTTGTTCCTAGTTGTGTGTAGCAAAAAAAAAAAAAGAGGGGGGGAGTCCATGTGGATTTTTGTATTATTTTATATGAAATATATCACAATATTGAAAACAACATTCTGTATGTCAGAATTTCCTTTTAATCCCAATGAGATTGTTTGTATAAAGAGGAGATGAGAGAGAGAGAAAACAAGATTAGCATAAACCATGAAACTACTTTTTTTTCATGAAACTTGGTAACATACCTGTAAGCAAAGAGACGTGTTATTCCTCTCTTACCAAAGAATCAGAGACTTCATCCAGGAGAGCAGCATTGTGTGGACGTCTGACAGGTGCTGATACTTAGAGTCCCTTGGCAAGTGCTTGCAGTGAAGGTGGGAGGCAGTGCTTCTGTTTCCCTCTGTTTGCATGGCAATTGTATAACAGGCAACAGGGAAAATAATGTTGGAGAAACATTAAAACAAAGCCTCTTCGCTGTAGGGGTCTGTGAGGAAATATGTGCAATAAAGTTTCTCATTACTTTGCTTTAACTTGGTAAATTAAGTTATTCCTCAGAAGGTGGGAACTCCAATTACACTGAAGATACTTGGTCTGCAAAAGTGAGATGTCTGCTAGATATTGACACAAGATTAGTCAACATGTCAAACCTGCCTAACATTCATACTCAGCACTTTTATGAGGTGACTGCTAGGAATGTAGCAATCTTTCAGGTCTTTAACTCCCTCCAAAACAATTTTTTCAGTCTATCTGTACTTTCACAGAGAAATTAAGGCTTAAAAAGGTAATTTACTTGTTTTGTATTATACAAGTATTTTTGAGATGGTCTGAAAACAGAATCCACATATAATGTCTTTGTCACCTTTGTTTATCGACTAAGAAAATAGTACCTTGCAGACCTTTACAGTGATGCCAGATAAGTCCTAAGAAACTAGCCTGTGTTATACTTGAAAGACCATGCCCTTCTTTCATTAAGAGATAGCTCAGGTAGCTGTGCATTGAAAAATCCTCTGACTTCCTCTCTGACAAGGGTCACTTCTAACAAACCCTTCCCTACCCACAGAAAATTTTGTCTCCTGAGGTCTCTTGCTTTTATTTGTACAGTAAGTTTTGTCAAGGGTACACATATTTTTGAGGAGTAAGCTTTTAGGACTGTTCAGAAGCCTTTTTTTTATTTCCTTTTCTTTTTTTTAAGGGTGGTAGGTAGGGTGGGTTTTTTTTCCCTTTCTCCTTTCAAGAGTTCAAAACAAGCTTTGATTCCCAATTGACATTCTATTACTATTCTTGAGATATGATCTTGGTTGTACATCATCTATAATTAAATCAGCTAATACAGTAGATGCAAGTATCTATCTTTCATTAAAGAGTTATACTTCAAGTATTCCTTCATAAGTTGTACATTTGTTCTCAAGTAAGTCACAGATATTTAAGATTTAAGATACATGACCAAAGAGGTTGGAAATTTTCAGAGACCCTTAATAAAGAAATTTTCTTTTCTTTTAACTTGGAGAGAGCCTTGACTTGATTAAAGTTTCTCAGTATCCACCAAAGTATAATTAAAGGGTCTTTGTCCTCGTCCAAGTAGATTACTTCAGTGATCAATCTCACCATTAATTTTCTCACTGTTTGGTAGTACTGCTAAAGGTGACAAGAACGGTCCTAATCATGGAAATAACCTGTTTGCTGTTCTTTAGTAACTTAAGTTTCCCATACAGCTCTGATAAGAAAAATGTAAGATGAAAAAAACTAGAGAAAATTAATAGCATTTAACTTTGTGTGATGTGGAAAAATTAATCTACAATAGATTCACAATTGGAAGAACCACAGGTCCAAAATGAAAATTCAGCATCTCTGCTATGTGTGCAATTGGATGAGTTGGTAGAATTTACATGAAAAGTCACTAATCCAAAATGAGAGTGTGTTGAATTCATTGTACTGATACTGAAATTGTTTGCGTGAAGATGAATATTGTGGCAATAAAAGATTTGGGTTCTTTTAGTTTTATTTTCACATGCATGACTTAGATACAACTATATAGAAAAATTCGCTTTTATGATGGAGAAGAAAGCCTTCATATCACGTTTGAGGGGAGATGTAGATGCATGCTTAGTACCAATGACTCCAATAAAAATGGATTTAGAAATATACACATATACCACAACAACTAAAGAGCTAACAATTGCAGCACTAGCAATGAAAAAAAATCAAGTTACAAAATAACTCATATGACATCATTTTCATAAAAAATGTAAACACTTTTAATCATAGAATCATAAAAAGGCAGGGGTTGAAAGGGACCTTTAGATATCATCTAGTCTAACCTCCCTGCCTAAGCAGGTCCACCTAGATTAGGTCAAACAGGAATGCGTCCAGGTGAGTCTTGACGACTTCCAAGGAAGGAGACTCCACACCCTCCCTGGGCAGCCAGGGCTCCCTCACCTGAACAGTAAAATAGTATTTTCTTATGTTTAAAAAGAACTTTTTTTTGTTCCAGCTTCACCTCATTACCCCTTGTCCTGTTGCTAGATACAATAGAAAAAAAAGGCTGTCCCAGCCTCCTGACATCTACCATTTATATACTTGTAAATATTAACGAAATCCCTCACTCCATCTCCTCTTCTCTAGACTAAACAACGCCAGTTCCCACAGCCTTTCCTCGTATGAAAGATGCTCCAGTCCCCTGATCATCTTGGTGGCCCTGTGGTGGACTCTCCAGCACTTCCCTGTTCCTCTTGAGCTCAGGAGCCCAGAACTGGACACAGGACTCCAGATGAGGCCTCACCAGGGCAGAAGAACCTCCCTGGCCACACTCTTCTTGATGCATCCCAGGATGCCATTGGCCTTCTTGGCCACAAGGGCACATTGCTGGCTCATGTTCAGTTTAGCATCACCCAGGACGCCCAGGTCTCTCTGCAGAGCTGCTCTTCAGCAGGTCACCCCCAGCTGTACTGGTTCATGGGGTTGTTCCTTCCCAGATGCAGGACTCTGTACTTGCCCTTGTTGAACCTTATGAAGTTCTTCTTTGCCCAGCTCTCGAGCAGGTTGAGATCCTGATGAATGACAGCACAGCCTTCTACTGAATCAGCCAGTCCTCCCAGTTTGGTGTCATCATTGCACTTGTTTAGGGTACTCTGTCCCCTCATAATAGCCATGAAACAGAACTCACCAAATACAGCAGTGGTGGAACAGAAATAGTTCCCATCAAAGAGGACATAAGAGGTCCAGAAAATGTGCACCTTTCTTTTTTATGAGATGAATAAAATGTTATATAAATTTCATTCATCATCCGATTGTTATATTAGAATTATTGACATAATATTCCAGGTCAAGGAAAATTCCAATTTAGACACATAAGGATGACAGAACTTTTTAAATATATGAAGACTGTTACTAGCCTTGGATGTATTAATGCAATTTGATTCTGATTTGCCAATACAATTAGTGTGTGATGCATTCTCCCTATAGGGTGAGAGCAGTCATATCCCACATTATGCTCACAGGAGAGTAAAAAACCAATTACCTTTGCTTCAAGGTCACTAAGCAAAGCAGAAAGCCACTATGCACACTTGAATGGGAGCATAACCATTATCTTCTGAGTGTGCAAGCTCCATCAGTACTTTTATGGATGAAATTTCCCATTTCTAATAGACCTTCCTCTCATATCATATCTTTGCACCACAGTTGGTTTTCCATTTCTAGCTATCAAGAAAAAGCAGAGATGGGCACTTCTGTTATCTGGCCACACTTGTTATCAAGCACAGAAATTCTTCATTAGTTGATTATTCAGATAGTTTGTCAAGATTAGCTTTGTCATTCACACACCCAAAACTTTCTCATTTTTGAGAATTAGAACATGCAAGAGCTCTATCCAGAAAGCAAATGTACAGGTGGGCCCAATAATATCCAAAATTCTGGTCAAAGTATTGGTAGAGAATGCCTGAAAAGAGGGTTCATGTGGCTGATATTTCCAAAGTAATACAACTACATTATCACTAACAAGTATTTTTCATCTGTATCCAGACTAATAGTTATTAAATCACCTTGCCTATTTAGACACTGATGTGTTGTTAGTAATGCTGCCTCTATAGCTGGATGATCAACCTTTGCTCATAGTTGAGGCAGTATTATTTCAGTGATATTTCTGGCTATTTTAATCCATGGTGAGACATACAACAAGTCAACAAGGGAGTTAGAAATTTGCAGACCCTGGACAAGTACATGGAAAAGCAACGCTGCAAATTTTCAGTATCAAACACTTCCTACCAATAAAATTTTATTCTAGTTATTAAATGATGTAAAAGATCTTTTTTCATTCTAGCTACTAATTTCTTATGTAGATCTATTGTTTGAAAGATTTCTCTGTGAGTTGAACAACAGTTGTGTAACTGCATGTTTCACACACATGTCAATGAAAGTTACAATTGATAGCAATTTTAAAATATTCCCCCATCCCTCAAAGCATCTGAATGCTGGGAAAAAAACCAAACAAGGAAGGGTAAAAGTTTTCATGCTATAAATATCTCCAGGATAGAAATAGCATATTATTAAATAGGCAAATAATGCAGTCTCAGGTGGAAGAGGCATCTTTACCCATCATACTATGAAGCCTGCAGAGTAAAATGGAACACAGGGCCCTCGTGTTTTATTCCAGAGGAATCTCTTCTTCTCTTGACAAACAAAATATCCATACCCATTCCTGATTCTATATCATTAGAAGAGTTTATACAAACATCTGATTCACCCAGCTGGTAGTTTAATGCACAAGTGCTTGGTAACCACCAAAGCTGTTCACTCCTAAACTGGACAAAGGATAGGAAATACAATGAAAGGCTCACAGGTTGAGATAAGGACAGGGAGATCACTCAGTAATTACCATGACGGGCAAAACAGATTAAACCATGGGAGAACTGATTTGTCTTACTAACAATAAAAATGGAGTAGGGAAAGGAGAAATAAAAACCTGAATCTTTCAAAGCCTCCTCCCATTCCTCCCTTCTTCCAAGGCTTCTAACTCCTGTTCCACAGTGGTGCAAGTGGATGGGGAAGGGGAGTTTACAATCAGTTCATCACAGATGGTCTCTGATATTGCTTCTAAGGGGAGGGAGGAAACAGTCTTTCAGGAACAGACTGCTCCAGCGTGGGTCCCCCCACACGGTCACAAGTCCTGACAAGCCCAATCCAGCATATGCTTCTCTTTCCATGCATTCACAAGTCTTACCAGGAACTTGCTTCAGCAAGGGCTTCCCATGGGGTCAGACTCCTTCAGGCATCTACCCCCTCCAGCAGAGACTGACTGCTGGGCTGCAGGTGGATCTCTGCTTCCTTGTGGTCTCCAAGGCTGCAGGGGCTCACTATAGGCTGCACCATAGGCTGCAGGAGAACCTCTTCCCCTCATTCCTCACTGACTTTAGTGTCTCTGTAGAGTTGTTGCTCTCACATATCCACACTCCTTTTATCTGCTGCAGTTTTGCTCCTGCACCTTCCCCTTAAGCCCAAGGGCATTACCTCCATCACTAATTGACTTAGCACTGGTCAGGAGCAGGTCCATCTTAGAATTATCTAGCATTGGCCCTATCAGATATAGGTGAAGCTTCTAGTAGCTTCTCACAGAAACCACCTTTGTAGCCCCCCCCACCACTACCAAAGCTTTGTCATGGAAGTTCACAACACTGTTACACATACACTAGTTGTATGTGAGTAGAAAGTGATCCGCTACAAGAATGTAGTGTGGACATCTCAAGTAAAAAATTCAAGCTTGTTACTATTCTGGATCACTTCTCTCATTGCTAGTGACTACAATCATTCACTTTGCTTCCTTTATATGATTTGCAAAAATGGTACCTGTATTTCTTCTGGAATATCAAATTGCCCTCTTTTTGTGTTAACAACAGTCCTCTGATTTTACCTCCTTGAAAACAGATGTAGTGATTTAATTCATACATTGGAAAGGAACTACCCAGCAGGGCTACCTGGGTATTATATCTGAAATTTCCATACTTGAAAGAATGGGGATTTCATCTTCATCTTTGCAACTGCATTTTAAATGTCTTTCATATTATGTTATGATGACTTTCTATAGAATGTAGTTGGTAGCATTGTTTGTATGAATATATTTTTAAATAGCTTAAATGATAAAAATGTTGAGAAACTTAGCTTGTTTCAGAAGACGTCTTCTTCCACAAACTCTTTAAATTTCTGGAGTTAAGGAATATTCTTAATGGTGCTGTGTAACAGACTACGAACAAAGCATATCTTTAGCAGATTTTGTGCACAGAGTAAAAACAGTTCCAGAATGCTGACAATCATGATAGCAATTACATTGTCTCTGTACAAGTCAGGTCAGTTTCAGTCATTGGCTTAGAAGCAGTTTTCCTCAAAGTCCACAAAATTTCAAGTTCTAAACACTTTTAACGTGCACTTAAACACTGCACAGTGTGCATAGAGATTCATAATAATTGTCAGTATGAGTTTGAAATGAAAATCCCCAAACTATGGAAAAATTTATGTTGTTTCTACAACTAGTAATTTTAAATATAGATTTCCAATAGCTTATGGATATCATAACATATGCCTCTACTTAAAGCAAGCACAGTTTATAGATAGTACAAAACACCAACAGCTTGCAAAAACAAATTTTGCAGAATCAAACTTGTCCTTTGTTAATTCTCGAGGAGAGTATTGAAGTGTGAAAGCCAATACTTTTGTAATGCTGAAGTTGTGCTTTCACATCCTAACTAATTGCAATAACCCGGAGAAGGAAAAGAGATTCTACTTTGGAGATTTTTCTCCTGCATTGGCAAATGTTGTTATTTTTTATTGTTTTATTGTTGATGCTCTCCAGTTTTCTTGTGTAAGATTTATGCCTTAACTTTATTTTCCAGGCTCTTGATATGTTCATGATATCAAAGTAGTTATAGCATATAAGGATATTTCCAAAAGAATATGTTGGATTTCTGCCTCTGAGATCTTGTAACAAAATGCTGCAAGTTAACCCTGAGGTAGACAAGTATGTGGTTTTTAGAGGTGGAGAGACAGAAACGTATCATGGTCACTTCAAATCTTTTCTTTGTATTCAGTCGAACAAACTGCATTGTTGCAGCATTTGAAGGTGGATTCTAAACAGTTTTTATTTTGTTTTTATAATCCTTCTTAATGGAGTCATTATAGATTATTTTTCCAGCTCTATTTACAATGCAGATGAAGGTCTAAAACTTCTCTTAGATTGGACAAGCTTGGTTTATAGTCACGTTAATTAAACACCTAATGTAGTGCATCTCATAATATGACCAGCTTCACAGTGACATTTTTTACTTAACTGAGAGGCTTGCCCTTTAGTGTGTCTGATCAAATGTTGAAAATAAGCATAAGGACAGAGATAAAAGAATACAAATAGAATGTTTTTTATTAAGGGTAACTCCTCAAAGTACTATATTCAGCTTTTCTGAACCTATATACCCTTACTGTAAACATAAACAAAGGATATGAAGAGGATAATTCTGTCTTCTGTTGCTCAAGATTCAAATGAAGTGACTCATTATTTTAGCAACATCTAAAAACCTATCTGAGTTGAGGTCACAGAGGGGTTCAATTTGCTACGTTGCAATATATACATTACTTACAGTACATATGTTAGGACTCTCAAGGATTTCCAATCCGTTAAATGCTGTTTATAAAGCTGATCTTCAAAGAGTTGTCTGCATTTATTATATCTAAAACCTCACGTCAGGCTTCTGTTTAGAAAGTCCACTTACAGTAAACATAGAGATGTTCTGGGAAGAATGGGAAAAAGGTCAATTACTTTAGCATTTCACAAGGTAAACAGGTTATCAATGGAGGACAAGTACCATTTAATTTCACACTTCCACATAATTTTTCACTTTTTTCCATTTTTTTTTTTATTGAGAAAGGCCATACACAGATCCTCTAACATTGTTAAACTCTTCTTTGCTGTCTGGTGCTCTAGAAGTGACCCACCCTTGACATATGGATGGACTGTGTGACTCCATGGGTTTATTGATGTTTGACTTTTGGTAAGCATCTACCCCTTTGATCAGAAAGAATCTAACAGGGAACTGGCTGAAACAGCTTCAGTAGACCTCTGTTGATGGTCCCTTCCTGGCATTTCAGGAGTTTAATTTTGTATCTGGAGATGTCATCCTAGGAACAGAGTGATGGGAGCATCTGCCATCAAAGATGTACCTGCAGAAGAGGTGTCTCAGCTGTAAGAAGGCTAAGCTGTACGTTTCCTTTCAAAGCTGTCCACTCTTTTCTATGGGTACATGTGCTTTACAAGCCTACAGGTTGTGATGTTTTCTCTGTGCTTATTATATTGCTCAGCAAACATTTCCTACTGAAATCCTGCTGGACTTCAGACTTCTAAAACTGTGAAGACTGTCTTCCTGAGTGGAATAAAGTAAAAGCAGACTTTCTGCTAAGTAATTCTTTAATCCTCAATAGTTTTTGCACAAGACCAGACCTGGGGGGAAGTTGATCTATTGGAAGATAAAATTTTCCAGCTGTGAAAAAGTCTATGTAACGAAACTGCTTTTTAACTCCTTCCTTGACAACCTGCTCAAATACAGTAGTTATTTCAAATATCCCACTGATATTTTTCACACAGCTCAATATTAGAAGTGAGTGGAAAGTCCACACTGGCTCATGAACTACCATAAGACACATACTGTGAATACAGATTTCACTGTCTGAGAACACTGCTTGTTTGGTGAACCCTTTTTGGATGTTCTGTACGTCGACAACAGGCTGAAAATCTCTAGCTACTATCCAGCAACAGTCCTTCAGACAGTGTTCTCAAGCACAGTTACCTAAAGCAACCCTATCAGTACTCTGAACATACCTCCAGTACTAAACGCAGGCACAGAAGGCAGTGAGCACACTGACTGTAAACACAGAACTGCAGCCAGTGATGGTTGGCACTAGGCAGCAGGTCCCTGTCTTGTCTTTATGTTTAATTCATGATGTCACTGTGAAGAAGCAGAAAGTATATGAATTGATTCATCATTGCATAGGCAGTAACCTGCATCTACTCACTATAAGTTCCAGGAAGGAAGGGTGAGAGAGAACGTGTTTAAATTTTTGCACAGGGAAGAGTATAAAGATAATCTGTTTTGCCAGGCATATTGAATAGTATTTCCTACTTGTACTCTTCAAACATCACTAGCAGCTCAACATGCTGAAATCAAGTGTAACCATCCCAACAGATTCCCAAACGATTTAGACACTTAAAAACCTCAAAAATATTGATTTTTATATATAGTCCTAAAGGTCATAGTTTTGTTCTATACTGTTCTCTGTAAATGTCAGCCTCTACTGTAGGAAAGAGTGGGTGAACCAAACTCTTTCCAAAGCCTATCTTGATGAATTGAGAGTTACCTGAATTTTTCTGCACTTCAAGGTAAAACTGGGAAAAATATCTTTATTTTCATGCTTTGGGTTTTTTCCTTTATTTCTTTGCTTTAACTTCTTTTAAGTGCTAGCTTGGATCATTATTTCCTGCACTGTTTATAATCCTTTTTTATGGGATATCTGACCTTTACAGAATTTAGATGTGGACAGAATACCAATGTATAATTAGATTATTTTTTTCCCTACTGATTTGAGGCAATGGGGGAAGATAGATGTAAAGATGTAAAAAGAAGCCTTAGGAAAAGAACACAAGTTGAAAATATACATCACATTGATCAGTAGCATTCATAGAAACAAACTGTTATATTACTGGGGGTTTTGAATTTTTATTACAGAAGGAAGAGAGAGAAAAGTGTTACCCTAAAGGCAGGAACAACCTTTGAAAGGAGGATTTCTTGTGCAGAAGACTTGTGTAAAAGACTGGTAGAAAGCTAATGTCCTCTTTCACAAATTAAATGGAAAAAAATTGTCAAGTTTACAAATGCAAATTTATGTCATAAAGCCTCACCTCCTTTAATTGCCCAGCACAGTACTTAACATCTTATTTTCTTTTCCTGAGAAGACATTCAGTATGCACATTGGTATGCTGAAAAGAATCAGGTTTCACACTACAGTTAATCTGCCTTGTGAAGCTTGCAGCTGTCTTTCCAAGGACTGAAGTTGGCTTTCAGTTCTTAGGACAGTGAAATTTGAAAGTAAAAACATCTCATAAAATCAATGCTTTGTTTTCTTCCTTGTTTTCTTTGAAAATTGCAAGAATTTTGTGAGTAGTGAAGGAGAAAACATTAATTACCTTGAAAATAAAATGCCACATAGTTTGGGGTTTTATTTTAAGAAGTATTATTTTTATTCTGCTTGATACTTCAAAGGAGACTTTTTTTTACGACAGCAATGTCTAAATAACAGACAGAACATGTTATTGTCTTTACATATAGAAATCACTAGGCATGCATTTATTTTGTCAACCATGTGGCTGTTGCACTGCAGACATAGACCACAATTTGTTTACAGCCATAAACTTATTTTTATAAACCTGTGTGTAAATAATATTATGTACAGGAATAATTTACATAGATAATATTCTATTTTAGCAATTACATAGTTTACAATATATTTGTTGCATATTTTGCAAGAGGAATCAAGTAAGAAACAGTAAGGAAGAAATTTGTACTAGATACAGGTATTTTTCCTGTAGTTATCAAAATGGTCAGGATGGTAACCTTACTGACACTAACAGGGAAAGAAAAAAAGAGGAAGGATTTCAAAGGCAGATAAAGCTTTTTTAACAACAACAAAAAAAAGTATAGTTGATGGAGGTTAATTTCTTACCAGAAGTATGATGACACAACCCTTTCTTACTTCAGGGTAGATTTAGCTGATATTTGTGAAGTTTCTTGTGTTGAAACTCAGAGATTCTTTCTTTGGTGAATGCTTTAAAATTCCATTTTTCCTGCTGTAAGAGAATTAGCAAGTTAGTGCTTATGTCCTCCAATGTTTTTCTTCCAAAGCAATTGTGGCACACATCAGCTCTTTGCAGAGTATTCTCCTATTCCGGTAGCTGTAGTTCAGTATTTAGAATGTATTCAACAGGTGTCTCCTTTTCCCTTTCCCTCTTTTCCCTCCCTATTCTTCCTCCTTATGATGAAAAGCCTGATAACAAATGAGAAAGTATTGGTATTAATTGCTTACGACAATGAAGCTTGCTTTTACTATTCATCTTTTCTTGCCCTCTAATAAAGATCTCACAATAACTAGAAATAGAACTTGCAAGTAAATCCTTTTTTTAAGTGTGCCAGGAGAAACGGTTATAGTTTGAAAATGTACAGTATATCTTACTTCCTCTAAGTCTTTACATCAAAAATAGTTTGTTGGTTTAATGGATATAAGTAACAGTAGTGAAATGAGGATTTTCTGAAAGGCCCATGTCAAAGGAGAAACTCTAGTTTGCTCTTCTTGTAATCTAAGTGTTTTATTCACTCCCCTGTTGCATTCAGTTCGGGTGAACAAAATGGTAATAATCTATTGTCCAATGCAAATTTAATAATCAGATAGGTTTGATTTGAGCCTGATAACAAGTTTATTGATTTTAACGTAAATCACTGTCTCTTTAAGACAAATGCTAATGTCCTAGAAGGGTTAGTTTTCTTATTTCTATTAAATTATAAGCAAAATTGATTCAAATACAATTTCATATATAATTTCCTATCCATATATATTTTTTTTTTAGCCCATGTGTCTGGATAAGACATTAATGTTCAAAAGAGTGGCTTTCAAATATGAAGGAGTTCATTTACACTTTGGCCTTTTTCCCATTTTAAGTCAGATAAATTCTCAGCCATTTATTTTCAGTACTGTAGAAACCTTAATTTTCTTCATTTCCTATATCTACAGTTGTGCACTTTCATGTCAAGTTCAACTGATGAGCCCGTCACTAAGAAGCTCTTTTAATTCCGAGTTATGTTTAAAGTGTTCTGACTACAGAAGTTCTTTGAAACTCTAAAAATATGTGTCATTTACATAGCATCCTGCATATTCAAAGCTCTGTGTAGGCATCACGACATAAGCATGTCCCAGAAATGGCAAATGGGGAAATGTTATGCATATTTTACAGCAGCAAAAACTTGAGGCAGAAGGGTGAAAAAAGCTCAGCCAAGACCATGAGATGAGTAACTGGTAGAGGCAATTAGGAACTAGACATAGATAATTTAACTTTTAATTAACTTCTCCAAATTGTTCTCCTTCTCAAGGATGCATTTCCCTGACGAGGATCCTATATAACTTTGTGTCTGTTTCTTTTCACCATGTGAAAAGAAAAACAAAACAGAATTGGGAGGAAATGCAGCTGCAATTAGCTGTTATAAGCAGCCAATAGGGCTTTGTAAATCCCTTGAAGGCTCTGATAATTAAAGGATTGTCACTACTGATTCTTTACTGTCTGGAAAAAAACTCATCTATTATTTGGAAAAAGAAATGTAACTTTCTGCATTGTCCTTAGATGTAGTCAGTTTTGAAGAAAGTCTAAGGAAACATTAAACTAGTAAAGCTTTGAAGAATTTAGTCTAATTACAATTCATTAGTTTGTTGTTGAGAGGGATGATTTTAAAATGCAATTCTCCCTCCATTATTTCTTACAAAATATGGAAAGGCATTAGATCTTTTTCCTTATCAGTCTGCATATTATCAAAGGAAAGCATAGCTCTTTCAAATGTTCTGCAAAACTGGGCATTTTCTGAATACTGGTGCCTTAGCTGTTTGATTGGAAAGTGAATGAAATCATTCTCTTAGCATAACAATATTTGGTAACAGCTGTAGAAGAGAAATAGATTTTTTTATCTATTTTAATCTTGATATAAGGCAAATTAATAGAATTTTCTAAATACTTTTTATTTAAGTCCATTCTGTAATTTTCATTTTAAAAAGACAGACTAATTAAATTTTGCTACAGGTTTTTTTTCATTTTGTACCAGATAGCAGGTACATACATATCTACAGTCACAGGTGAAGCTTAAAACTGTGTTCCTTAGCACTGGTCTATCCATGAATGTTTCATACCAAGTAAATAAATTAAAAGTATTGTTACTATTTTCACTCCAAGAAGATACTTTTCAGAGTGGTTCTTTCTGTGCTGTCAGACCTGGATGAAATAATCGGGACTCTTAATTCCACTGTTCCAGTAGACTGTGTTTTCCTATACATACATGGTCCTGCACAACCTGGATGGGATGTCTTCCAGAGGTCCCTTGCAACCTCAACTATTCTCTGCTTATTTTCTCCTGATCTTGAAAGACACCACCTGAAACTATCAAGATCAAAGCTAATGCTTTTATGTGGTTAAGTAAGCTGAAATGATTCCTTTCTTACTTATGACCTAATTGATATAAAGAAGAGAATTATTCCCTCAGAATAATACATTTTCCCTAAGTACTTTTACAATCAGAACTCTGGGAAGTGCCTAACTAGTATTTTCCCTCTCATGACATTTAAGGTACTGTTAAACTGAAATTCACTTAAATTATTGTGAGTATTAAATATGCAATTAATCTAGTTTCTGTAATAAACACTGGGAGGTCTGATAATGGCATATGGACTTGGAGTCACAAAGACCTTTAAGAATCTTTATCTGACTGAGTGGTACCTTAAAAGTCTGTGACTTCAGGTCAGGTTTTGGGTAGAGTACATCCTGCACTAGTGCACACTTCCCAACTAAGCAAACAAATACTTTTATTGTCTTATGCCTTATTTTTAGCTGAAACAAGGAACCAGGAATAGACTTTGAAGCTGGAGATGGTAATTGTGAGCCACATGTACTGCTTCGTTTACCCTAGGTTTTCCCTGAACCGATTCAACTGAATTAAGTGAATTAAGTTAGAATTGACTTACTGTTTTGTTACTAAAGGAAAAGTTGAGAGCATTATTTTCTAAAAGGTCCATTCAATGTACAGTATTTGGCAAATCCAGTTATGCATAATAAAACTTCCTTTTTGTTGCTTTGTTTGTTATGAAATGCATCAACATACTTCTCAGACTTGGTAAAGTGTTTTTACGAGGTCCCAGAACACTAAAGCAAAATTCTATAGCACTTTCTTCCTGGTTGCTAGCAAATGGGCTTTCATTACTGTTATGTGGTAAAATGAATCCAGTTCGTTAAATAACCAGATAAGAGAAATAGAATTAATAGTGTCTGAACACAGTTTTTACTGTCACCTCAATACAGCCGTTCTTACAAGATTTTAAGACTTATGATGTTTTAGAACTTTCCTTAATACAAAGGAAAGAGGAATTTGCTTAAAGACTTTTTTTTTCCAGAAAATAAACTGATATTATATATTGTATGTTTTACAAGTTGTGACAACAGGAATTATAAGGACTAATGGCTGTTTAGTTGTTATGCCATCTGTTTCCACTGGTAAATTCTATGAAAAATGTACAGACTGTCTTACTGTATATTAGTCTGAAGCTTTGCAGCTATTTTGTACAGTTGAAGGAGAATTTCCATATCTTTTTAAATTTTATCTTGTTTTGTATGTACTTTTAACAAAGCAGTTCATCACTCTGTATATTTCCCATAAAGTTTAAACATTTTTAGTCTAATTTCTACAATCTGCTCAACTAAGAAAAAAGATTATTTTGAGTGAAACATCTAGGGCCAACTAATATGACAAAACCTTGAGGCTTGTGGCCTTTGCTCAGTAGCAATAACTCAGAAATTGCAACTTAAGTCCTAGCTTTGTATTTTACACATAGAGATTAATTGGAGAGTAGTTTTGAAACTACATTGCAGTGTCTCATGAGAAAGTGAAAGTTTGGCCATGCAGTTTTGACATGTGTAGAAGGAAGGAGTAAGCACTGAACTAAATCTTTCTGCAGGAAATTATTAAGTAATTACATGGAATGGGGAAGAAGAATGATAGGAAATGTAATAAAAGTGGAAGGAAAAACAATGTAAAAAGTTATAAAACTTCTATTACCAACATATTTGTACTTTAAATGGCTACTAGACTACTCAAGAAGCAGAGACCCCAAAGAAAAGATGTGGAAATAGCTACCTGGGATATAAAATCCATCGTTTTATTTCTGCTGGAGTACTTTTTTCATATTAGGACATGTAAAATCTTCTCTTAATTAGTAAAACACTGAAGTGCTCAAGAAAATATTTCAATATTACAAAGATGGATAACAGTATTGGAAATCTTGTGCACCTCTGTATGGTTCAGTTATGTGTTGGATGATTTCAAAAAGATGTTACTGGCAGTGATTACATAATTATTTAGAGACACATATTGAAAAATCTGGTAGGATACTAAGAATAAAAAGATTCAAAGGTTCAGCTGTGAAAACTTGTACAGACCAATGAACACCATGGATTCAGTGTCTGAGATACAGTTTGAGGGTATATTCATGTAGCTTATTCCCGTAGTGGTAGGGTTCTTCCAGTTATTTGCCATGAAAGTCTTTGTCAGAGATTGTCATCCATCCAGATCTCCCTTTCTGCTGCTTTTATAACCACTTCTCTCCATTTTGATGAAAATACTCAGATTGGCAGTGATGTACATTTAATAATTTTAACTTTTTAATCTAAGATGGTGTATTTTGATTCAAATGGGTTAGGAATCATTTAGATAAGCTGCTGCAGGTGGTACAGGCCAAGTGAATAAGCCTGTTAATTTGACTGCTATGAGGCTCCTTTACTATTTAGAAACCAAGACAATGAGAAATCAGCTTACATAAGCAATGTGCAACCATGGATGCAAATGAATGCACATCATCCTGTCTAGGATGCTACATCTAGAATAGTTTCCCTAGCTTGCTTTCGAACCATGTCACCTTCTAAATCTCCTGAATCTTAATTGTATTATTTTACTTCCTCGATCTTCATCATATTTAAACCCTGCTGGTTTTAGTAATTTCAATGTTTTCTCCACCTAGAAGAATTGTCATCAACACTGGAGTGGTCGTGTCAAATTTCTCTGTCGAGCACCTAAGATAAATGATTGGCTCAACAAATTAAATTTACTTTGCAATCCTAAAGCAACTGTGAAACAAATTTCCTCATTATGCATCTTGCATAAAAAATTCTGATACTCACAAAAATAGATTTGTTTTGGACGAAAGTAGACTGGAAGCTTCACTCCAGTTGAATACCAATAAGCCTCAGTGGCCACATAACAAATTGAAACAATGACTGAACAACTTCCAGCCACACACATCGTTGGAAGGTTTTGTTCAGAACATCAGACAAATTCTGATCCAACAGAAAAACCCTAACTGCACAAGTGATTGAGGTCTCAACACTATCTTCTTTAACATACTGATCTGAACTTGTTCTACAGCAGATTTGCATTTACTTGCAAATATAGACATAGCTACAGAGGCACAGGTCAGGCCTTTAATTCTGGGAGAAATATTTAGTATAATATATGATTCCAGAACTATCCTCTGAGATATGTAGGAACCCATTCCCACCTCTCTTTGAACACCTGTAGCTAATTTCAATACTGAGTATTTTAAGGCTTGGTAGCTTCTTGGCCTCATTGCACCATCTTCCCTAGCCAGTCTGCTAGGAGTTGCTTGTCACCCCTCTACCTGAAAGCAGTAGTGGATTGTTCCCTCCATAAAGCACAATGGTCAGGATGCATGCCATGGTCTGCCCACCACTGATATAACTCCACCTGATTTCTCCTTACTCCTCTGCCTTTTTTAAAATTCTGAATGTAATTTGCAAAGTTAGTGTGACATTATTCTATAGGGTCACATAAGATACTTACAAGGAAAAGATAAAATATGGAGGTGTCTGGAAGGGTAACAATTGAAAATAACTTGTATAAAAATATAGAAAAAGAAACAAAACCAAACAAATGCACTTTCTTTGCTGATTCTCTGGGTACTGACCTTCAGTTGTTGCTCAGCATAGTACAGCTAGGCTGAAAGCTCGCAAGATCAAGAAAGCTTGTGTAATTTTTTTTATACATAGAGGATTTAAGGGACTTTTCCTTAAGTGCAGATAAAATAGTCAAGGCCTAATTATTTAATTCCTTCTTAGAGAGAGCTAGATTGTTTCCTGCATTTGTATCTTCTGCTATTAGAACATAATTGCATACAGTATGGGAGTAGGGAGTTAGGGGAAAGACTAAATTGATCCGAAAGGAACCAGTTTATTGATTGTTGTGTATGATGAGACCAGTTGAGATAAATGTAAGAAAACTTATCTTAAAAAAAAAGACAGAAAATACCTCAAGTGTGTTGGTTTGAAAAAAAAAACAGTATAAATTACATAATCTACAAAATTAATTAGTTTTTAACAATAAGTGTATTGTATATGATGTAATTAGAGATGACAAATACATCATCATTATGATTTGCTCATTATACAAAGTGGTTACACAGTTATGGTAGGCAAGTATGCACTTATAAAATCATCAAAAACTGCTCAGGGCCTGAAAGAGTCACAGAAGCACTGACAAACTTCAGTAAAATGTGTACAAGGATATTCAAATCCCAAGTCACTCACTGACATGATATTATCTGAATATTCTCAAGTGACACTTGGGATTACATATATTTTTTATATATTTAGTGTGATTGGAGATAAAATGGAGACCTCTCCTTTAAAACATCTTTTTGGCACAATTAAGCTTTAGAAAAGCTACCAGATTTCAAGATTAAAAGGCAAAGCAAGCCTCAAAATCAGTCTCCTTAACGACAGAGCTCTCTTAGAGCAGCCTGTCCCCATCTTGACAATTAGATTAAGCAGTACCTAGAGTTCTGTGAAAATCCTTTGTGCCCTGGGAGTCCTCTAAGGAATCCTGTTCTCTCCTCTGTATTATTTCCCTGAATATAGAAGGCTTTACTTCTCTGTAGGCTTTTTAAAAATGTGTCTGAACAGAAAGTTCACAGCACTCTATTACAAGAGGGAGTCAAGGCACAAGCGTTTAAATTCCTAACCATCCAAGTATTTTGGGACATACTTGAATTCCTTAGGGATTCTAAACATGCTTATAGTATTTTCTGTGTTAAAAACGTGGGTCTCAATTCATCCACACTTTAAAATTCTATGTGCATAGACTGAATACCTTCAGCAACTTCTTCAGCTGCAGGTGGTAACTGCTTCTCAAATCCTCCAGAGAGCTCAGCTAGAGTAATGGTGGAGTGACTTTATTTTTTCCTTTCCCCTTACAGCTACCACTACTCCCTCACAAAATAGTTCTGCTTTGCAGCTGTATTTTCCCTTGCTCACTTTCATCAGCCTTTCACATTTCTTGCAAAAAAAAAATCTGAATTTAGTAAAACCTCACTCATTTTTGTATTGTGTTTCTTCTCTACAATATTTCTCATTACCTCCTTTCCCCTTCATTGTAAATCTCTTTTAATAATAAAAGTTGCAACATATCACTTATCTGTGATATAACATTTAAATCATGCTGTTGCATGGTTCAATTTAGTTTAGTTTTGGTTTTTTTTTTCTGGAAAAAGACCCAAGGCTTAGAGCAAATTACTGCTTTTTGGTTGTGTCATCACATTACATGATACTGTGCAAATGTAGCTGTTCCAGTAAAGAACCATTCCTCAGTGTCCAGCTACTGAAATGATCAAATCGGTTCTTATCTTCCCCAGCTTGCCTTAGTGATAACTTAATTCTTACAAAGCTTAATACTTGAAACATTTTTATTCTTGGATATAAAGCATTTTCAAAGTGGAATTAGTCATGTCTTCTTGTCCATTACAAAGGGATTGCTCACATGAGATATTCCTCTCTTTTAAGGATAGCAATGCTAAACTCAGCTGTTGACCCTAGCTACTGAACTCCACTGTCTGAAGTTATGTTAATATTGAAGAGAGCTATATAGGTATATTTCTTATCTGATTCCATAGTCCACTGTGATATGATTTAAGACTTATTTTCTGGTTTTCTCTCTCCTAAACTACTTGCATAACAGCTGCTGCAGCATTTCACATAGCAGTAAACATTACCTTGTGCTGCTTTTGCAGTTATGAGCTCAGGTGATATTATCGCCTCACACATGTTCCACAAATGGGGAGGTTATCGTTTAATTAACCCTGATAATGTCAAAAGGAAATGCATAAATGTCAAGCTATTTCAAATAAATTTTTTCATGGGTTAGCCTAAAAGAACTAGTACTAGCTCATATTAAAGTAGTACATGCTGAGAAAAAAAAATAAAAGTAAAAAAAATGGAAGCAACCACCAAAGACAATTTTAGTGTAGCGTTTTACTATGACCTTTTTTTTAGCATAAACAATGATAAAAAGATACATTTCACTCAGCAATGCAATGGCTGAGGACTTGACAAATGTAGACACTGAAAAAGAAAAGAAATCATGAAAACGTATGCTTAGAATATATAGGTTTAGATGGATATAGATGATGTGATATAAATGCATGCTGAGTGTTAGAGAAAACCATTTCTATTAAAAATATTTGAAAGCAAAAACTTCTTAACACTTGCAAACATATAGGCAACTCTCTTCCTATAGGTACAATACTTTGGATTTTTAATAAAGTCATTATGCCTGTGTGTTAATTTTCACACCACTCACCACAGCCTCTATTCAGCAATAATGAAGTGTTTTACCATCTAGCCACTAACGAGGGTGACAGATTAACACCTAAAAAGAAACCAACACCCACCACCTCTTCAGTATTTCTCAAAAGCCCCTACTTTCGGTTTGATGGACTGACAACTCATGCAGTGATGGGTTACAAGCACAATAATTTACTACTTCCATCATTACTAAGAATGACACGTGCTGTGATATAAGAAGCTATTTTAACTCCAGAGACTTACCATATTAATTAATTACTTTTTGTGTATTTCATTTCAATAGTAAAGGTATTAAAATGTTGCCTTAAATATATTTTTAAGAAATGAAAGAATAGTATATATGCAGATACCCTCTTATTTTCTTCACAACTACTGTAATTTTAATATTCCTATTAAGAAGACTTAGATGAATGGTAGGATAGACTTTGTTAGAACATTTACCAAAATTAAGTAGTCACCTTTGCACTAGGGAGAGTAAATCTGAATGGAGTTGAAAGCTGTTTTTTCTCCTCTTAGACAGACTTAAAAAAATGTTATGGAATGACTTTTCCTTGCCCAAGGCAAGCTGAGAAATCTTGATGCCCTACAAAATTAACTTTTCGGGGGTTTTATTCCCTTAGTAGTCAGCAGCTCAAAGTGATACTATGTGTGTTGTGGGATAGAGACGCTGACCCTTCTTTTCCTACAGACATTGTCTTATTCTGAATTGATTTTGACAAAAGATGCTTTTATTCCCTGTGTAAGGATAAACAATACAAGAAACTTCCAACATAAGGGTTCTTAGTAGCCAGCAGTGCTCTCTGATTTCATCCAATTTCCATTTCATAAAGACTTTTGAAGAGAGGCCAACATGAACCTAAGTCAACTCAGACTTTTTTATTATTTTACAAAGTGGTCTCCGTGTGATGTTAGCACTTTTGAAATATTCATTTGGCATAAAAAGTCATGTTAAAGTGTCTATAAATCATTACCAGTTAATTAGGAAAGCTAAAAATAACCAGCAGAATATTTTACCGTTCCACCATTCATTTTGTATGTGTGCATGTTAGCGAATCTGATCAAAAAAGTTTCCACTGCTGGATTTTTGCATAGCATTTTCAACATGTATTCTTGTGAAGATTAGTTCAATGAAAGCTGTTAGCAAAGCTCCCAGTATATTGAGTTAATACTGCACTCATAAACATTGCGATGCTGAAGTTGCATGACAAGTATGATTCTATTCTACTTGGGGCACAGAAACATATCACATGTAATAAAAGGCTGATGAAAACAGATTATCATCAACATATTTTGTAAGAAGTACCAATCAAACGAATTGCAAACCAATTAAAAAATTGTGGTGATCAAAAGATTCAGAAGGATGATCTAATATAATCTTTCAGTAAGAAGAGGTGCAAAACAAGAACCAAAGAACAAAATAAGAACCAACAAGAACCAATAACATTAAATAAGAACCAAAAATGTTCCTCTTCTGAATTATTTTCAATAAATGTATGTACAAATGTAATCCTGTGTTGGTGAGAAGTGATTTTTGAGGAGTGTCCTGTGAAATCTTTTGCAGCACCTTGTGCTAAATTATCTTTTCTAGTAATTCTTGACAATGATATATTTCCTACAAAACATTGCATTTCTGAAAGTATCAGCTTTTATCTTACTGCGTAAAAATGTCACAAGTAAATCTTACAGAAGTCAAAATTGTTACTGTTCATGTCTGCTTTTGCATGTCTTTATTCCAAAAACACACACTGTATTCCTGAATGTATTTCAGATCTTTGTCCTGCTTTTGCAACATTATTCTGATCTATAAGAGGAATAAATATCAACTTTAAATGTGAGCGTTAGACCAACACATAATTTTATTTTGGCTTTCTTTTTCTTGAAACCTAACTCTAACATACAAGCCCAATGTTCACAGATGATGCCTGTATCTATGCTCAAGTATGACTTTGGTGTTTGTATGCTCATTGTAGCTGCCAGAGCAAAAAAAGAGGTTAGAACTTACTTGAAAAATATGAAAGCCAATGTTCTCACATATATGCCTAAAATTAGGCACCAACCAGTATGACTTCTGTAAATGCTGGCACTGCCTCATTTCAGAGGAAGAAGCAAATGCTCAGGACCTGTAAAAATGAAGCCACTGTGTTTATATTTGGCCTAAATGGTGGGATTCTGTTTGTTTACTTCTATAAAGCCCTGTCTTTGTACAGCAAATGATGCGGACCTATTGATACTTCCATTATGTGATTAAAGAAGGCATGGTAAAATAATTCTCAAGATATTGTCTCTGTGCTTGTAAGTCTGCCATTCTTCCTTTTTGTATTTATTGTCATGAAATCAAAATATATCAGACACTATGTCTGACCAATATATATTTGAAAAAAGTCTTTATTTTACTTCTAAATGATTAATTATGAAAATGAAATGTTATAATATATATTTATATTATTAAATGAGAAATTATTTTACACTTTCTGTTGTTTTTTTGCACATCCTATACTTATCTGTAGTTCATCATATTAAATCAAAGAACAGAAACTTAAGATTTTGAGCTGGAGGTCTAGAGGTTGCATTCCTAACAAGCATCATGACACAAAGGTCCTTTCACACCATAATGTAAACTTACCTTAGTCTGCATAGGGCCCGCTGATTTTGATACACTATGGTCATTTTATTTTGGTCTTCATTTACGCTGGGACAGATGTTATCCATCTTTTCTAAGACTGATATATAAAAATGAGGTGATATATAAAAATGAGGTGCTATGTTTTCTAGTTCAACAGACTTAAGGATGCATCTGCGATACGTACATGAAATGTTATACACTTCAAAAATACTTCTTTGTATTTGTGCCTATAATCTAATTATGAAGTGTAAAAAGTACATGTTAAGAAACCTGAATAAAATTTTAATTTGCAAGATGTATAGGATGTTGTGAAAGAAATTACTTTTTTAATGTGGGTAGTCTACCTAATGCTTCTGAAGAGAAACACAGAAATTAGATGTTAAAGACAGGAAAAAAAAATGGATCATTAGATCTGAAATAGTTACACTGTTAGTTTACACGGAAAATCTGGCTCTGTGGTCTCATTGCTGACAGAGTCAT
Organism: Urocolius indicus; assembly: GCA_013401255.1. NCBI lineage: Eukaryota > Metazoa > Chordata > Aves > Coliiformes > Coliidae > Urocolius > Urocolius indicus. The sequence goes on from WBNH01010074.1 coordinate 453,426, forward strand.
AATCAGCTGGATAAGGGAGAGAGTCCAAATAGGACTGAGTCCAAGTAGGAATTAAGATATTTTGAAGTGAGCAGCAGACTTGCATATATTTTTCCTGGCTACCTATACATGTACAAATTATTATTATATGTTGCTCCATTACAGTACTATCTAAGTAAACATCTCCTCCTTACTTTATGGCACTGTAGAATTCAAGGTTTGAAATATATTACCTCATTCCATTTCAGTGCCTGATTTTACAAGATGAAAAAATAGTCATCAGAGGCTCTTGGGTACACTGAGGCAAATGTCTCGGGAGCTGTTCTGGTGCAATCAGAACTAAAAATTGCAGCTGGCCTAGAGGACCAGGAGCTTGGAGATGAAGGAATATTAAGAGAACCATTCTTTCACATCCTTGTTTTGCCCTTAGCACTGCAAGATTGGATGAAGAGTTCAATAAAGTTCAACATTTTCCCCCAACCTATGTGTAAATTAGAATTATTTTCCTGTGGTTTAACTTTTACAGAGGAGGTTTCTGCTACTGAATCTAGCTTGCATACATTAATTTCTTCCCTGTAGGTCATAGTACCAGGAAGCTCAGGCCAGGGCTAAGCTATTCAGAAATATTTCATTTTTAAGTTAAAAGCAAAATCAGACCTGAGGGCTGTTCAACGAAACAGCAGCAACTTAGCTGCTCTTATTGGCAAAAGCACCAAAGATTTGCAAATAAGCAAATATAATGGCAAAGGGCCTAAAGTTTAACAAGTGCCTGACAGTTTTACTAATGCCTGATTGCTTGGATGTTAAAAACCACCGTTGTGCCAGAAAAGCCTAGAGAAGAAACAGAAGCCAACATTATGGCTTGTTTGATCTTGCCAGGAGGAATTGCTGTTATTATTAGCTGATATAGCAATCACAGGATGCTGAGAGGTTAGATTTTAAAGAGGCAATTCTTTGAAAATCAGCTACCTAGGAATCTAGTTTCTATTAATTCTTCTTGCAATATAACTAGTAAACTCAATAGTTAGCAGACAGCTGGGGAGAGAAAGAGTGTCAAACTAAAAAAGCAGCATGAAGCAGATGTGAGAGCATATATGGGAGTAAATTTCCCACAGAACCACATGGAATGGTTGCGTTTGGAAGGGTGACTATGGAAATCAAGTAGAGCAGACTGCACAGGATCATGCACAGTCAGATGTCCACGGTTGGAGACTTCACAACCTCTCTGGGCTACCTATTCTAGTATTTTATATCTGTACCCTCACACCTTCACCCCCAGTATTCAGTTTTGATTATTTTTATTTTTAATAGAATGTCTTGTCTTTCAGTTTGTGCCCATTATTTCTTTCATGTCATGAGACACCACTAAGACTCTCGTTCTACCTTTGTTCTTTCTCACAAGTATTTAAACAAATTTGATGACATTCCCCCTCAACCTTCTATTTTTCAAGCTGTATAGTCCCAGCTTTCTCAGTCTCCTCACATGATTCTCCAGTCACTTCATCGTTGTGGCTTTTCACTGGACCCACTCTGATAATTTCATGTCCCTCTCATACCAGGGAGCCAAGACTTGGATTCCAACTGCTGTCGATGCTTTACTGTATTGGGTTTCCGTGGCAACGGTTGGATTTTTTTTGGAGGGAAGGGGCATTGCAGAGGTAACATCTGTGAGAAGGCACTAAAACCTGCCTTTATAGCAGGTGCAACCAGTTTCAAGTCTCCACAATGGATTCACTGCTGTCCAAAACTGTGCAGTCAATGATGTTGGTAGTGCCTCTGTGATAATGCATATAAGAAAAGATAAAAACCCCGTGGAGTTGTTATGAGAGAGGAGTATGAAAATACGAGAGAAATAACTCTGAAAACACCAAGGACCATGAAGAAGGAGAGGGAGGACATTTCACAAGATACCAGAGCAAATTTTCCTGCAGCCTGTGGTGAAAACCATGAGAGGTAGGATGTCTCCTTGCAGCCCACAGAGGACCACAGTGAAGCAGATATTCACACTGTAGCTCCTGGAAGATTCCATGATGGAGCAGATATGTACAGTCTGAAGAAAGTTGCATCCCATAAAGATCCCATGAAGAAGTAGGTATTCTAACTTTATTTCCGAAGTTTGTCTACCAGAAAGTTATGGCAGACAATGTCAACATCTACTGTTCTCCCTTCATCATCTTTTCACTTCATTGTAGACAATTGTCAGGTTGGTCATCATTTGTTATATTATATTAGCGGTAATGAACAGCATTTCTCTGAAAGAAGGTTTGCACATTGTACTTGAAATATTAATTTCTCTTTAAAAGAAAAAGATGATATCTTAGCAGATCAGTGGAAGGCAGAATGAGCAGCAAAGAAGGCAAAAACCTACAATCATAAGATAAGGGGATACAAGCAGTGCACATAATTGCAATGAAGTAAAAAGAGTCAATGCTGAAGAATTAGACCAAAGCTGTCAATTACTCCCAGCTCAAACCCCACAAAATATAGAGCCTGGATGTTACATACTCTGTGTGAAAGTGCTAGTGAAAATATGAGAAAAAGCCACATCTGATCAGAACAGCAGTCAGAGTGACTTTGCCAGCCTGCAAGAAAGGGAGGTGTATCAGGGAGTTAAGCTAGAAAGAGACAATAACAATAAAAATGCTTGGACAGACTTTTCATTTTTGAGTGGACAAACAAGCAGCTTATAGGGATGTGGAAGGAAAAAAGACAAGATCTAACAAGATAAGATAGAAAAGAAGATTAAAGTAATACGAAGGATTGGATGACTGGAAAGATTTGTGAGACTGGGGATAACAACAGATAAGAAGGCAGAGGAATGCATTAGGACAATTTTAGTTGCAAAAAAAAAAAAATATCACATACATTGTCTTCCAAGACATTGGAAAGATATTATCTTTCAGGAATAATCTACAGAAATATCTAATGTTGATTGATTGTTATCTTTCAGTGTCATTCTAATGCTCTAACTCCTGATCATTTTTTCTTCACAATGTGCACATCGTTACCCACTTCTTATTTTAAAAATGTATCACTTCACTGTGCAATGTTGTAAAATATCTTATTTTACTAAAAACATATTAGAAATTAATTCATTTCACCACATATGACTTAGAAAACAAGTCACATTACCTCAACATCATGTTCAAATGAACTTTGTAAGAGTTATTACATATAGAGTCAATCTATTTTCTAAATTCTGCATGTTCACTGTTAAAGATCCTTTGATGCATCAAGGATTTTTATTCTTGCCAATTTTAGAATAGGATCATTTTCTAAATTGAATAAATAGCTACAGGTTTGAAACAATGAAGATTTTATAAAGTGTAATGCAATTCACAATATCTGCTGCTGCTTCAGATTCAATTTATGTGGGAAACCAGGAAAAACAGCAGTAAAAGACATCCTAATACAGATTCACCAGAACTAGGCTTTACAGGTGTTTTCATCGAACAGGCTTTTTGGTGATTATGTTAACACTACATCTTCAACTGTTGGTTACATTTAGGGATTGACCTGTTGGACTTCTCTAAGTTCGCATTCCCATATTATTGGATGCACATACTATTAATAATATAGGACTTCATTTTCTCCTCTAGCACTGATCCAAAAGACAACCTTCTTAATACCAATTTCTCACTCTTTTCTTGAAATACAACATATTCTTTTCCTTAATGTGTTACTTCCTGAGGCCTATAGAAAAAGAAGCTGGTCAGTATCCTACAGTAGAAAAGGTAATAGCCATTGATCATAAGCAGGTATTCAGGACAGATTCCCAAAGCTTGTCTTTTCTCCTCATCTTGATTTTGGTGAATATATTAATGTTCCTGTTTGTGTATTTGCAGCAAATGGCCACTTAAATGTTGTTCCTTCACCAGCTTTAAGAAGTGGGGTTATTTATAGCCTGATTTTATAGCATGTATGCAGTTGACTTTACTAACCATCCTTCTAATTATTCTCTTAAAACATTTTGTTTTAAAAAACCAAACAGTTAATTACATAGCATAGAATCACAGGACAGCTCAGAATGGAATGAAGCTCAAAAGGTCACCTGGTCCAAACTTTTGTGGGAAATGTAGTCTAGGTGAGATATCTAATAGCTTGTGAAACTGCATCTTAAAAACTTCCAGTGACGAGGACTCTACCCCATCACTGAGGAGGTTGTTCCAGTGACTGATAGTTCTCACTGCAGAAACATTTATTTCTTTATGTTGAGATGAAAACTCTCCCAGTACAACTTGTACTCAATGTCCTTTCTCTTCTCCACATGGCTCCTTGTGAAGAGAGAACCTCTGTACTCTTTTAGTACTGGAATACTCTGATGAGATCCCCCTGAGATATCTAGAGGGGGATATCTTGTGGTAATGCAAATTCTGGCCAAATTGCTATGTTGATGCAACCAACATTGTGTTGTTGTCTTAATTACCCATGTAAGAGTAACCAGTTTTGAGACAACTGAGATAACCAAGACAACCAGTTCTCTCATTTCAGCTATCATGGCAGTGAGTCAAGACTATCTGTTACTCTATTGTCCTAGTTGTAAGTACCGTAAGTACAGTGATTAGGCACTCCTGCCGCATAACTCCTGCTGCCTGCGAAACATAACGCTGACTCCAGCTGCTCAGCTCATAGCCTGTTCTGGGACATGTAAGAGTTACCTGAAAAAAATTAAGGGCAAACTCAGAATTGCTGACCACAGTCAATTTTCACTCTTAAAATGATGTCCTTTGAGCCCTCTCAGATTGCAGTAGGTTGCACCCCTGAGTCTCCCATTGAGTCTGGACACCTATCAGGGTAAGAGGTCTCAATCACTTCCAAACTGTCTACCAGTAAAAGCTGACAAAGGGCTAATGATTATCTGCTGACAAATGCTGACAACAGCAAGAAATTCACTATATTTGGGGTTTGTGCAGATTCAGGATAAGATATTAAGGATTTGGGATGTAAAGATCGTTTGATTTTATAATTGACCAAAGGAGAAAAACCTAGGTTAACCTTTAAACCTGTGTGCACATGTGTGTGTGATTTGATTTGGAAGCTTCATCGTAAGTTTCACATAAATGTTATAATTTTTAAATCCTTAACTAAATCATTATGTTGATTATATCAAATAGTATTTGATCACTCTGATAATTCACTAAGTAATGTAAAAAATTTTTGCCTTACTCTCTGTGTTAATTCCATTAGACATAAAACCTGTAGACCAAGTCTGAGACAAGGTTGGGATCCAGCTGCACCTAAACTTCTCTCTGTGGAGTGCAACAGGGTGTATTCTGAACCTCAAGTCTCAGCTGGAGGGTCTCTTTTACCCTTTTTGTTTCCAGTCTCTGTACAAATCACTTTATAATAACCGCAACACAATTTCCCCTTGTGTGTTCCTGCCCTGTGGTAAGTAGCAGGGTGTGCTCTGACATCAAACTCTTAAGTAGCTTTTTAGAAATTCTTATTAAAATCACTTTTGCTACTATCTTTGAGGGTGTTTATGTCATCTAACACTTAAATCACTCATACACAACACTCCTTTAGTCTTTCTTCATAGCAAAAGTTCTGCAGCCCTTTGACAATCTTCATGGCCCTTTTCTGGACCTTCTCCAGTCTGTTCATGTCTTTTTTGAATTATGGGGACCAAAACTGGACTGCAGCCTGGCAAGTGCTAAGCAGACTGTGAGGTGTTATTTAATAGCGATCTTCATCTGTATGATACATGGAGACTTACATACCTCATTTCTCATAGTTTCCTTGAAAGGTTATCATATCTCAAACTTTAAGTGAAATTGAGAAAAAAAAAAAAAGTAAAACTATGTGTATAAATATAAGTATATACATTTTATTTTAAAACTCAAGAAAAAGAAGAAAATGTTTGTATAGAAAACAAAGAAAATATTTTTATCATAAAATTGGTAGCAATCGTTGGTTGAAGTAAAAATAATTACTGCTTCTCAACATTATTTCAATTTTTAAACAAAACAAATTCTATTTTCACAGAAAAAGGAAAAACAAGAGTTTGCAAATTTTAATAGGAATCAAGAGGATTTTAGTGAAAAACTAATGGAACTTTGGCAAAATGCATGTGACAAAATTCAGTTGAACAAAGAGATGATAAAGATGATCTCTAAATGTCCTTTCCTACCCCTACCATTCTATGATTCCATTAAGTATTCCATAAAGTATTTGAAACAGTTATTAACAGGCATATCACAGAATGGCAGGGGTTGGAAGGGACCTTTAAAGATCACCTAGCCCAACTTCCCTGCAAAAGCAGGTCCACCTAGATCAGGTCACACAGTAATGTGTCCAGGTGGGTTTTGAAGACCTCCAGAGAAGTAGACTCCACACCCTCCCTGAGCAGCCTGTGCCAGGTCTCCCTCACCTCAACAGTAAAAAAACCCCACAGCACTCTTGGATGCATCCCACCAGGTCATGCCTTTAAGAGAATCAGAAAGAATCTTTATCAACAATACTGTGCAGTTAAAGACCAAAAAGATGGTTGCTATTCTGAAAAATTTAAAAGATAAGGAACTGGTTTCTTAAACAAATAAAATAAATGCATTATAGAGAACACTTTGCTTCAACAGTGATAGAACTGTGTACAAGATCAAAATATAATGTGCATCTTGTTATGTTTTTCTAGGCTAAGGAGAGAAATGTGAAGAGAATTGCTCCCAGATTTTGTGCTTAAAAGATCATTGCCCAGACTGTGTCTGAGATGAAGTTATGTCTATAGAGAGTTCAAAAACAACACAATTTTTTATTACCTGAGACAAATGCTGATGCTGTCATCTTTCTTCTTGCACAGGAAGAAGAGGGAAACAACACTTGTTTCTGTTGCAGCATGAGGAAACGTGATACAGAAATGTTTATTGAAGCAGCATAGTAAGACAGAAAGTACATGACACAGAAAAATGATATTTTAAGAACTGTTAAAAACATTGAAATAGAGGATAAAAGCAGTGCTGTCATGAGGATGATATGAATGTTGAGGATGTCTAGGCAACACAAAAGGTCTGAGGGGCTAAGGTCTTTGCAGCAAAGGTAGAAATGGGATTCTTTTGAGGATATTCCTTGTGGTAAGAATTTTTTGTAAATATGCAAGACAATGAAGAACACTGAAAGTCACAAAAGGGTTTTTTTTCCCCCTAGGGAAGCAATGTGAACAATTTGTCACCGCACATAATAACCATATGGGCTAAACAATGATGCTATCAGATCAATTCTGGGTAGCAACCTGTGCTAAAACATAGTCCTTCCAAAAAAGTAGTCAATCAGTTTTCTCATATAATATTCATAAATGTCTGTGCTCGTAGTGCTACAGATATCCCTCAGAGCAATATTGTTTTTCAGCCATTTAATAGTGGTATTAAGTGGGTTCTGACAAAAACATATTCTTGTAACCAACTGTCGTCAATCTGTAATCACTTTCAGAAAGTATTTTCAAAAAACACACTTGTCTTTTCCTTTACTCAGCCTGAGCTTAATATGATACACCTTATTTTTTTTCATTTGAGAAACACTGGTGGGAAAAAAGATGAGGACAGATGGAGATTGATACCTGCAGTTTTGAGAAGCCCAACAGAGGCAGTTTGCAGGGCCTCTTCAGACTGTAAATCAGATCCTCATTAAGGATTTCATTTTACAATGAAAGTAAACAGAAACAGTCACAACTTTTGAAAATACTGTATTCAGAAGACAGTTTTGTTTCCAAAGTCCTGAATCTCTGATGCTTTGAAATGCACTAGAATTTTGCTTGATAAATCCTGCATTTCCTTGGGTAATAGCTAAACCTATCTATTAGTAACTTGAAAATGAAGTAAGGAAAACTCTTTATTTCTTCAATTTTCTTTGAAAGTTTCCTCTTTTTACAGTCATTTCCCACTTAGTGGTTTTAAATTCAATGAAGTTGCTTCCAATGTACACAGGTAAACGGGAAATCTTAATCTTACAGTTTCTTGCATTTCTTTCAGCCTCTGACTAGAGCACTCTCTCCTAGACTATAAAAAAAAACTATTCTTGTTAAAATCTTCTATACTGACATTACAAATATATTTGACAAAGAAGTTACTTTAGCATATTGCAGATTTTGTGCATAGTTTTGACACAAAATGAACACTGCTTCTATTTCACTTGAATAAAATTATTGGCTCAAGAAATGTCTGGACAAACCAACAAAAAATGTATAATCCTATTAGCAAAAGACTTTGAATATGCTTAAATTTAGGTAACAAGGCCTTTATAGAGAATATTTTAGCTACAATTGATACTGTTCAATAAGTAAAAAGTGGACAGATAAAAAAATATTAAAAGATCATGAGAAAAAGTAGTAGTTTAAATGTGCACAGGTTTTATTTCTACTAATTCAAATTTTGTATTTTCTTTATTAATAATGGAGACTTTACAGTAACCTGTGTTTCCAGATCTTTCGTAGTTCAGCGTTCTCATGGAATCTCCATTCTTTAGGGACAAGTAGAAGTAAAAATGATAGGTTGCTGTCAACTCTTTCCAAGAATTTTACCAGAAAGAAATATTTAAAAGGTGAGCAGATTCAGCAAGGGACTAGGCTGTGACTATCTGAAAAGTACATAGGTTGATCAATATTCTTTACATATTATAAGAATGAAAACTATCTACAAGGATTCAAAAAACAAGGGAACAGAGAGGGAGGACACCATATTCTTGAAGTAAAAAATGCCATGGATGAGTGCAGTGAGAGGATAGGGCAGGGTAGGGAAAGGAACAACTAGAAACGTGGGTTTTTCTTTTCATTTTTTTTCCCAAACATACTGTCAGTGTGCAATAAATAACATATGTAAGACTAGAATGATTTTGCTTTTTAATATACCTTTATAGAATTTTGATAGACACACTGAATTCTTCTGGGGTGTTGATATTTGTAAGATGGATAGGCTGACTAATTTTGAACAGTAGTTCCTCTCCCCTAGGGCTATTTAGCTTCTGTTGAGGGCTTTCTATTCTCACTTTAAATATTTTATGTGCAGACTTTTTATTGAATACAATTTAAGTGATGTGCTGTGTTTCATGCTGAACCAATGAATGCTGTAAGTAAAACCACTCAGTCACACTGTTCCATTACACTGTTGGTTTTAAACAATATTTCTCTCTCTCTCTCTCTCAGTGTGTCCTAACAATTTTTCTGTGAAAGCAACTACACCATTAGATAACTGAGGACGTAAGAAGTGAGAGAGAGGGGGAAAAATAGATTTGCAAAAACTGTATTGATTGGTAGTGGCAATGAAAATATGTACGGAATCATCCTCTCAGTTATTAAAAGAAAAGCAAAAACTTGTCCTTGGTTTAAAAATATCTAATCCTCTCCTTTGTGGAGTGATTAGCTATGACATATAGAACTATATACTATGGTACCAGAATGTTAAAGATTTGAGCAGTTTCTCATATGGGATTTTTGTGTCATAGAGCTTGGAAGTTCTTTGGTAAAATAATTGTATACGTTTAACTCTATAGCCCAGTGCATTACCTCATTTATATGTAAAAACTTAGAGGTGAAACGAATGCAAAGGATCTGAAAATGCTTTCTGTGAAACTTAAGACTGCTAACAATGATTCATAAATGGAGTTAGTAGTAGAATAAGAATGTGAGAGGATGGAAAGCTAGTCATAAACACCAGAGGCATATTCACTAATAAGCCTTTAATAAACTGAATATCATGTAGACTTGCCTTAGTTGGGCAAGGAGAAACTACACTAACAACCCTTCCTCTGATTAGCCTATGCAAATGAAAAGGTAATGTGACCTTAATTTTCTAGCAGCCACAGTAAAGAACAGACTGAAGCTTTCCATCTGAGCATTTGATTGAGCAGCACCTGTGTGCTGTGATTGGGCAATTTTTTATAATCCTCTAAAGAATATTACATAAAGTCTTGGACAAGCTGTCTGCAAGGAGAAGAATTTAAATCCATAGGTAATATTTGCTTCAATTCAAGGATTCAGAGGAAATCCTTTTTATTTTTCAGTCCATAACAAGATTTCATGTTACATGAGTCTGGAACGTAGAATGTAGAGTAATTTCAATAAATATTAACTATGTTCCACTTTTTTAGAGTAAATCAAGTTTATCACTTTTATACAATGCTGTAATAAAGCTATTTTTCTTGCTCAAGATTTTCTAAGGCAAGTTTGTCTATTGTCCTGGTTTCATCCGGGACAGAGTTGATTTTCTTCCTAGTAGCTGCTACAGGGCTACATTTTGAGTTCACACTGAAGAGAATGTTGATAATACACGGATGTTTTGGTTATTGCTGAGCCGTGCTTACACAGCTCAAACACAATTTCTGCTTCTCACTCTGCCCTGCCAGTGAATAGACTGGAGGAGCAAGGGTGGGAGAAGGCCATTGCATGCACGAGAAGCTGGGAGGGAACATGGCCAGGACAGCTGACCCCAACTAGCCAAAGGGCTATTCCATACCATAGAATGTTAGGCCCAGTATAGAAACTGGGAGGAAGTAGCCAAGAGAGGTAGATTGCTGCTCGGGCATCAGTCAGCAGGTAGTGAGCACTTGTCATTGGGCATCATTGGTTTTTTCCCTTAGGTTTTATTTCTCTCTCTTTTTATTATCTTTCTTTTCCTTATAAATATAATTATATTATAGTAATTCTAATTATTATATATTGTAAATATAGTAATATGATAGATTATATTGTGGCCATTGTATATTAATAACACAAGAATATATGTTATAATTTTATAAATATCATTTATAATTATATTTAATTCTAGTTAATACACTGTTGTTCTGATCTCAAACAACAAGTCTTTGGGTTTTTTCCTAGTTCTTCTCCCCATTCCACTGGGAGAGGCAGAAGTGAGTAAGCAGCTGCACATGGTTTAGTTGTTGACTGAGATTAAATTATGACACATAACTGATGGTTTAAATAATTAGTATACCAGAAACATCATCATTGCACAGGTAAAATAATGATTACTATCTGGACATAATTAGCAGCATAGTACTGTCAGTAGTACCATTCTCAACTATTGTAATAATATTTTACAAGTTAATTTTGCTCCATTATGCAGCAGAAAAATTGCCTGTACAAATGTAGCAAGTTCATTTTTGAAACCACATGTTNAGTTCACACTGAAGAGAATGTTGATAATACACGGATGTTTTGGTTATTGCTGAGCCGTGCTTACACAGCTCAAACACAATTTCTGCTTCTCACTCTGCCCTGCCAGTGAATAGACTGGAGGAGCAAGGGTGGGAGAAGGCCATTGCATGCACAAGAAGCTGGGAGGGAACATGGCCAGGACAGCTGACCCCAACTAGCCAAAGGGCTATTCCATACCATAGAATGTTAGGCCCAGTATAGAAACTGGGAGGAATTAGCCAAGAGAGGTAGATTGCTGCTCGGGCATCAGTCAGCAGGTAGTGAGCACTTGTCATTGGGCATCATTGGTTTTTTCCCTTAGGTTTTATTTCTCTCTCTTTTTATTATCTTTCTTTTCCTTATAAATNAAATTGCCTGTACAAATGTAGCAAGTTCATTTTTGAAACCACATGTTATAGAAAGGTATTTAACAGTGACTTAGCTTCATTAAATATATGCTAACTTGATTTCATCCACTTGTGGATATTAGTTAAAGGATATGAACTCATATGAACTGTTGCTGTTTCTTTCAGTATGGTTGGTTGTTTCCTAAATGCATTTTAGTATGTATTTAAATCTGTTATGATATATGTATGCAGTACCATACTGAGCTGCTGGTACTTTTTTTCTGCACCCTTGTCAGGAACACTTTAATCAGCCTAATTGCTCAGTGAACATCATCTTTTACCCTTATTCATTTTAAAGCACTTTTAATGAAGACAGACATTTTATTAAAAAACAACCTCACAAAATATGTAATTTGACAGCCTATATGAAATTTCCACTATAAATGCATGAACATTTGTTAAAATTACTTTAGCATCTGTGGGTTCTCACATATTGGTTTTATGAAAAAAAAAGTAAATTAGAAAATAAGAGAGATGATTGGCAGCATTCCAGCATGACCTATACTGGTATAGTATCAGAAATTATAACAATGGTTCAAGGTTGCTAGTTAAGTCATTTGCTTGTTATTTAAGACTAAGCAACATATATAGTTTTTATAAAGGTTTCATAACTTTATTGTTTTTATTTAATTAGGACATGTCATCCATGTTACTCACAGATTTCAAGAAAGTAAAATAAACCTCTTTCCAACATCACGAATTCGTCCTTTGAAAAGGGCTAGACCTATGAATCCCTCATAAATTTTCGACAGAATTGTCTTGAGTACTCCTAAGTAGAACATAGGAAAACAGGAGTATTGACAGGACTTACCTTTAAGGTCTTATTTTCTTTTGATAGAGTTAGCAGAGATAATGAATTTCTTATTTTTGCCCACTGATACCAATTAAACTGTGTATGATACTTTATGAAAAGAGTAACAACTGCAAAGTTATCAAAATACTGATACAGAAACATGCCTCAACACAGATATTTCTAATAGTTTTGCAAATACTGGAGAATTAAAATAGAGCCTTCAGAGATGTCTCTAATATTCCTTCTTTTCTCAAACACTGAAGACATGCTTTACTCTTTTCTGTTTTGGCTTCTTTACATAAATGTGAAAAAAAAGACTGATTCCAGCTTCCATATATATGTGTATATGTTACATGACGATCAGAGAACAACAAGCAGATATAGATACATACTTTGGAATGGTGTTTTTCTTACAAATAAGGACATGGAAATTTGGAATACTTATATGAAATATGTGTCAGAGAGTGGAAATATTGAAAAGGATCAAAAGACAGTCCTGTTTATATAATTTGCAAAAGAAGAATCAGCCCAATATTATGCATCCTTCTTTATGAATGATGTTTTTTTTAAACAGTTAGGAGAGAAGCTTGGATGTTTATTCCCAAAGGAAAACATTCATAGTAGGCATATTGAAAACTTGGTGGTATACTGTCAGCTGGTATGACACTGGAACCTCAGGATTACAAAGTTGGCCTTAGTGGTGATAAAAGACTATTTGTTAGGTGTCTAGAGGTCTTTAAATGAAATCATACTAACCAAAAACTTATGTAAATTACTATTGTACCTTGTATGAAACAAAATTACAGACCTAAATAGGAAAAAAAAAATAATAGCATTCAATCTGTACTACTGATTATATACCTATGATGCTGACACTGCCTGGGTATTTACCAGGCTACAAAGAAGACTATATACAAATGAGAGAGGTTGTTAAGAATCAAATGACAAGATTAAGCCCTTACTACCGTTATGGAAACTTCTGTAGAATACCTCATTGGAAACCCAAGGCAAGCACCACCATCTATACAGAAAGTTTTCAGAAAGGAATCAGAGAATCTTAATGGTTGGAAAGGGCCTCAAAAAATCAACTAATCCAACCCTCCTGCCAGAGCAGGATCACCTAGAGTAGGTCACACACAAACTCATCCAGGTGTGTTTTGGATGTCTCCAGAGAAGGAGACTTAACGACCCTTCTGGGCAGCCCCTTCCAGTGTTCCCTCACCTGAACAGGGAAGAAGTTTCTCCTTATGTTTCTTTGGAACGTCTTATATTCCAGCTTGTACCCATTGCCCCTTGTCCTATCATTGGACATCATTGAGAACAGCCTGGCTTCATCCTCCTGACACCCATCCTTTACATATTTGTAAACATTAATGAGATCACCTCACAGTCTCCTCCAAGCTGAAGACCTCCATCTCCCTCAGCCTTTCATCACAAGGGAGATGCTCCACTCCATCATCTTTGTGGCCTTGCACTGAACTCTCTCCAGCAGCTCCTTCTTGAACTGAGGGGCCCAGAACCGGACACAATATTCCAGAATGGAATGAAAGAAAAGGAGATATTATTACATACGTGAAATATTTCTTCAGAAAACTGAGCTCTACTCCAAATTAAAAAATGAAAAATGAAACAAAAAGATGAGAAACAGTGCTAAATTAAGCATAAAATCAATACATTAAAGGACACCAAAAAGAGTTTGAGAAAAAGCAAACTAAAGAGAAATAACTGTTAATAAATCTTTGTTAAACAAGTCAATAGCAGGAAGACTTCCAGCAGTCTGTAGGACTTATCGACAATTAAGGTATTAAAAAAATGCTTAAAGGAGATGAAAGTGCTACACAGAAGCAAAATGAGCCCTTTGTACTAACATTCACAAAGAAACTGAGAAAATTCCCATGCTTGAATTTTTCTTGTTGGGCAGCTGTCAGGAGATCTGTCTGAAACAGAAGTTGTGGAAGAAATCGTGGTTCAAATAGAACATGTGCACATCAATACACATCAACACAATGGTATTTATTTGAGGCTTGCAAGATTAATCACAGCAGTTATGTGTCATCTCCTCCTTCAAAATTCCTTAACACGAATGGAGAGGCAAATGTGATATCACTTCTTTAGGAAACTTTCAAGGAAGGCATGTGGTAGACTATATACATTTGTACTGGACAAATTATTAAACTGTATTGAATGATCACATTAATGGCACCCAGGTAAATGTGATCTACTTAGGGAGAACTGACTTCTTTTCTGTAAAACTTCTCAAAACTTTTAGTTTTCTGGGAAAGAGAAGTAAGAAGTGATCTGAGCTAGCTGAACTTCTGAAAGATTTTCAGTAAAGTTGGTCAAAGAAGCATGGAATAAAATTGAGCAGCTGAAGTGTAAGAGGTAAAGTTCACAAGTGGATTTACAAAGTTTACTGCTAAAGCAAAGCTATCTTTGGCAATAGAGGTGAAGGTCACTTGTAAAAACCAGTGGTACTTCTTTGAGTCTGAAAAGGCAATAAAATGACCAATGAAATTCAGTACAAGTGAATGTAATATGATGCACATATGGGAAAAAAACAATCCTAACTTACATACAAAATGGAATCACCATAATTTTATAGGAAACTCTGATACTGAAGTGGTAAAAAAAAGGTCAGTATTAGAAATCAGTGGGAAAGGAACATAAATCAAATCAGTAGACCATGCTAGTCCATATTTCTATTTTCTACCCATATATTGACTACAGTATCTTTAATTTCGTTTTGAGAAACCACCCATATCCAGAGTATCCTTCTGGACTACTAACAGTGTCACCTCAAGGGTAAGCTGAAAATTTGAGGCTCACTCTGAAAGTGTCAGGTGGAATGGAAACTTGACCTGTGCCTGTAATAAATGGGAAGAAGGAGCCTGAGGAGGGAATACTTGGGACACTGATTAAGGATAACACTTGGCCCCTGAACTGTAGGTAGTCTGACATCTGCTCTGAACTCAGAATTGCCTGGAAGGACCTTAGAGAAGCTATCAATTTTGAAAGCAGAAGCTAGCTTTTACCTTAATTTTAGTAGGAACCTGGTTGAGAATCCTGGAAGCTGAGACTACTCACTACCAGTATTTTGTAGCCAGCTCAAGGCTTAGACCAGACCATGGCACTGCAGCTTTCTGATTTTACATCATAACACTGCTCATCTGTAGGTCAGGAAAGAATAACCACTATCTCTCTGAAAACATTAGTCTCACAGTACCTATCACCAAAAGGCTGTAGGACTAAATAGAAGTGCCTACCAAAAGTTAAGCCTTTTTCTTTCAAACGACCCATGGTGCTGTTGTCATCCAATTTACCTCCATTTTTGCAGCCCAAACCTGCATAATCTCATACAACAGGCTTTATATCAATGATATTCCAGAAGCATCCCTTGAGTTTTCCAATGCTAAACTGATACAGCATCTGGATAAAGAAGAGTAAACAAAAGCAACTTAAATTTAAGGAAGGCTGAATGTAAAGGGAGAAAGTTTTCTGAACAAAAAGTATGTATTTCCTTCAGCAGTTTTCCTCAAGTTATCAATGCATCTAAGTGCGTTTAGCAAACTTGTTTCTTTCTCAAAAACACAGGAGCAGCTTTGCAGCAGGATGTATGGATGAATTACTCAGGATACTAAATCCACCAATATGGTTTTGATGGTTTTTTTTCATAACTACTACACATTTAGGAAACTATAGAAAGTTTCTTGGTACTTTTTTTGGGCTGTGCAGCAGAGTGACTGTCATTTTTGCTGTAATTTTCATTTGCTCCTATATAAATTGTTGGATTTTAAGTACCTCTTCTGGAAATTGATTTAAAGGAGTATACCTTTAAGATTAAGATTATATTATGAAAACTGTTAACAGACAGATTTCATGTTAATTGCAATAAATTGAAGCTACAACACTTAATTGTGTTCTTATGTGAGAAAATCCTTGTTGGTTTTTAACACTTTCATCATGTAACAAGATCTACAGAAATTACATGAGTTTTGAGTCTCTCACAATCTAACTCATTTTTTTTTTTAAATACTGGTTTCATGTATCATATTTCCTTTAGAAATGGCTTTATTGACCCCTAGAAACTGGTTCCAAGTGAACTGTTAAGAAAATGTTCAACTCTTGATGTGTAACTGTAAAATGCCTATATATTTGTTCTCACTCTTTAAGGAAATTATAATGGTAGTAGGTAATGAAAAACTGAAATGAGACTATTTAAAACATATGCAGTAAAGAACTATTAAAGATGTAATACATATGTTCTCCATTACAGAAGTTATCATAAATAACCTGATTAAAAGGTTTTGGCAATGTAACACATCATCTCTGACCAGAGAATTATTTAAAGACATAAGTCATAAGCTCCATTGATTTAACTGAGTTATGAATTATCCCTCTTATGAGCCTTCAGAGCATATCTCACTATTCTCCCTGACAATCTTGACAGAGACAGTTAATTCACAAAGCAATGAGAAGAAAGAAAACAAAAGAGTGCTTACATGTTAGAAAAATTAAGCTAAAGTCATAGCAAATCTCTGGTGCTTTCATTAAAAAACCCAAAAATATATATGAAAAAAACCTGGTTTATCTATCTGTCAGATAAAGCACAAATATAAAAATAAAGGTCTTGTACTATACTTTCTGTAATTTTTTTTAATGTTTATATGTATTCCTTGTTCCCATAAGGCTGTAACGAGCATACTTTTTTCGCCTGGTTTAATCTTCTGAAAGTATTGTCTTTTTATATTTGATAGAGTATTCCTGATCATAGATTTGGAGATATATATTTTTAGTTAAATCTTGATGGAGAACCATAATGATGGAGATGAGAGATTTTTAGTCACAGCAAATCCAAGGAGAAACAAGGTTAGTGATACCACTACTGAGATGGAGAGGTGATTGCCTCTTTGGTATTTAGTCCAGAGTAAGCTTGGAATATTTGGAGGCACGATATGTCAAAGAAAGCCAGAGTGGAGCTATTAAATGCAAGACTTAGTAAGGAAAACAGAAAAAAAAAAACAGGTAACATGAGAATTTGCTTCTCAGTTCTTAAAAGGTCTGTCTCCATCATGCCTTTCTTTTGAATTTCTATGTAATCTCTTATTTTAAATTGTTACAGATTTCCTTCTTAGTTTATATCTTTTTCATTTAATCCTTAAAGGACACATATAAAAAGTCATGATTATGCCTTATCACAAATAAATACACCCTATATTTAAGTATGCACTGAGACATCATCAGAGAGATAAGCACGTGTTTTGGTTCTGAATGAAGTTATTTTTTTACCTTGTAGCTTTATCCTAGTACTTGTAATTTCATCCAAGTTCTAAGCTTTGCATAAGAGATTAAGCTGCCTTTAATGGAAATGGGATAAGGTCCTAACTAAAGTGGAATTACTATAAAGCTGTATACCATGTAAATCAGGTTGTCACATAGTTTAAAATGTCATAGACAACACTAACGTGCTCTTTCCTTACACAGTAATATCTGATTTAATATGATAATTCTCTTGCATCCATTACAGAAGCAGACCTTCGTGCATGTATTTCTTGCTTATAAAAAGTTTGTTTTACAACAAAATGTCAATGTTCTTCAACAGAATTTCATTTACTATTCTAAATATTTGTCATAAATTTACTTCTAGTAGATACTGAGGAGCTCTTAGTGCATATAGAGATTTTTTGTCTTCAAAGATTTTCATCATTAATTTGCAATAAAGTGTTAAAATTGCCATTTTCACCCTAATCCATGAAATCAGTTGTCTGTCTGATATTTTTGCAAATGAGATAGAGGACTAGAGGCCTTCTGAGAAAAATGTTTCCTCTTTACAAATATAAAAAGTCTCATAACAAACCAATTCTGTCATAAAAATTACAAGCACTATGCATTTTGTGGATTGTAGGATTTTTTTTCTGAATGTTTGTAGACTGAGCATTTCGCTTTCATCACATCTTATCTGAGCAAAGCAGGTCATTTCTATGTATTGATGCTTTTGGTCACATGGGAGCAAAATGATTACTGTCAAAATTTCAGGGAAGTATGAGATGAACTTTACTCATCTCACAAAGAATATTAAATTACTATGCCAAGTGTATCACAGATGTGGAATGCCTCCTATGTTAGCAACTGCAGATGAAATAATAGACAAGAAAAAACCTACTGTAAAAAAAAGAATTAAGAACAAAACACAAGACTAATTATGTATAATCTTTGAGACATAAAATAACATCAGAAAATACATACAAAACTGTTGGCAACATGTCAGATAAAAGACTTCTCAGACTCAGTCCTTCTTTAATATCATTTGATAACATGAAAAGAGTGTATTTTTAAAGTATAAATTTTTTAATGACTAAAAAAAATATTAACATTTAAAAATCTTGTTCAAATTTACATTTGGAAATAGAAACTAATTTAAAAAACATGTGAAGATCACTTGAAGCTCTGAGCAAACAATACAGACATCTCAGTAATTTTCAATGATAAAGATCATTGAAGAGATACAAAGTATCACAACTTCATAAATTGTATTTTAATTATTAAGAGGCTAATTAAACATTTGGTATGAATTTTGCCAACTTTAAATTTTGTACAATTTTCTATAAGAGAAATATATATATATTTATACAGTCCCTTTCTCACTAACTGTTAAAATGTCTTTGAGTCCCATTGAGCCTCCTAGATTTCAGAACACAAGTTATTATCTCTTGGGGCGCAGTACAATTTCATTTGAAATTGTACACAGATTGTCGTTCCCTGCCCCTCAAATGAGGTTTGAAGGACTACCAACTTCATGCTTTCTCAGTTTTCAAAACTGAAATATACTTTTTCATGAGTTTGATCTCTTCTCTGTCCTTATTTGAATGGCAAAAATAGTTCTTAAAATTTACAAAGAACATTTTCCCCTTTTCCTTTCCAGATTGAAGATGCTCTTCTTGCTGTTCTTCAAGGGCTAGAAAATGCAATATGCACTTTACCAGTGAGTCAATGTCTAATCCCATATTTTGTAGTATTTCATAAACAGATAGACTGACACAATTCTTCTGAATTTATCAGTCTAATGAATCTATAGCATTTGTGTGAGAGTCATAGATTTAGAAATAAAAAGCTCCCATATCAACGATTGAATTCTGAAACCATCAGGGCCAAGGCACATAATCATCAGCATGGGAGCCATATATTGTAAGTATGCTCCAGCCAACCATATGATATTGCTTTCTGGGATCGTACAATAGTTCAAGTGCAAATGATTTCTAAGTGTTGGAGCACTTATCAGAGAACATTCTGAGTGCAAAAGATTTAAACACCATTACGCCGTGTCCCAGTGCTAGGATGTAAGTGTTTACTAACAGTCAGACAATGAGAGTTACTCTTCATTATTTCAGCAAGAAATAAATATGTAAACACCCAACTGCATCAATGTTTGCACAGCCCTAGAAGTGAATACCTAAAAAACTGAGACGTTTACTTCGTGTAACTATACAATAATCAAACAAAAAGATTTATTAAAAAAAAAAGATAAATAAGTTTATAGCATTTTCCTATTGCACAAATTGCAAACAGTTTTTTACTTCTGTTTGTCTGAAAAATGAGGTCTTCTTAACTGCTAGAACACAACACTTTGCTACATTCTGAAGGCCTGACAACATATGTTATTCAGATGAATAGCACCACTGAAATGCATCTAAATCCAAGGATAAAATTGTTTACATATAGTTCTTCTTAAGTAAAAAATCGTTGGTCTCTGAAATTTTGATTGCATAATTAGGAAGCGAAGAAAGAGTGAAATGAAATGAAAACCAGAGAAAATACCTGTTTGCTCTATGGCCTTGTGACCACTTCTATATTGTCTTTTCAGGGTATTTTAAATTAGAATAGGAGATTAAAGTGGCTCTAGCCTCTATTTCATCTGTATTATAAAGCTCAGAACATTTCTTGCTCTTCCTTACCGTTTCTTTTCATTAGATGCACAAGGAACTCAGTTCATCAGATTTCCTGACAACAACCAGGATTTGGCACTGCAGAGCCTATAAGGATGCTATGAGTTGCCAAAGTGCTATGAGAGTCAAAGCAAGGGAGTGCAAGATAAGAGACAAAATCGTCTTATCACTCTTGAGACCAAGTTTCCAATAAATCAGTACTTATACTGGCCTGACAAAAGGCTAGATTTGTGATCTATTGGTTTTTTCAGTGCTTATGAGTATTTCCAAGGCTTATAGCTTAATGGAGAATAACTTGTTTTGGCATAAAATGTTCTTCCAGCACATTTCTGTAACATTTATGTAAAGTATATCTTTAATCCTTAAAGAACCAATCAAACTAAATTTCGAGAAAAATAAAAGGAACTGTAGTAAAGCCAAAGATGCTCAAAAATGGGAAAGAGTACTTCAGTTTAACGTTTTACTGCATGGAGCTTCATGAAGATAACTGGGACTTAAACATTTCTTTAGAAAATCCTAACATTGGTTCAGACTTCCTACAGTGTAAAACCAACAAGCGTTCCTGTATCTTTGTAGTACGTAGTACTTGATTTTTCTTCTCAGTGAATTTCTTAACATTATGGGTATTGCGATTTCTGCTATTCACATCTGTATTTCTGTCTGTTTTAAAGTGTAAAGTGTTTTACTTTTCATTTGTATCTGGGAAACATAACAGCTCTCATTTGTGCCCAGGTCAAATGTCATGCTACTATTTATACTGTATCATTTTGTTGCTCTCTGATTAAAATTCATCTCTCTGGTAATCAATAAGATGGGTTCTACTACAATAAAACAATCTGCCACTTTAATCTTCATAGTATAACACAGGAAAGTTATGTTTAACTACTATGATAGTATTTTAAAAGATTACTTACTTAACAATAGGACTATGCCTTATTTTTTATGAGTCAAGAGATTTTTCACAGAAATAGTAGAGCTATACTGGTACATGATGACAAACGAAGGAAATCAGAGAAAATCTAATTTTAACACGACTTTTGTAGACCTACATATAATAAAAAGAACATTTTCTGGTCAGTCACGAAGTCATGTTATTGACAAATTGCTAAGGGTATCTGTTGAATTAGCTATTGATATATCCAAAGAAAGAAGATATAGAAGGGGAATAGCAGCTTTAAAATTAAACTGTAACGAACAAAAATAAATTACTAGCTACTACAGCATACATTCGTGAGGGCTTTCTGAAAACTGTTTCTTAAAGATTATCAATATAATTCTAAATTGCCGTAACAGTTCAATAATTTCTCTAGAATTTCTCTTTGTTGGATGGAGATGGGGGAACTCTAGGCCTGACCTCAGTGCTGACGATTGTTAAGGAGCAGATCATCTTGAACACCATGAGACACATACAAGACAATCAACAGTTAAGGCACAGTCATATGGCTATTTGGAAGGCAGGTCCTGCTTGGCTAACCTAATCTCCTTCTATGACAAGGTGAACAGCTTAGTGGATGAGGGAAAGATTGTGGATGTGGTCTAGCTGGACTTTAGTAAAGCCTTTGATAACATCTCACACAGCATCCTCTTGGAGAAACTGGCTACTTCTGGTTATATAAGCATAGTGTTTACTGGGTAAAAAACTGTTTAGATGGCAAGGCCCAGAGAGTGGTGGTGAATGGAGCTACATCCAGTTGGCAGATGGTCACCAGTGGTGTTCCCCAGGGCTCAGTGTTCGAGTCTGTTCTGTTTAATAACTTTATCAATGATCTGGATGAGGGGATAGAGTGTACCCTCAGTAAGTATGCAGATGAAATAAAGCTGGGCAGCAACATAGATCTCCTTGAGGACAGGAAGGCCCTTCAGAGGGATCTGGACAGGCTGTTTTGATGGTCTGAGGCCAATTGTATGAGGTCTAACAAGGCCAAGTGCCAGATTGGAAATTTGTGTGGCTGGAAAGCTGTCCAACTGAAGGGAACCTGGGAGTGTTGGTTGACAGCAGCTGACTATGAGCCCAGGTGTGTGCCGAGGTGGCCAAGAAGGCCAATGGCATCCTGGCTCGTATCAGAAACACTATGACCAGTAGGACCAGGGAAATGATTATGCCCCTGTACTCAGCACTGGTGAGGCTGTACATCAAATACTGTGTTCAGTTTTAGGCCTCTCACCACAAAAGAGACACTATGATTCTGAAGCATATCCAAAGAAGGACAACAAAGCCGGTGAGATTCTAGAGAACAAGTCTTACAAGGAATGTTTGAGAGAACTGGGGCTATTTAGCCTGGAGAACAGGATGTTGAAAAGACATCACTTTCTACAACTGATTGAAAGCAGGTTGTAGTGAGGGGGAGGTCAGTCTCTTCTCTCAGGTAAGTGGTAGAACAGTAGGAAATGGCCTAAAGTTGTGCCAGGGGAGGTTTAGATTGGAGATTAGGAAAAACTTCTTCAACAAAAAGGTTATCAAGCATTGAGACAGGAATCACATTCCTCTGAAACCTAATGAGCACTATGAAGGTCAATTGAAGATATTCCTGAACAACTAAATCCTCCCTTGCTATCTATAGAATTATGTTTTGGAAGAATCTACTTTCAAACAGTAGAAACCAGTCTGACAAAATTATTACACCCTCATATAGAGATAATTAAGAGTTGGATTTGGCAAACCTTCTCACTTTGTCATAATCGTGTCCAGTAAATTCTAAAAACAGACTATTTTTCTCAAGAGATTTAAGTTAGTTCCCAATCTTATGCAAGATCATAATATCCATAAGGTGATATGTCCATTATTAAATGGAAGTATTTTCATGATAGTTCACCAGGAAACAGCTGAACATGCAGTTAGTCTAATAGCTGTGAAATCCATGTTACACTCATTAGAGATGATTTGCAAGCTGTAGCACAGCCAAGACTTTAAGGATTTGCAGAATGAAAGCCTTGCACTGCAGATTAGGGTCCTAATTTGTATAGGATTAGCCAGTAGAGGATTCAGAGTTTTTTTGGAATTTTACTGGTGTACAGGCTTGCAATTTCTGTTTTAGAAATCTGGAATTAAAGATTACTGTGATCATTCTGTAATCTGATAATTATTAAAGTAATATCATATATGTTCAAGAAGGCAAATGTTTCCCTCCCATGAAGCTCTAATAAATAAAATATTCAAGCAGATGTTTCATTGCAGACACAAGAACTATACAAGTAGTATCTCTTTAGCTTTGTGTAACATTAAAATATTCTTAGGAAACTCATATGGTTGTTGAAACGTTTGCCAGTATTTTATATGGTTCAGTATTCACACAGAATTTAAATCTAGCTTCTTCCAAACCCTGCACTGTCATCTTTGTTTATCTGCTTATCATCATTTCAGGTTATAAAATACCATATATTTCTTCACCTGAGTAAATTAGACAAAGAATTCTTTCAGTCATCCCATTCAGAAATTTTTCATTTGCTGGGTAACATACCTTCTCTGTCAAATGTATTTGCTTTATTCCTCAGATATCTAAAATATTTCTGCTATCTTTTCTCAGTAATTTGAAGAGTAGAATTTTTTTCAGTATTCAAATGTAGGTCAAGGTATCTAAAATATTAGCCTTGTATAATTGTTGGAAAGTAACATACAGGCATCTACTTTTTACTTTCTTTACGTGTCTTTGTGTGGTTCTAGTAGTTTCTCTATCTTTTGTGTGCACATGGATAGAAAGCAATAAGATCATTTTTTTAAACTTCAGTTCTTGGTTTACCACAGTATTTTTTAAGATTACAGTCTTTATGAGAAATAAATGCAATTGTCTTTTGATACCTCCATTGGCTTTCATATTACTGTCAAGATATAAAAATCAAGTAAAATCTTTATGTTGTTTTTTGGCTTATTTTCTGGGGTGCAAGGTTATTTTTCTATTAACTCTATGTTCCTTGTTTCATTAAGAATAACTTTCATATTCACCACAATTTAGCTCAGCAATTGCTTTGAAGTACTATGGCATCACTAGGGTTTAATTTGTTTAATATTTCCTTCCTCAGTCTTGCCTAAATTACTAACACTTTTTCTTCTCAATAAATATACTTTCCATGCTAAACAGTGGAAGTGAAAGAATGAGTCCTATGAGTTCTTTGTTGATACAGTAACTAAGTCTGCACTTTGTAACTGTGCATTCTGCATTTTGGTATAAAACTTGCCTTAATTAGGCTGTTTGGCATATAATAATGTTTCAGAATATTCTGTAGTGTTTCCTGACAGAAGCAATAACATATTTGTTGGTCTCATGACATATTTCTAATTCAAGCAGACTTTCACACAAAAAAACTCCATAGCTGTGAGCAAGCATTACATTGCAAGGAAAGCTTTGCTAAGTATAAATGTTTGCGAGGGTTTTACAAAGTTTCCTACTGTCATGGTTTAACCCTAGACAGCAAGCAAACACTATACAGCTGATGTACTCCTCTCTCTCTCTCAGCATTCCTCCCCATTCCAGTGGAGCAGAATTAAGAAAAAAACCCAAGAATTTTGTAGGTTGAGATAGGAACAATTTAATAAGTAACATTTTAAAAATAATTAATAACCATTGTAAGAAAATGTATTAATAATAGTAACTGTAATGAAAAGTAATACAATAAATAAAAAAGATAAATTAAACCTACAAATAAAAACCAGTGATGTCCAATGCAAATCGTCACCACCCACTGACTGATACCCAAGGAGAGATCCACCTCTCCCCGCCAACTCCTCCCAGTTTATGTACTGGCCATGATGTCCTATGATATGGAATAGCCCTTTGATTAGTTCGAGTCAGCTGTCCTAGCCATGATCCCTTCTAGATTCTTGTGTCTCCCCATCCCACTCACTGGCAGGGCAGAGTGAGGAGCAGAAAACACTGTGCAAGCCCCGCTCAACAATAACCAAAACATCACTGCATTTTGGACACTATTCTCAGTACAAATCCAAAACACATCACAGTACCAGCTATTATGAAGAAAACTATCCCAGATGAAACCAGGCACCTGGAAAATGTTCTTTGGACTTGGTTCTACCTTTAAGTTAGGTTCCTGGCAGTAACTTTTTTGGCTTTTGAGTAATGTTTTAGGGCAGTTATATGCAATTAGGTAACAATTATTTGAAACTTGGTAGAAAAAGCTTCTGTAGATGAGTTGTTCATAGATAATTTAGATAAGAGATAACCTATATTGTACTTTAACCTCAGCTTCTCCTTTCAATGTTTAGCTGGTGAACTGTATTCCTTTCAGTGAACTAGCAAAAGAGATTGTATTCACTTCCTTGTATCGCAGATGCTCTAACACGAAAGCATGTGAACATATATTAACACCACTGTCTCCTAAAGATCAACAACTGCATATCTTTAAAATTCTATCAGAGAGAACGTGAGACATACAACTGGAAAATACATCAAAACTAGACTGTAATCTTTTTCCTGTTCACTTACACCAAGTCCTAGACTTCTGAACAGCATCCCACAGCTCATCTTAGATTTCTGTCAGGATTTGTGAGGGGAAGAATATGCAATTTTAAGGAAGAGAATGTTATCTGTTTATGATGCTGATTTATTTGGTATGATAAGCTAAGGTAAATGCTATGATCTGTGTTTTTATGTTTGGCATGTAGCCATTAGCACTACAGATGTTCATGTGCCAAAGACAAGATTAAATGTTCTAGACTTTCTCAGAATTTGAAGATTTTCTGCTTTTATGAAAGCAGGAGAAGGATGTGAAAATGTATCAGTATGAGTGGGTTTACTGTGGTAAACAAACATAATTGAAAAAATAGCACTTTGATGTGAAACATAGTCCCACAGCAATAATACCCTGACGACATCCTAATGACTAATTTAGCCATCACACAAATTTTCTAAAACTTTCAAAGCACTGTGGTTAATAAGTGCCCTCCTCCAGGAGGAAAAGAAAAGCTCCAAAACCAAAACACAAACAATTTTTAAACCATGAGCAAAGAAGGCCAAAATGATAAGAGGGAAAATAAATTGTTATGTCCTCACAAAGCTTTCCCTTTAACTCCCTTGTAAATATAAATACAAAAGCCTAGCTTGTATTGCATTCACTAAGCACTATTCCGCCCATGTTAAATTAAGGAGTGAAGGTCAGGAAACTGATTAGCATATAAGGAGTAAGATTAGGGACAGCATTGTAAGGAGAAAATAAAAAAAAAAAACAGGCTCTGATTTGGTATAGAACATTTGGGAAAGTCAAATCCTTTTCAGAGTACAAATTGATGCAATAAATTTTAAACAAGAAGATTTAGTAGCTTTGATCCAGCAAAGCACGATAACTTTCAGTGAATACGGTTCTACAGAAAATAAAAAACCTGCTGAGTTTAGATGCTAGTAGGAAACAAATGAATCAGGACAGAGAATATCTTGTCCAGAAATTCAGTGGCTTAATTAGAATGGGAGAATTGGTTCAACCACTGAAGAAAATACAACGACAAATGCTCTTTTCAATCTCCTTTAATCTGGCCATTTAAAGGAGCAATGGTGAAACACTGCCTTAGTTGCTTCCTGTACTTTTAGGCCTTTTATGAGAGCAATTAAACAACTGACATTCTCTTGTTTGTGAGAAGGGCTCGGAAATTGCATTGATTTGAACAGAAAAATTATTCTGCTTCTTTCAGTATTCAGGCAAACACCACTTTAGATGGAGATGGGTGCTTTCTGCCAGTGTTTCATCATGTCTTTACATAGCTGCTGAACAATAGTGTTTTAAAGGTAGACGAGATCCATATATTCTTAAATGCATGAAGCTTCTGCATTATCACCTGCAATTTCATAAAAGGATTTATACTTTTGGAAATCAAATTTGTAATAGGGAAAGGTTGTATGTGTGTATAGATATACATGTATATATTCTCATATGTTTTTATACATACATATAAACATATATATGCAGCATACATCACAACTTGCATAAAACCCTCTACATCATGCAATTTTTTCTTTCAAAATCTATGTAAGGCTTCACAGTACAGTACTGAAATACAACACAATAGAGAAGACACATTCTAGGAGGTTCCTGAAATGTGTGGAAGATACATTCCTGACATAGATGGTAATAGAGCCAATGAAGAGAGGCACCCATTGGATCTGTTGTTGACAAACAGGGAAGGACTTGTGGGTGACATGATGGTTGGAGGCCACCTCGGGCACCGCAATCACAAAACTATAGTTTTTGATTCTTAGAGGGGAGACTGCTGCTTTGGACTTCTGGAGGGCAGATTGTCCTTTTTAGGAGTCTGGTCAACAGTCCCTGGGGAGGCAGTCCTGAGGGCTAAGGAGTCAAGAAAGGCCGGACTTTGTTCAAGAAGCAAACCTTAAAGGAAAAGGAGCAGGCCATCCTCATGTGCCATAAGATGAGCTGGGGGAAAGAGGACTGGCCTGTCTGAACAGAGAGCTTGGGCTGGAACTTACGGACAAAAAGAGTTTATGACCTTTGGAAGAAGGGACAGGCAAGTCAGGAGGACTACAAGGATGTCATGGGCCAAAGCTCAGCTACAACTTATTCTGGCTACTGCCATAAAAGATAAGACAAATTGTTTCTATAAATACATTAACAACNCGGGCACCGCAATCACAAAACTATAGTTTTTGATTCTTAGAGGGGAGACTGCTGCTTTGGACTTCTGGAGGGCAGATTGTCCTTTTTAGGAGTCTGGTCAACAGTCCCTGGGGAGGCAGTCCTGAGGGCTAAGGAGTCAAGAAAGGCCGGACTTTGTTCAAGAAGCAAACCTTAAAGGAAAAGGAGCAGGCCATCCTCATGTGCCATAAGATGAGCTGGGGGAAAGAGGACTGGCCTGTCTGAACAGAGAGCTTGGGCTGGAACTTACGGACAAAAAGAGTTTATGACCTTTGGAAGAAGGGACAGGCAAGTCAGGAGGACTACAAGGATGTCATGGGCCAAAGCTCAGCTACAACTTATTCTGGCTACTGCCATAAAAGATAAGACAAATTGTTTCTATAAATACATTAACAACAAAAAGAGGGCTAAGAAGAATCTCCATCCTTTATTGGATGCAGGAGGATTATGGTGACAGGATGAGAAAAAGGATGTGTTTCTTAATGCTTTCTTTATGGACATGGTTTAGTACTGGACATGGTAGTGCTAGTTTAATGGTTGGAATTAATCTTAAGGGTCTTTTCTAACTTAACCAATTCTATGATTCTAGTCTATGATTCTAATAGTATGAAAGTAACACCTGGAAAAAAAAAAAAGGTTACCACTTGATTATTTATCTGAACTCCATCAAGGTATCATGTACTGGTAAAAGCTGTTCTAGGAGAAAAGTTGGGTTCTTTTCTAAGGTAAAAGTGAGTCTCATTGAACTGTCTTTTTTCCTATTAACATTATTGTTGTTTCCCATTTTGTCTCCTGGGTTGTTCATCTATGCAACCAACAGGACACCAAAAATGTAAAGAAAGATATAGTAACTATTTTAATAGGAATAACATTTTGAAGATTAATAACTTATCTTTCATAATCATCTTGGCTTCAAAAGCAGCTGAAGTACTCACTGACAACTGATACTTTCTACTAAGAGTGTTAACTGGTTTTCTTCAATAAGAAGGAAGAAATTTATACTAGTGACATATATTACAGTATAACTGAATGAAAAGATATAATAAGTCAACTACAGATATTTAAAACGTTTCCATATGGTTATGGATACTTTTATCAATGAATGAGTAATACTCAGCCATTTTTCTATCCTTAACGGGCATTTTAAATCATAGATTCTTTCTCTGCTATTTATCATCTGTTTAAACAACAACAAAAAAATAGATTGAATACAGGTTACCTGTTAATGGAATAATGAATCATAGAGATACACTGAGATATCCTGAATCTTACACAAAGATGACTGCATAAAAATTCTGTGAAATTAAATTAAGAAAACATATTCAAGCTTTTTGTTCATACTCTAGAAGGGAAAATCCTGAACTGCAACAAAAAGAAAATGTTAATTGACATCAAGAGATTATCAACCAAGATCACATCAAAAGACATCTCTGATTAAGTTTTCATTAAAAAAAATAATTAAAAGAGTAAAATTCTGCCTCTTTTCCAACTAGATATATTAAACACTACTAACTGGCAATGAACCAGTGGAAAACCCAGATGTTTTTGTTATGCTGCATGCCCAAATGTGGTAAAATCTCTTGTTGATGCTGGAACAGATTTCTTCAGGAGATTAGTATCTTCTTAATATGTGGAGAAGGGTTTATACAACTTTTCTATAAAGTCTTAGCTGCAAAAAAAGTTATGGCCTTGCACTAGGCCTGAAATTAAGGAGCATAAATAATATCACCTGTATGGTCCCTGGGTTTGCCATTTTATTTTTCCTGATCTATCGGTTTTCTTCCATTTTCTTTCCACTCTTCTTCCCCTTTTTTGTTCTGACTACAAAAATGTATCAAGAGACATGCAATTGTTCTCCTTGTTTTCTTTTATCTTTTTGTTCTGTTTTACTCTATTAGTCTGAGCCTTGCAGACAGACTAGAGATGTGGTTACTAGCTATATATGGAACCAGTTTAACAGAGAGTAGACACTCTTACATTCATACTTCATTTAAATCAATTTGTCACAGATAAGTAGAAATTATGCTGTCTTGAGGCAGGTTAAAATTGGATTAAGGATGATGTTGTGTTCCAAACCTGTTATATTCAGCTGGTTTGAAGCCACATCTTTGGTTTTGTCTGCATATAATTTAAATGCAGACAAGACTTTAGACTTGTGCCTCAGGCATGGGCAAGGCACAGAATTTGAGTTTTCCTCCATCCTAAATCTGAGAAGTGGGAAAACCAGTAATGATAGAGAAGAAGGACTAGAAATAAACATCTGAAAGTACTTTATTAGAACACACGTTTTATTACATCAGTAGGGCACCTATGTTAAAATTTATTAATGAGAATGAATGTAGAGGGGAAGACACAGACGACAGTTAGATTTGGAAGTAACCTGTAAAGATTTTTCTTTAAGGAAGTAGATGGACTCAACTATCTTTGAGGAATTGTCATGAAAATCAACTTACATTTTGAGAAATAGAATTGATGAGGAATTGTGTGTTTCTTTTGTTGTACATTTTACTGAGGAGAGCTACTTTTGGCTGTATAGCTCAGCACCTAAAAAAAGAAAAATAAAATTGAAACTGTCAGGCTTTCCAGCATTAGAAGTACCAGTGAAATAATTGCTCCATTTCCAGTAGACACTTTACATTATAATTAACCAGTGGTGATTTGTATTAAAAATGAATCGTATTATGGCTATCGTAATCTGGTCTCCTACAGTTAGTGAGACAGATGGTACATTTTTTAAAGTTATAAATATAAATTAGAGTATTAATACCATTAAGAATTAACATTAGTAATATCAAGTATCCATTTTTCTGGAATATGTTTTTACAAAATCTGTATTTTGGATATAGGAATAATGTGTTTTGATGGTCACCTTCTAGTTAAAAAGATCTTCCTAGAACAAAAATAGATCCCTAAGATGCATCATTGTAACTCAAACTGCAGTCCTGTAAAATGCTGCCTTACAAACATTTTTGTACTTTTCATGGAGCCTGAAAAGAAAGGAGTGTGAGGGAGAAAAAGATTTCTATAAAATCCATACAGTGGATTATGACATTTGAAAAAGAAATCAACTTTGGAAGCTTGCAGCACAAATAGCTTCTGTGTGCTCAGCCAACCTATATCTTTTCCAAAGAAATAGATACCAAATGGGATCTTTAGATACTTGAAACTAAAGGTCTTTGGATAAAAAATGGTTGCTGCTTTTTCTTTCTTTAACAAAGGATTCAGAAATCCAGATTTTTCAGAATTACCAATAGTTATGTCGTATGTATTTTTTGTACCTGAAGCAGTTAAATGATCTTCAGGAAAAATAAAATCCTCTCAGCAGAGATATGTTTTCATAGAATTTAATTTTGGTAGCAGACCCCAAAGCTTAGCTGCCTTAGTTGTCTTATATTAAACTGAACTATTGTACCTTGATTGTGAGATACACATTTCTGTTTATTGCTGAGAGTTTTTAGGACTCAGAATATAGCATATGTATTTTTCTCTAAACTGGTGCGAGCTATTTTCTACATATTTATGCATTCTCCTGCTATGTCAAACAGAGATGTCTGAAGCAGTTCTGAGACTATCTACTTGATCTGGCCAGAATGGAGTTAATTTTCTTCATAGTAGTCTGTATTGTGCTATGTTTTAGATTGGTAACTAAAAGAGTGTTGATAACACACCAGTGATTTGGCTGTTGCTGAACAGGGCTTGCACAGCATCAAGGCCTTCACCCTTCTTGTCTCCACAGTAAGTAAGCTAGAGGTATGAAAGAGGCTGGGAGCGACACAACTGGGAAAGCTCACTTGAACTGACTAAAGAGATATTCCATTCTACACAACATCATGTTCAACAATAAAAATAGGGTGGAGTTTTTCCAAAGTAGCTATGATTTGGACATTTGTTTGGCATTTGTTTGCTGGTAAGTAGTGATTTTTTTCATTACTTGCATTTTTCTTTTTCTCCTTCATGTATTAAGCTGTCTTTATTTTGAACTACAGGTTTTTGCCCTTCTGATTCTCTCCCAATCTGACTATGGTGGAGAATAAGCGAGTGGCCATGTGGTGCTTAGCTGCCTACGAGGGCTAATGTACTATGATCTGAAGCTGTGTTGGTATAGTGCTAACATCTGAGGCAGTAGAAAATTATGTTGTGAGCCTTTCAAATCTGAACCAGTGTTGCTGCACAGTAGATACATCAGTTCTAAGCAAAATGGATTGGTATCCACTCCATCCCTGCCATCACAGTCCATTGCATATGGGAATTTTGCTGTTTGATTCTTCTGTACACATTAAGTTAATTTTTTCCTTAAGGCATGACTTAAAAGAATGCAAAGATATTCAAGAACATGGCACCTCAAATAATTAATTGTTCCTCTGTTTTGAAAGTGAGTGGATGAACAGAACTTTCACTTGCACTTCAGCTTGTATCTCAGGGTGATTTAATGAACCTCCTTAGAAAGGATCACTGTAACTAAGCCAAAGGTTTTTGCACGGCAGTTACAACTGCATTAGAGGCAACTCTCAAGAACAAGTCCAAGCTCACTCTACAAAGATCACATATCCTAGATGATAAACCTTTTTTCCCCTCATTCAATAAACAAACATTAGCTGATATGAGAATTTGAGTCATTAATGAAGGTCAAATTCATCTCAAATTTGATAATTAGCAAGAAAAAATAATTAGTTTAGGACCTTCAACCTGGAGTCAAAGGTGTAAAGCCAGCTTCATGTCCTAAAAATATAATTATATACTTAGAGTGAAGGTAGTATTTATAATTGGATTCTCTGTCCTGGTTAATTAGATAATTAGTGTGTACAGTACCATACCTACTGTGGTAATGTATGCATAAAATAATGCAAAAGAACATTTTGAAGTTTGACAATATTAGTTCATATCCATATGTTGTTCAAATAATACGTGCAATACTGTATTTGGGGTGAAGACGAAGGTTTGTGACTTTTGATGCTGGATAATGACATGGCCTTCATAAGGCTGTATTTCTGACATCACATTCTTGGTAGCATTGAACTTCATCAAAACAGGTTTCACAATGTGTCTACCAAGGACAGTGTTTAGGTGTGCAAGAGAAAAATCTGGTCATCTGCTCTACTCTGCTGAAATCTACAGATCTCTTGAGCATAAGGGAACAGTATCATACTTTTAGAAAACATTAAACAGGTGGCAAACTTTGTCATAATGTGACTTGAATGAAATGGCAA
This sequence comes from Urocolius indicus, assembly GCA_013401255.1. Taxonomy (NCBI): domain Eukaryota; kingdom Metazoa; phylum Chordata; class Aves; order Coliiformes; family Coliidae; genus Urocolius; species Urocolius indicus. The sequence goes on from WBNH01010074.1 coordinate 486,467, forward strand.
GAATCAAAGCCAGGCTTTGATTTCATAATTAGTGGAATCAATTTCCTAAACTTAATCTATATTTAAAACAAGGATCTTAACCTATGTTTTATTTTTATACTGTTTTTTCTTGATGAACTCATTAAATTAATCAGGTTAGTGAAGTAATGATATCAATGAATAACATGAAATCTACATATAATAAATGACATATTTTTTTAAAAAGCTACAGTATTTATTTTTATCAACAAGTTTCTGTCCAAGGAGGCGATACTGATTGTAACACAACAAAGGAGACTGAAAAGATCATAAAAGCATGAAATTCAACAGTAACAGTAAACTTAAACTACTGTTCTACAGAACTGGGAAATGTCACACCAGGGTGTTTTGTCAATCTATGACAGCACCATGTAGAAGCTGGTTAGGGAGTTCACAGCAGGAGAAAATACTCATGATTTTGTTATGTGTCGTGCTGAGGAGATGATTCTCAATGTTACAAAGAGACACTTCCTTACCTTGAGTAAATCTCTTTTGGAGTAGTACACCTCTTCCTCCAATACATTGCATCTTTGCATAACTTTGAAAAAACTATGTGAAAGATCAGGACCTTTGTTCAAAAGAAGCATCTAGGAGAGGTAAATGTTTCAGTAGGCATAGAAATTACTTAAAAATTCCATACTAGAAGCCTAGAGAAAATGACTGCTACCTCTCAAATATTCTTAACAAAGGTCAAAAGAAACTATCATTTTTAAAAAATAAGGTAAGAGAGTTGATTAAAAGTAAGAAGCCATTCTTCAAACAGAAAAAGGCATGAAGAAAATAGGATCATGAACTCTGGGATGTTAAATGATAAATACAATACGAATTATCTTCTCTTCCCCTTTCTGTTGATGGATGGTTAAATGCTTCATTATGAGAGTCTTCAAAGGCTGCACAAAAATGAAGCCTTTGTAAAAGAGATTATGAAACAAATTGACCAAACAGAACAGTAACAAATTGCCAATATATGTTATACTTACCCAAGGGCTCTATAGGAAATCTAGATTAAATGTTAATTGGGCTATGACATTTCATATTTAAAACAGCAATGTTCAAAGGACAGAAATATGACAAATATCATACCCATTCTAAAGAAAGCAGAATTACGGAACACTACTGCTCAATAAGCCTCAAAAATATGCATGGCAAATTGATAAAGCACTGCAATAATGAATGGCATTAGTGGACATGCATTGGCAGGATAGATTGCAGAAAACTCAACAGAATGTTCACTTTTAAAAAGTTATGTCTTAGATATTTTGGGGTTTTTTGAAGACATCAATAAGTGTGCAAATAAATGGGACCTCGCTGGCAGAGTATCTGCAAAGCCTGACTATCAAAGTTTCTTAAGAAAATTATGTAGGATTCCTATTCTATTCTAGTCTATTCTAGTCTAGTCTAGTCTAATCTAGCCTAGTCTAGTCTAGTCTAAGGGTTGTAAAAGAGAACTAATTGAGTAAAACAATAACTAGCTAAACTCTTAGGCTCAGAGAGAAGGAGTGAACATTTCTCAGAATGGAAGAAGTTAACGTGATCTTTGCTTGGAGACATGACATTCTACAGATTTGTAAGTCAATTGAAAACTGGTCTGAGGAATGAGGTGATAAAATTTGTTGATAATTTAATACAGTAAGAAGGAAATCCCACTGTGAAAGATTACTGGATTACTGGTGTCATGTAAAACGCAGCATAGATTAAATGCAAAACGATACTCTTGGGAAAGGTTCACATTAAGCTGCTAGGCTCTGAACTGACCCCTCTCCTCAGGAGTGAAATCTTTGTGTTATGACAAATTGTTCCACAAGAATGCCAGCTCAGTGCTTAGTAGTGGGCCAAGAGCAAATTAGAAGTTAAGTATTAATGATTAAAGGATTAGAAAACAAAACAGAGCACATTGTTATGCTACTGTATAAATATATAGTTCAGCCATGTTTTGCATACTGTGTGCAGTTCGAGTGTCTCTATCTGCTGAAAAGAAGAAATCAGAACATGAAACACCTCACACTAAGAAAAGAAAAGTGACCAAAGGAGTGAAGTATAGAACAGCTCCTGTACCAGAAGTGATTCCTTTAGCTAAAGACTTTCATTTTGTGAATAACAGCACTTGTGGGACATTTCATAATGATCTAAAGAATCGCTAGTGTATAAGGATCAGGAGAGGGTGCACAGAGGTTCATCTATGGTCTCTTTCACAAGAGACAGCATGGAAAATTTTAAAGAAAATAGCAGGAGACAGAAATGAAGAGGTTTTGTTCTCCTGTGCAATAAAGTTGTGCAACTGTTAGCCATGGCATATTGTTGATTATGAAAGCTTACATGGGCTGAAGAGTAGACTAGATAGTTTCATGGAAGATAAATTCGTCAAAGGTTACAGAAGTAAAATCTGGTTCTGGAGTGTCCCAGCACACAACCTGTTGAAGGTTAGGTGAACATTCAGGAAACACTTTCCCTAGTCATCTGTTATACCCTTCACTGAGCAGACAATTCTGACAGGACTTCATATTCTTTTTTAAGTAAACAAAGGTACCATTTTAAATGGGTTTATAAAAATAGTATTTTTAATAAGTAACTTCAAAATATCCATGAACTGTAAGAAATTCAGTATTTTATGTTTATGTTTGCAAGCAGAGTATGAGAACTTTACAAAGCTGTGAATTGACCAAGAGCTATGCTTCCATAGCAATGCAGTGATGCAATGAAATTCCATTCTTTATCCTCCAGTAACAAAGTCTCCAAACATGCTCAGATAGACCTTACAAATTCCCTCAAAGTACCATGTAGGTATACATTGTATGATCCATAAATAGTACATTTGTGCCTATGGCACTGTCATGTTGGCTATCTTTCTCATAAGCACAAGAGTCAGTGAATTTGGGAGATAGTGAATTAGTGGATCAATGAAATAGGGTGTTAGAAAGTTAATAAATTAGACTAGTCTGTTGAAAGGAGATTGCTTCCTAACACTATTATACGCAATACTTACACTATGTCTTTTTCCACTTCATGCTGATAAGTAAAAAGCCTAGGAAAAAATTGAGTTAGAAAATAGGTGTCACTGAAATTAACAAAACATTATTTCTGAAACAGTACTGCCAAAATAAAAAGATTGGTGAAAGTCTGGGATGTTACTTTTTCATTTACTATATCATTTCAAACCAATAAACTCAAAGTCAGTTTAAAAAAATAGTTAACATATTTGTTGTCACTGTCTTGTGAGGAGACATTGGGGTAATGAGTCACAAAAGATATAGAAAAAAACTGGATGAGGACAGATTTTACAAAAAGCTAAACAACTTCTAACAACAGAAGTAATTCCATTTTGTACTGTAAAAGTTGAATCAGCGGAGTTCATATCAGTAGAGCTATGTTCTATATGCTATGAAGTGAATTGGAGCATATTTTTTGGAGAGACAGCCTGTGTGGGCAAAGGACAGGCTGACTGATCTAACAGCACTATTCCACCTTTAAATTCTTCCATTTTATGATAAATGGTCATTGATCTGACTGCATACACACCGTTCTTTTCATATCAGTGTTATAAAATACAATGATTGGATTGCTGTCAACTCCTGAAATTCAGCTCAGTGGATCATCTCTCCTTGCACTTTTCTTGCGTGAATATTGCACTTCTTTGGCCTTCTGTGGCTGTTTTTCTTTCTCTTTCTTTTATTTCCTGAGAAATGCGTAAATGACATTTTTTCTCGCAGGACCAATATATTTAAGATAGCACCTGGACAGAAACTATATTAAAAGAGTTGATTTTCTGTCACTGTAGCAGAGTATAATCACACTAAAATACATGAACCTATGCAAACATATATTTCTCATGTGGTCTGTCTTTCTGATGACACTTTGTTTTAGAAGTGTTTTCATCATATGCTATATGATGAGGATGGTTTAGGAGGCTTTGAATATCAAAATTCTGTTTAAATCTTGGCAGTATAGATGAGTGCATTAAGATTTCTCACATAAAACAAGATATGTAACAATGATAAGGGGACAACATAAGAAGATTACTTTGTTCTTTGGAATTAGTGTAAGAGGATTCACAATGACATTTCATGGTCCTCAGCTGATATAGATTATCAAGTGTTTTGTATCAATTAGCAACCTGTGTTTTAAAAGTGTTCAGTCTCAAAACATTATTAAAGAAGAAAATTAACCTGTTTTTATCCTTCCTATGTAGCATTTGTGATGGAGAAATGGAGATATCTGACATTCATGTTTCTGGTTTCCTATTTTAGGCAAAAGACTGTAGGTGCATTCCCCCATTTAGTAGAAATCCCTTTCTGTGCATCACTTTTCCTGTTACATTAACATATGCAAATATCGTACTATTATTACTGAAGTGATAGTCTTGACTTTGATCTGAGAATTATGCGTGCCAAGGCCTAGTCACTGCAATCATGAGTGGGTGATCTTAACATAAGCATCTCTTGAGAACTTGTGAGCTTTGGCTGAAGTTGTGCTGTAGAAACACACATGGAGCATAATTGAAAAAAAATAGTTCCTCAGAATAGTGACTGTTAAGAGGAACAGGTTTTTCATTGCATCCATTTTATGAACCACTTTTTAGAGAAACTAGGGCTTACAGATGTTAACAGGACTCTACACTGTGTTGTAACTTCTGGTTTTGAACTGCCAGGATGCAACACCATTCACCACCATTATTACTGGCAGATTTATCACTGTACATTAGCTCCTTTCTAGCACATGAACAAACTTTTGTACATACTTTTAGAAAGTTAAATGACTCAGTGTATAAATGTATCTGCTGTAAGTACACTTCCAAATGACCCAAAAATGTGTTCCAAACAATGTTATGACAATTCTGATATCTGACAGCATCTGACAGCAATTAAAGCCAAGGTCAGCCCTAAATATCTATGCATATATTTATTTATGCATGTAAGCATGTATGTGTTTATCGACATGTGCTGTCTGTGTTTTTTTTTAAAGCAGTTAAAAAGGGAATCCTCCCAAACTTTTATCACTAGATATTTCTGTCCAGTAGATTAACAAAGGTAGTCTGCTAGTCTTTCTAAATGAAATCATGTTCTTATTACAGCAATACTCAGTCAAAGTGTCTATAAATTCAAGTAATGCAATTTTTGCTGTCTTGTAAGGGTCAACAAATTCCATGGAAAGTTATCTCTTTCTTAGTGTCTGAAGTAAGTGAGTGGGAATATTAGATAGTAGTCAGAGATAAGAAATGACTGAGAGGAGGTGAACAGAAACTTTTAAAGAGATTAGGTGAAAGAAAGGATGGTATTGTAACTGAGAATTGATAAAGAAGAAAACAGATCCTGAACAGCATCAAGATTTAGAAAGGAAAAGCTAAAAACTCTAAAGCTGTTGTGGAAAATGTCATATACCGGTGCCAATCAGAGCTAACTTGTGAAATTAATATCTTGACCAGCACTAATAATTCAGAAAGACATCAGAAAAAGAACTCTCCAAGTTCTCCTTTCCCACTCAGCTGGCTCAGAGAGAGAATGGTGAAGCAGTATTAGTGATGGGAAAAGGAGAATTTTATGTCAGGTACTTACAGCTAAATCCTATTGGCCTGACTGTTTTTTCTGCTACCAAGTAAGGCAGCCATACATCCTCTGAGGATTCCATTATGACAGTGATTGCCTTAAGGCAACATAAGTCTTTTTTTTCCCCATTACAGTAGCACAAAAGGGAATTACAAGAACTCTAGGAAAAGGCCTTTTGGTTTCAATAATAACAGAAGATTTTGGCACATTCTCAGCTCAGGATTCCAATACACTGACATTCAGTCCTCATGGGAGGTAAGAAATAGTTTTTGCAGATTCTGTAGGATCCTTCTACTTCTTAGTGCAGGTCTCCTTTCTTTTTTAATGCTCAGGTTTGTTCTACAGCAGCTTCAAAAGAGGAAATGTAACTGTTACTGTGTGTCACTTTCCATATAACTTCATCTTGCCCAAGGTGTGGGGGAATGTCTTCATACATCAATCTAGTTTTTTTCCATTTTGTTTTGTATATATCTGTATTCTTAGTGAATAAGGATATGGCAGAGTGACAGGAGAGGATTTTATTGAAATATACTGCTTTAAAAGAATAAACAGAGTTGGAGAATGGAAAGTAAAATAATCAAATCAAGTAACATTATGCCCATTTATAATATTTGGACATATCAGTTGTCTTCTGACATATTTTTCTCTTCTCTGAAACAGTACAACCATGCAGTAAAGTGTGTTTCAATGTGCAAGGAAACAAGATTTAAAAAAAAAAAAAAAAAAGGTTAAATTGTGGTTTAAGAGGGTATTTATCCCTCTATCTCTCATCCAAAAGTTGCAGAACTTTAGCTGGAGTCTGGTTTTAACCCTACTTTCTAACTTTTCCTACTGGGACAGAAGTCCCTTTCCCAATATAGCTTCTACTACCTCTTGAAAACATATGCCTTCATAAAAAATAAAGTGACATGAATGATTGATACCTAGGCTATGTGGGTACAATTCTTAGATATAGACAGTTTTCCTTCTAGCTCATCTTTTTCAGCGCAAATTTAGCATGTCTGTTTCATTTCACCTGAAGGCAACTGCTGTGAGGCCTCTTTAAAGAGAAGGATCATTCCACTTTGAATGATGCAGCAGTAATAAATACTTCTCTTCATTTAAAGTCTTCCAATGTATTCTAGTACAAAAACTAATCAGGATTTCCTGCTATTTTTTGTTTAGAGTGTAAATGATGAATAGAGAATTAAGAAGACCTTGTAAATTTATCTACTAGATTAATTTAGATGCAACAACTATATAAGACCATAGAAATGAGTGGATTTTATTTTTATATATATCACATTGAACTATGTGTTATATTGCAGTAGCAACTATGTCAAACCTTTTCTTGATGTCTGGTAGTATTAAATACATACAGTCTGAGTTGAGGAAAATGGACACTAAAGTTGCAAAAGCTCAAGTCAGTCTTCACGGTCGATGAAACTTATGCTTTTTAACTTCATGAGAAAAAGGGTAGCTCTCAAGTCCAGCCTACCATGTGCCTCAAGAACTCAAAAGTAACTGATAGTTTGTAAATCATGCACTTATTATTTTGTGTTTCAAAATGTCTTGAATATAACCACAATGATGTATCTCTACAACAAAGATGGAATGACTTTTTTTTTCTACTGTGTAAAATGGTTTATGTTTTGCTGCACACTGCTTTCATATAAAATGAAACTATGCCATAAAAGCCTAAAACAGATTTCACAGGATCACAGAATCTTAAGGGTTGGAAGACACCTCGAGAGATTACCTAGTCCACCCACCCTGCCAGAGCATCACCCAGAGCAAGTCACACAGGAACTCATCCAGGTGAGTTTTGAATGTCTCCAGAGAAGGAAACTCCATAATCCATCCAGGCAGCCTGTTCCACTGCTCCCTCACCCTCACAGTGAAGTTTATCCTTGTGTTTCTTTGGAAACTTTTATGTTCCAGCTTATACCCACTGTTTTTTGTTCTATCATTGGACATCATCGAGAACGGCCTGGCTCCATCCTCCTGACACCCATCCTTTACATATCTGTAAACATTAATGAGATCATCCCTGAGTCTCCTCCAAGCTCAAGAGCCCCAGCTCCCTCAGCCTTTCATCCTAAGGGGGATGCTCCACTCCATCAGCTTTGTGGCCCTGCTGAACCCTCTCCAGTAGCTCCCTGTCCTTCTTGAACTGAGCGACAAAACCAAAAGTTCAGGTGAAAAAGGGAAGGAAGATTATATGGTGGACAGTGTGTAAAAGACATGTTAAAGATTTTGAGTAAGAAAGACAAAATGTGTTTAAAAACCTAAACCCGGCACACATGGAAGAGATGCAATGGACTGTTCTAATAAGAAAAGATGAAGAGTTTAATGCTACAATTAAGTCTTACTTGACTGAAATACTACAGTTGATCATCATTCTACCTTTCTTTATAAATAATTCTATTAATGATATAGCTTCAGCCTTGCAAAACATTTTCTGACAAAGTTAGCTGGTACTATGATTATAACTGGCTTTATCAAATCAAGAATAGTAGAATCATGGTGATATGTAATAATTTGAATTTTAAAATAGTGAATAATATTCATTAGTCTGCTATAATCAAGATGGAAAAAGGAAATATTTGCCTATTAATCCAAATCTGATCGATTCTTCAGATGTTTTGTCCTACCGATCATCTATTTTCATGTAGGCCAAGGAACTTCAGTTTTCATTGCATAATTGCATGGCAACTTCAGTAAGTCAAGACAAGTAGAGGAAATGGCTTTCTAAGAAATGTATAAGGCTGAATGTATAATATTCATTTCTAGCTCATAACTAGCTTGCTTGCCTAGGGAAAAAAGTGCATAAATATTAAAAAAAGAAGTTGAATAGATTATAACTTTAACTAGACTAATTAAACTTAATTTCTGAGTGAAAATTTAATGTATGTTTTATTGGAAAAAGAAAACAATTATTCTGCTTTAAACATTCCTATTAGTTAATAAATGCAATTGCTGTGTAGCAGGAGGAGGACTTTTTCATAGTTATTGCATCTGAACAGGAATTAAATTAACTGTGCTCGTAGTACCTGAAGATAAATACACATTTTCCAAAATAGGAAGCATTTCAGAACCCCTTTTTGACACTTTGCCTCGTGCAGGTATTGGCTGTTTGAATCCACAGCTAGAGGCAAGTAATTCCGAGTTTAAAACTAATCTGCCACATCAAGAATCTTTCCATTTCAGTTCTTAAATTTTGTGTATTTCTTAAGTATTGCGTATTTCCCTTCTCCATGACTTTTTCTAAACACCATGATACTACATGCATGTAAACAGGAACTTTGTAGGAGGGAGTCATCACAGTTTATGACTCATAGGACTTATATAAACTGATACTTGAGAAGATAACTTTATTAATAGGAAATAAATAGTTTTGAGTTGTTCAGAGACTTGTGGTTATAGCCTATTTGGAAGGAGTGTTCTTACTTTTTTAGTTGTAAAATCTCTTTAGAACAGTGGAACTAGCTCCATTTATCTGAATGGCACAAAGGCAGAGTGAGGAATACTTACAGCTCAACTATATTTAAATCAGTGGAACTACGGAATGAAAATGTGGGTACAAGAGTCACCTTTTTTTGTGCCCAAGCTGAAGGAAGTGTTGGTACTTTTTAAATCATTCTCAACTTGCTTGGAAACATGGAAACACTAAGCACATAAACTGTAACCTCAAAAAAACATAAACCACAGAGGCTACTTGTGCAGATAAAGTAACATTGAAAACCAACAGGAAAGAGAAATAAATATGAGGATTGGGAAACAAATAAACAAACAGACAAACAACTCACCACTGGAATCCTTCCTTTCAAGCCAAAGAAATTAAACTGGAAATGTTTGAGCCATTTTAACAGTGAGGGAGGGCAGTGACACAACTATTTTGATGCAAATGAAAAAAAGAAAGCTAAGCAGTTCTCTCCTTAGTCTCAGAAAAGAGATTTAAGACCAAAAAATAATATTTGCTTTCACACAGAAAGCAAACATAGATATGGCAAATAAAAAACCCCCAGCTACAAATCTCACAAAACAAAAGCCTTTTTAAATTAATCATTATAGTTGTTGAATTGTTCTGTAAATAATGTAGATAATTCTGTAGATAATTCTATAGATTTCCTACTACACCTGCTGTTTTAAAATAATCTACACCCTAATCTTTCCAGGTTTAAAGGAAATTAAATGTTGTTACCTTTATTTCTGAAGTGAGCTTGATTATGCAAACTACTCAGATAAATATGGATGCTTTTATACATTTTATTTTTATACTTCTTTTTTTTCCAAAGGAAAATGTTTTGCAAAGCAGTCTGCATTGACTTTGTCAGAATTTCTCATAACATGTTTGTTTGAAGTTTCATTAAAACACAAATGGAAACCTCACAATCGTCTCTAACAAGATGACTGACTTTTTTTAAGGAAAAGTATCATAAAAGATATTACTATTGGGGTTATCATATTCCTGATGATGAAAACCAAAAAGGATGCCACAGCATACAAAGGATATCAGTGGAGAAGGAAAGGGTGCTTGTGAGTGAGTGATGAAAAGCCCAAGGCACCTGGGGCTGAGCACCATGCCTGAGCCACACACAAGGAGACATAGGTATGACTATGGGCGAGAGGAGAGAATGAGCTGCTGTAGCTGTGGCATACAGGCTCAGCCCTGCATCTGCTGACTGCAAACCGTGATATTTCTGTATTCATAAGATTTCCAGTTGTCTGAGTATGGCTGGAGGAGATATAATGCTCAGAGCACACAGACTGAACAGCCTTCCCTCTGTTCTGCCTAGTAAAACACAAAATCTTGGGCAAGGGTTGAAGCAGAAGAAACTTTCCCTAAGCAAATGTCAGCATACAAAGCCTCAGTATATGGTAGCCTAAATTACAAATTATTTATAAGCCAACTTTTGACCCTCCGAGAAGAAAAACAATTGGATATTTCAAGGTATTTTTGCAAAATCCCTTGTGAAGTCTTCAATTATTTTCAAAAAGTAGCTGTCAATCCTTGCCTGCTTATCTGTAGAGGAGAGCTTTTATTTAGTGGCATAGTAACAGCATAGGATGCTGCCTTTGCTCCAAGGCATAGCTGCACAGTGCTCACCAACGCCCTTTCCCATAAAAAGAGATTAATGTTCTGATAGGTTTCGAAGCTGAGAGCTGTTTATAGACTGTGAAGGGAGAAAACTTTGGTTTTTCTTTCTAAATTACGAAACTTTGGATATTTATCTTAAAGCTACAGCACTTCTGTCTATCAAATTCTAGGGATCTTGGATTTTGCTTTAGAAGGAAGCTTCCATCTTTCAAATCTGTTCATAGGTTTTTTTTTTCTTCCATTTGTTCATTGTGATCAATAGGTAATTTTAAAAGAAATAATAAAAATCTTTCACAAAGAAATTATTTAAAAGCAAAGGAGCTATTTACACTGGCCTTCATAGTGAAACAGTTCATCCTTCCTTCTAAGCAACAATTAACTTGTAATTATTAGCACTCATGGCAATAGGTTTATCAGAGATACTAAAGCAGGTGAAGGTAAGATGAAACAAACAGCTTCCCTTTCAAAACACAGTATGTTTTTTCCTGTGATAGTCCTGGTTGTCTATTATGCTACAAGTACAGGAGCAAAAGCTGGGTTCCTCAGTCTCTTTGAACAAAATATGTATAATGTCTGTCTGATACAACTGCAAAGTAAACAAGTTAGATGAAGCACGCACAAAGACGAGAACTGAGGAATGTCAGAAAGCCAGCTGGAAAATGATCAGATAAAGAAAATAACCTGCCTCACACTGTTAAACTTTAAATGCTGAAGCCTGCTTTAACTTATTCTCTCTTCACAGTTGCTGAAAAAGCATAATGCCTAGGAAGTGCATGGAAGAAAGCTGTTTCCACAGCCTGTCTTCTGAAGGTCGCATTCCTTGATGTTATATCCCACGTGTGCTGAGCACTGCTGGCAAGGAGATTTGTCCTGTTAGCTGAAATTCATGCCAGTGCAAATGACCTGTGGAAGGTCCATGAGCATCTTAAGCCTCTTTCAAAGTCTTCATTGTAACTTAATAAAAGCACAGGGCTGCTGCTCTTCCTGTACCTCCAGGCAGTGGATGGCAATGCAGAGGTAGAAAGACAGCATCGGTCTGGGCCAAAGCCACCAGCACTGATGGGATACCTGCTGACTTTTACGTCTTTCTAGCTGAACCCTTCCACAGTTTGTCTCTTATGTAAAACTCATTGTACTAGCCCAGGGTAACAGTCTCCTGTCTCTCTCTGTGGCTTGTGACAGATGATCAGAGGAAGAGTATGGGAAGCAGTGAAATCTACCCCCTGGCTGCAGTATCCAGCTGATGGTGGTTCTGAGTTTATCCAAACTAAAGACCAGGAAATATTCAATTTTTTTTTTCAAGTAGAAACTCCCATTACACCTGACCTGTTCTGTCACTCTGCACCTTTTCTAATCTTCTACGTGATTTTGAGCGGGAGATAACTAAAGCTTTAGAAAATATCCAACATGCAGACTCAACAGAAATTTAAATGATGACATACTAAAATACTTTTGTTTCCTTTTTTCTTTTCTAATAGCCCACAACACTTCACTTTCTGACTATTTCTGTACAGTGAGTTAATATTTTCAGAGAACCATCCATAATGACATTAAGTTCTTTTTCCTAAATGTTACTAGTTATTTAGAGCTTGTTCCTATATATGTGTAATTGTGATTTTTTTTTCCCCTTTGTGTGCATTACTTTGCATTTATCAATGCTGGGTCACATCTGCTATTTTTATCACCCAGTCACTCATAACTGTATGATCCCTCTGGGGCTCTTTGTAGTCAGTTCTAATTTTGTCCTGTCAGCAGGCTGTTGCTTCCCTATTTCCCTTTTTCCACAATATTTATGAGTAGTTTGAACAGTCTTGTGCACTGCACAGATGCCCGAAAAGCCCTGCAGGAAATCTCCATTGTAAAAAACTTACTTCTTTGTAATTTTAATTTCCTATTTTTTCCTAATTCTCCCTGAAAACATTGTGCTACACATCTGTGAGATGGTTATACTCCTCTTGCAATGACAATTTAGTCTGTTTAAGTGCATTCGTTAAGGTAACTTATAAATGTTTACTGGAAATTCAAGCACTCTATGTCACCCTAAAAAATCTTATCCAAAAGACACCATAGAACTTGAACAGATTATGATTCATGTCCTCAGAGAATCACAGAACCATTTAGCTTGGAAAAGATCCTTAGTATCATCAAAACCAACCACTAATCCAGCATTGCCAAGTCTACAACTAAACGATGTCCCTAAGCTTCACATCTACAAATCTTTTGACTGCCTCTGGGGATGATGACATAAACAGCTGCATGGGCAGCCTTTTTTGGTGCTTGACTACAGTTCAGTGCAAAAATTTTTGCTAATATCTAACCTAAACCTCCCTTGATACAACTTGAGTCTGTTTCCTTTTGTCCTATCACATGACTTGGGAGAGGAGACTGAGCTCCACCTTGCTACAAATTCCTTTGTTGTTGTAGAGAGCGATAAGGTCTCTCCTCAGCCTCGGTCTCTCCTCAGCCTCCGTCTCTCCAGGCTGAACAACCCCAGCTCCCTCAGCTCTTCCTCCTAAGTCTTGTTCTACAAGCCCTTCACCAGCATTGTTGCTCTTCTTTGGACACACTTTAGCAACTCAGTGTCTTTCTTGTAGCGAGGGGCCAAAAACTGGACACAGTTTCACAACCTCACCGGGACTGAGTAGAGGGGAATAGGGTTTTTTATCTTTTATGGCAGTAGCAAGATGAAGTTCTAGTTGGGCTTTAGCCTTTCTAATTTTCTCCATACATAACCTTGTGGCATCCTTGTTGTTCTCCTGAGTTGCCTGTCCCTTCTGTCATAAACACTTTTTGTCCCTGAGTTCCAGCCCAAGCTCTCTGTTCAGACAGGCCAGTCCTCTTTCCCCCAGCTCATCTCATGGCACGTGAGGGTGGCCTGCTCCTGTTCCTTTAAGGTTTGCTTCTTGAACAAAGTCCAGCCTTTCTGGACTCCTTAGCCCTCAGGACAGCCACCTCAGGGACTCTGTTGACCTGAATCCTAAAAAGTCTGCCCTCTGGAAGCCAAAGGCAGCATTTCTGCTGACCCCACTCCTTACTTCTCCAGGAATCAAAACCACTAAAATTTTGTGATCGCTGTGCCCAAGGTGGCCTCCAACCATCATGTCACCCACAAGTCCTTCCCTGTTTGTCAACAACAGATCCAATGGGTGCCTCTCTTAATTGGCTCTATCACCAGCTGTATCAGGAATTTATCTTCTACACACTCCAGGAACCTCCTAAAATATTTCATCTCTGTTTGCTGTATTTCCAGCAGATATCTGGTCAGCTGAAATCCTTTGCAAGAACAAGTGCTAGTGATTCTGAGATTTCTCCTAGCTGTTTATGGAATATTTCATATGTTTCTTCATCCTGGGTAGTTGATCTATAATAGACTCCCCCTATGCTACCTGCCTTTTTGGTCTTCTGCCTGATTCTTACCCATAAATACTCAACCTTACGGTCACCATCATTAAGTCCATATAGGGCTACCACACAACCTCTCCCTTCTTGCCAATCCCTTCCAAAGAGTTTTTAGCCATCCATTGCAGCACTCCAGTTGTGTGAGCCATCCCACCATGTTTCAGTCATGGCAACTGTATCATACTTTTCATGGTCCACCATGACCTACAGCTCCTCCTGTTTTCTGCCCATGGTGTGTGTGTTGGCATATACGAACTTCAGTTGAGCTATTGGTTCTGTCACCTTTTTGAGAGGAGAAAACCTAATTCCTACATGATCATTCCCAAGTGCTTCCATGGTTTTTAACATATCTATGTTCCTTCAGTGAAAGTTGTGGGGAATCTTTCCTAAATTATCACTTATCAATGTACATAGACCTATTCTTAGCTGGTTTCTACCAGCTTGGTCAGTACAGAAATTGATATTACTGGTCTGTAGCCCTTTTAGTTATCTTACAATATCATGTCACCTTCAAATAATGGGATGTGCATGGCAAGCTTTCATCTCATATTTCTGTATTTGAACTCTTCTACGGTTTGGACATTAATAGCATTTTGTTCCTATTTGGTTTTCCTGTCATATTTCTGTTTATTCTTGTTACACTTCGAGATATTTCATCAAATTTCTGCCTTACAAAGAAGGAGAAGAAATGGAGGCCTTCTTAAGCTCTTCTGCAATGAACACTAGTAAGAAAAAATCATCTAGCTTTTCTGACATAAACCTCCAAGTATTGTTAGGAATCATCCTTATAGCCTCAAAGTACCACAGTGCAAATATAATTACAGAATATTTGGCCTAAAAGGGAATCTTTTGAAATATAGATACCTTGAGAATAAACAGGAATGGTTGCTTCAAATATTTTAGCACCTTGCACCTCTTGTTTGCTCTCCATTTGCTTGTGAGATGTAACTTCAGGTTAGAAAATCTGCAGGGTTCCTGTGGTATCCTGAAAGCACAGTCAAGGCATGAGATCTCTTTTGCATTCTTATCACCGTTTCAAAGGTATTCAGGCAACGCTGTTTAGAAATACACAGCAGCTTTAGAGTATGACTTGCAGAAGACTCCGCTCCACCTTTTACATAATAAACACTGAATTCCTTCTGCTTCTCTTTGCTTCCTTCTGTTAACACATCTGTTGATGTTCCCTTTCTTAGAAGTTAGCTTATCAAAAATATTATCTCATATTTAAATGACCTGCATGCCAGCTTCCTGGGAGAAAAGTATATAATCAACTCCTAACGATATGACAGATATTTGATCATTATAACTGCCTTGACAGGACCAAATATCACCATATCTTTTGAAATAGAAATTACAATTCCGATCAAAGTGTTATTATTGATGTTAACCTTGACCCAAACAACAACCCTTCAATCTTTACATAAGAAGCAAATCACAGAAATTGTCTATTCATACAGGGAACATCAAAGACAAGCCAAACCTGTAATATTACTGCCCTCCCCGTTATACTGTTTTTTGGACATCAGCTTTGCTTTTTACTCAATGGCAACATTATTATCTGCTCCTAATGACTCTGACCTATCTGTGACTTTCACCTAACATCAACAACAGTGGTCCACTGGGACTCATTCTCTTATACTCGCCTGTGTATCTAGCAGATGCTTAAATACAACTGCAGAATTTATCTCCTATATCCACCTGATTAACTTTACATAAAAATAAAATATAAAATACAAGGTAGCAGAGAACATGATGTCTGTGGTTACACAACAGATGTCTGGCATGACCCATCAACCCATGTTTTCTAATCCTGCTTGTTATTACTGCACAGCTTTTCCCTAGGGTGTGGACGGTGGGGTTTTTTTCCTTGTTTGTTCCCTTGACTTTTAGATCAAAGAGAGGGTCAATGCAGGTGTTATTTCTATAACCTGCAAAAGATACATCCAACTTCCATAACAGCATCAACTTTCCCTCTGGACAATTAAAATAACAACTTTTCCTTGTGTTATTTCTACTTTTTGCAGATAAAATTCTGACATAATTTAGGTCATTCACTTTTAGTTCTAAAGATTTTAAATCAAGTCACTGATTTAAAACCATACTTGAAAGTATTTTTTAATAATTTGAAAATAATACGATGTTATTTACTTGTGTGACTCGGATTTACTTCGATACATTTTCATATGTAGTGATTCTCACTACTACTCAAAGCATTCTCAGAAGATACTTCTAATTCTCAGCACTTTGCCAGCATCACAGCCAAGTGATCTTTTTTTCCCTAAGTATTGACCAAAAATATGTTTTTGACAGTTGTTGCAATGTTGTTGGTCATAGCCAGTAAATATTAAAAAAAAATACTACCAAAGAAGTGTGTGTTACGTGATTTATAAGAAACAGTGAAATGATTCTGAAGATAAAAGATCAAACGTAGTATTGCTTAATAGAAAAAAAAAAGAAACCTTCTCTTGCATTTTTTCCTTCTGGAAAAGATTTTCTGTTTTGAATTAAAATTAACAATAACTTGCCACTCTTAGAAAAGATTTCCATAGCACAGTCATCCTTTACTCCTTTAAAAGTCCAGCACACTGTATTTCTCATTGTACTTCCCTGATCCATTTCTCTATTGGCACTTGTAACCCAGAGGAACTTCTAATCCACACTCCTACTTTGTCCTTGAGCAAATTCCTCTTGTTGTATGTCATACTCTCCATAAGCTAGCTTGATTTACACTGCCAAGAGCAAAAAGTCTTAATGTTTTTGTTTAAATTTAAGAGATATAATAAACCTTAACAATTAAAGACTGGAGACATGTAAAGTACCCATTTGTGTGATGGCAAAGTAATACACCTCACGTTTGTTTTCTGGTTTTTAATCTGAAGTGTATCAGCAAATGATAGCTACTTTATTGCTGCTGCCTTGTCCTGCAAATCACTCCACTCTTTAATGACGTAACTCACACAGAGTGAGAGAGGAGAGAAAGCTGTTATTAAGCTCCACACACAATACTGCCAAACTCTTGCTACTTCATGGTGGTTGCTAGCCTACTACAGTTTGTCTGGAACATGTAGAGAGAAAAGCAACGTGGGCCACAAGTGTAAATGAAGCAGAGAGAATGTAACTCTTTCCAAACAAAATGCTTAACATATTTTCCGTCCTCTGCAGTCCTGGTTACTCATATGGTTTCACTAAAGTCTTTGAAATTAGCTACTCTTTAAGTGACATCCGTTTAGGGATTAGCTAGTCATGTAAGGATCAGTGTTGAAGTATGGGCTTGTTCCCTCTTCAACCCATCTGTCATTTTTCTGAGATAATACATTAATTTCCATAGCAACAGCCTGTAATGTTACCAATAGGATTATTATGACTTTGCTGCAGGATCAAGCAAAGGAAGCCGAACTGGTCTGGAATAAACTGTTATCCAAGCACAGGAAGTCTGAAATAATATAGCAATCTTCTGTTATAAAAGCTGTACTTGAGTCTTCTTTACTATCTGTCACGTTAAAATAAGTAGAAAAAAACAAGTTAAATGTAGTGTGAACTGTCACCATTTGTATATGTTAGTTATGTCCACTTGATTGGGCTTATTCCAGGTTTTGCTAGAGTCCAAGAGATGCACAGCCCTGGCTCAAATCCATTGTAGCTTTTTAAGTAATTAAAAAACACAATCTGGATTCCCAAAATTAACACATTGTGCAGCATCCTAAATGTAATTAATTTTGATAGTATAACAGAAAAATGAAAATAGGAAATTCATCCAAACACTATATGAGGTGAAATAGACACAAAAACAGTACCTTTTGACTTGCTGGTATTTTAACAGAAATAGTATTTCACATTAACTGAGGCTGTGACAGATCTATTGCAGGAACTCCAGTCTCAACCTGATACACTTTGGAGAAGTTCTGTTCTTACTCTGCTCTACAACTCATGACCATTTCTAGATGATATCATTGATGATTTTGACTAGACTGACAAAATTTCATGTGGATGATTGAGGTTCTTCACTCCTGGCAGTGTACAGAGGTTTAGGAGTCTTCCTGTTCATTCCCCAGCCAAAGACACTGTCAGTTGTAACCAAGTCATTCCTAATAAATGTTTGTACAGTCTATTTTTAAGCACCACTAATGTTGGAGACGTCCTTGCCTTTCTGAATGGTGTTTTCTCACACTTATAATTAAGAAGCCTTCTCCTTTTTTTATCTTTTTTTTTTTTTACTATTTCCATTTTTTTTTCTTTTCTTTTTGATCTCTTACCTGATTCTTCTTTGTTGAAAACTGATCTCCAATATATATAGAAGGTAGAATTCTCTCTGCTTTCAGGATTCAAGCTGAATTAGTCATAAGTAAGCTAGTGATCTCTGGGAAGTACTGTATCTTTCTGTTGTGTTTGGAGATATACTATAATTATGAGCTAGGGCAATTACAGTCTCTCTAGATGTAGAATATGGGCCAAAATCATTAGTGATAATATATAGAACAATCTAACATTTATTAGAACATTGCTAGTTATCATATTATTTTTAGTAACAGTTATATGTCAAAATAATTCTATCCCACACCAGTTCAACAGTGCTGTATGTTAGCATGCAACTCAGAGGGAAAAAACAATCATTCTATTAGATTGATGAAGGTAAATTTCACAACTGTAGGAGTACGCAGTTATATGAGTTATAGTATAAAAATTACACATTGAGAAAAAATTATTATTATGAAGTTAAACTGTTGTCATATTTTGTTAAGCTAATGCTCAAGGCATATTAAAGTTTACAGCTAGTAAAGTTACCTACAGCAGTCTAGAAAGCACTCTACATCCTATACTTTATTAAAGTGCTGTGGGTTAGGTGACCCAGATTTAAAGGGGAAAATGAGGTGTTGGGACTGTCTTAGAATTCAAGAAGACCTTACAGAAGTCTTAAGTGAAAAGCTGGGAAAATGCTTTTTACGGTCAGCATTTGAATGAAGTACTTTGGTCTTGTAAACTGCATATACTGGCTTAATTGCTGAGTTCTCAAAGGATTTAACACTGCCATCCTAACTTACTTACTGAAGTCAACCCATTAGTGGCAAAATATTTAGCGAGTTTATAAACATTCTGGGAATTACTGGTTTTGGCTCCAAAATAAACAAGTTTCACAAACAAGCTTCAGATTGTATGAATAACAAGTGGGTCGATATTTTTAGTTTGGTCTGTTGTTTTTGGGGGGTGGGGTTGTTTGTTAGTTTTGCTTTTTTTCGTGTGACAAAACTGTGGAAGGATTGTTTGTATGTGTCTTTACAGGATAAAATCTATTCTTAAGGTATAACCAATCAAATCTGACTCTACACAAGATTTCTGTCAGGTACTGTGCAAGAACCTGGTCAATGCAGTTGGTCCTTCCATGATTGTATCTGAATATATAGATTGATTTATTAACACTCTTAAGAGGTGACCAATCTGACAGTTGTCTACAATGAGATGACTGACATGATGGATGAGGGGAGAACAGTAGACCTTGTTTATCTTTACTTTAGTAAGGCTTTTGACATTGTCTCCATAACATCCTGATAGAGAAAGTAAGGAAGTAAAATCTGGGTAAATGGAATGGGAGGTGGATTGGAAACAGGCTGAACTGCTGAACTCAAAGGAATGTGATTAGAGGTAAAAAGTCCACGTGGAAGATTTCTTTAGTGCAGTATTGCAGAGGGCAACACTGAAGCCCATACTGTTTAACATCTTTATTAATGATCTGGACAATGGCATAGAATACACTTGCAGCTGGAGTGCAAATGATACTAAACTGGGGAGAGTAGATGATATACCAGATGGGTTTGATGCCATTCAGAGGGACCTTTACAGGCTGGAGCAATGGACTGAAAGAAATCTCATTTGGTTTAGCAAAAGGGAATGCCAAGTCCTGCCCCTGGGGAGGAATAACCCAGGTACTGGTAAGCACTGGGCAATGCCTAGCTAGAAATCATTTTGGCAGAGAGATACCCGGGGATCTTAGCAGACAACAAACTGACCATGAACCTGCAATGTACACTTGTGACAAAGAATCCATCAACATCCTTGGGTTGCATTAGGAAAAACATTTCCAGCAGGTCAGGGGAGGTGATCCTTTCCCTCTGCTCAGCCCTGGTGAGTCACATTTGGAGTACTGGGTCTGAGCTCCACAGTACGAGAGACACAGATTTATTGGAACAAGTCCAGCAAAGGGCCACAAAGATGATTAAGCAAATGGACCATCTGTCATATGAGAAGAGGCTGAGAGAGCTGGGACTCTTCAGCCTGAGAAGAGAAGGCTCAGGAGGATACTGTTAATGTGTATAAACATCCAATAAGAGGAGCAAAAAAAAGATGGAGACAGACTGTTCTCAGTGATGCCCAGTGACAGAAGAGGCAATGTGCACAAACTCAAAAACAGGAAATTACATTTACACATAAGAAAAATTGTTGCTTTTTTTACTGTGACAGTGATCAAACACTAGAACAGATTGTTCAGATAATCTGTAGTGTGTCTGTCCTTGGAGACAGTCAAAACTGGACTGGACACAGTTCTCGATAACTTGCTGTAGCTGGCCCTGCTTTGAGCATTAGTTGGACCTGATCACCTGCAGAGGTGCCTGTGTCAGCAATTGAGAGAAGTATATAATTGTTATTGAACAGCAAGTATTTTGATTGATAAATATCAAAGAATGCTCCAAATCTGTCCTGATAAATAAGAAAGATGAGGCAGAGAAAGACACTACGTTGCTGAAGTATGTACAGAGATGGCCAATGAAGCTGGTGAGGGGTCTGGAGTCCAAGTCTGATGAGGAGCAGCTGAGGGAGCTGGGTTCTTTAGTGTAGAGAAGAAGAGGCTGAGGGGAGACCTTATCACTCTCTACAGCTACTTGAAAGGAGATAGTAGCTAGGTCGGTGTTTGTTTCTTCTCCCAAGTAACAAGTGATAAGACAAGAGGAAATGGCCTCAGGTTGCACCAGGTGAGGTTTAGAATGAAAATTAGGAGGGACTTTTTACTGAGAGGATTGTTAAACATTGGAACATGCTGCCCAAGGAAGTGGTGGAATCACCATCCCTGGAGATAATTAAAATAGGTGTAGATGAGGTGCTGAGGGGCGTGGTTTAGTGATGGGCTTGGCAGTGTCAGGTTAGCAGTTGGACTTGATGATTTTAAAGATCTTTTCCAACCGAAATGATTCCATGAGCCTATGATTTCTTAATATTCAGATGAGCAGTTGAAGAACATGTAGAATCTATCAGACATCTTTTTTCGCATGCTTTTCCAAAGAGGGTCCATATTCCTGCATTGAAGATTGATGATCATTTTCTATTCATAGACTCCAAGAATGGTAGGGGTTGGAAGGGACATTTAGAGATGATCTAGTCCAATCCTCTCAACCTGCTGGCCACACTCTTCTTGATGCATCTCAGGATGCCATTGGCCTTCTTGGCCATGAGGGCACATTGCTGGCTCATGTTTGATTTATTATGAACCAGGACTCCGAGGTCTCTTTCTGCAGAGCTGCTCTCCATTCAACTGAACAATAACCGAACTGCTAAAATTGTATCTAAAAGTGGTTTTTTATTCTACCATATTCCACCTGAGCAGGCTATTCCTGCTGTTCTTGTCATTTTCTGTTTGAAGCTCTCACCTCAATTATTCCAAATGTCAGCTGAAATCATTCTGTGCCCAGTCTCTAACTGAGGAGACCAAATCTCCATGAAGAGATAAAAGAAGTGATTGGAAGTATCATGTTGTAAGATCTCATTAAATAATAATAAAAGGAAACTAATTTTCATTTATCCCAGTGACAGCTGATAAACTGGTTGCAGTTTATCAGTCATCTTGATTATTTTACTTGTTTTATCATGTTTTGGTTTTCGCCTGCAATAGAAGAGATTTCTGTATTCCTGTTTCTGGTAGATGTAAAGAATAATCTTCAAAAATTTACCTTTAAAAACAAATTCAGCATTATTTCTTGTACAAAATAACTAACCACTTAGTTTTACACCTAATATTAGTATAAGTTCTGGTCTCCTCTACAGAACTCAAATGCCAATAGAGCGAAGACAGGGGCTGGCATTACGTAACTTTCTCTCTCACCTATGGGTACACTCTGTATTGACTACTATACACATTTACACATCCATGAGGAAGATCATGGAATACCTTTGCAATCTGAGTAGAACTGCTACTCTTGTCCTTGATTTTCAGAAGCAGCTGCAGCTTCCTTAGATGCAGAGACCAAAACTGTATGCGAAACTCAAGATATGGACACCCTAACGTTTCATAAAACAGCAAAACAATGCCTTCTGTCTGGTTCTCAATGCCTGCTATGGTCAGGACCAATATTTTGTTGGCAGAACAATTAGAAACACTGAGTGAAAGACCGTCTCTTCTACAGGTGTAATTATCAACAACAACTCTGAGATCTGTGTCAAGGGATTTCACAAGATGGGTATCTGCACCAACTTTTCTTCCTAACAGTACTGCTCCATGAGGGCCTGGAAACTGAAAGAAATATCTGAATCTTGCAGGTTAATCAACTTTCTTGTATTGATTATTGATCTTTTTACTGCAACTTAATTCACCTGCAGTTAGAATAGCATTTAACTCAGATCACAGCCCTTCCTGTTTTAGGAGCTCCTTCAAGTGAGATGGTTTTCAGTGCAAACAATACCTGCATCCTTATTAACATTAATGTCATCTTAAGTTCCATAGCCGTATGGTCATTGCCTTGAAATCATTGGTAGTGGGATGTGTAGTCGGAAAAATAAAACAAAAAAGCCAATAAAAACTTATCTGTACTATTAAAAAAGCTTTTTTGTAGTAATTAGACTGATTAAGCTCTTAGACTGATAGAACTCAAGCTGGAATACCAGCAAATTCTTGGTTTCACATTTTCTTCCCTTAAAAAAATAAATTAGTTCAATGAGGAAACCGGTTTCTTCAACTACTCTTTTGGAAAACCAGATTCAGCATCTGTTCTACCAGTCTCATCTTGAACAGACATAACACTGCAACACAAACACTGAGACTTGAAAATCTTTACTAATTTACAGCCTGATGAGGCTTGCTTTGTTAATTTCCTGCCTGTTGTCCACATATTAAATGCTATACAATTCCAGTAGTTAATGGACTCATCCCAATACTTATTTTTTCCTTCTCCTTTGCCACAACTTTGAACATTTCTTTTGAATTTACTCTACACCTCCAGTTCATCTTACAGGTGTGCCTGCTTCCTGCTGAGATCTGTTATCCCACCACTACAGTTTCTAAGATCAAAGTCCCAATCTTATTGAAAAGCTTGACATGTATACACATAAGTTTCTCTGTGAAACCTCAACTTCTTCCTCTCCTGAAAGGATTTCCAGTGTCACTTCCCTACTTGTTACTTCCATGCAGGAGTCAAGAGGTGATTTCACTTTGTCAATCCTCTATTCTGCAGCAAAAAGTTTTCAGTGAAATAGAAAGTCCTTGGGCCAATTTTGCTATCAAAGTTATGGTTTATTCTGATGTAATACATTGTCCAATTCTTGTTGAAGAATTATCATCTGTGGTAATTAAGGTCTGCCACCTCAATATAAAAACAATTCTCTAGTAACACGTGAATGATGATTTAATGCTGTAGTTTACAGGCCAAAACACAGAGATGTTTCGTGAGAGGAATGTGAGTGGGAAGAAGGTAAGACAAAAAATGTTTAAGTAGAGAATCACTTGATTCACTCTTTGGGCATGAACTTCAGGGGGACTATTTTCAGTTCCCTATATGTTAAGTACTGTAGTCACATTGTTCCTGCAGTCTCATGTACTTCCACTCATCAAGTTTCTTATGGAAGAATACTATAAGTACTCTTCCACATAAAATTTGAAATAACTACAAATGTTTGGTAAGATGCACTTTTCTCAGTGGGATAATGTTTCAATGTGGCCAAAGCTCATTCACATTGGATCTGCTATATACTAAACTCCCCACACCCTCCCATCCCTGAAACATCCTTAATCATTAGGAAGTGGACAGTTCTCTTCTAATTACCATGCAACAATGAGCAAGCTTTGTAATTGTGTCAGATTCACACAGTGAAGCTGTTGCTGCTGCCACTGAAGTGGCTGCTAAACTGAGGCGCATCACTCATCTTTTCCTCTTACTGAGTACACCATTCCCTGAACATGGTATATGTCAAAACCTTTATCCCTATTTATCTTTACTTTGGATCCTGCTGCCCATGTTGCAGCTGCCACCTTGGCTTGTGTGCATCTTTCCATGGCACTCACAGTCAATGACCTCATGGCTGCAAGCCACAGCTACTGAGAGAATGGTATTGTGAACAGCACTCAAAATGCCTCTGCCAGGATGCATCATTATTTCCCTGGTCTTCACATGGCCATCTGGGACTTTTGGCTTTCAAAGCTGTGGCAGCCATTCCCAGCAGAGATGTCTGCTCCGGGACTCCTGATGTGTTGACATCTGAAGATATGGATGCCAGGATACTCTGCCTCACTGCCCCTGCCAGAAAATCACCTCCAGGTTCCCTCCAGTACTTCAGTTGAAGTTGCAGCCCACTTTTGCTGGTACAGCAACAAGGGAAGCCTTGGCAGTCACTTGTGATAGACTTTGTTTGTAAGTACTTCTGTCTTCTTAATTCATTCTCACTTTGGCCCTCAATTACGAAGAGATTTGAGGGCAGCCCTGTCTGCATCTTGTGCATAGATCAACCAAATACTCTTCCTAGACCACCAAATGGTTAGTTCTATATCACTGCAGGAAACACTTCAATTATGTAATCCTAGAAAGATGGGTCAAGGTGCTTTGAATTTGCAACATTTGAAATAAACACAAAGGAAGACTGATACCAGCAAATAAAAAAATTACTAATAAAAAAGCCTATCAAAATACTGGCAGTTAAGACTGCACATCTCTATTTTCATTGAAGATGTATTTTCAAGGATTCACACCCCTAACACCGTCACTTTTTTTCTGCCAAATGCTCTGGAAACAATCTGAAGGAAGTTTGCGACTAGTGGATTTACTGACATTTATCTAACACAGTAACTGCTTGCCCATTTTAAATTATTTTCTGCAAGAAAGACTTGGAGTTTATTGCTGGAATAATATTTTTATTATTATTTTGACTATTAAAAAAGATAGAAGATGGGATGGTTGATGTGTCAGTGTCTGTGAGCTGAACAAGATAAAAGATGAGTAAGGTCAGCAAACTGTAGATCTTTTCCACATAAGAAATATTGAGTAATGTTACACACTTCACTCACTGAAATCGACTTAATACACTGCATACCAAAAATCAGCTCATCCTTTCTGTCCTTCTGTAAGAGAATAATGTTGTGCATCAGCATGTGGATAATTTCTCTTTGTGCTAATCGCTGAATTAATGAGATTTACAGATCAGTTTCTTCCTCTGCTTCTCCTTCATTGTATTCATACATGCACAAATAGGTATTTTGTCACTAGACAAGAATAGGTGAGAAGAAGGTGACTTGTTTATGAAAGATTGGAAAAATATTGTAGAATATTGTCAGTGTCTTTAATTAATGTTTAAACATTTGAATACCTAATGCTAGTGGCCTAAAAAAAGAGAAGCCAAATTTTCATAACTCCTTGGCACCGCTGATTTCAGTGGAAATTAATTGCATTGGAAGCACTAAGTAGTTTGGAAGCTTGTTCATTTTTATTTAGAGGCTTTGTTGTACCATTAAATTCTATATCCCTACTTCAAATACTTGGATCCCCTTATACAGCAGATGACCTGCTATTCAAATAAGATAATTTTACTAATACACTTGATAATTAAAGGCATAAACACTATTAGTATCTAGATCAGAAATATTATTTTTATCACCACAGATGAATATTTTTGTATAAGAAAACCTAGGAGATGGATTGGTTCACATTATTAAAATGGAAAAGACTGAGGTGAACTGTTTCCTAAAAGAGAGGGCATTCTCACAGAAAGCCGAGTGTAATGGCTCCATGTAAACTGATTTTATTAAACTAAAGATATTTAAATACTCCATTCTTAAATAATTCTTAAATTCTTTATTCTTTATTTATTTATTTTATTCTTTATTCTTTATTTATTATTTAATTCTTAAATAATTCTTCCTTTTTCATATATAGAACAGACAAAAACCAAAACATATTCCAGTTGAGGTGGGTTTTGTTTATGATATTTCTATTCTGTTGGAAAACTTTGAGCAAACTGCAGTATTTATTTAACATCAAGTTGAGATTTGGGGATTTTGGATAGATTTCACAGAATCACAGAATCTCAAGGGCTGGAAGGGACCTCGAAAGATCATCTAGTCCAATCCCCCTGCCAGAGCAGGAGCATCTAGAGTAGGTCACACAGGAACTCATCCAGGTGGGTTTTGAACGTCCCCTGAGTAGGAGACTCCACAACCCATTTGGGCAGCCTGTTCCAGTGCTCCCTCACCTGTTAATAGGGCACTTTGCACCCGTTGCCCCTTGTCCTATCATTGGACGTCACTGAGAACAGTCTGGCTCCATCCTCCTGACACCCATCCTTTATGTATTTGTAAACATTTACGAGATCACCCCCCAGTCTCATCTTCTCCAAGCTAGAGAATCCCCAGCTCCCTCAGCCTTTCATCATAAGGGAAATGCTTCACTCCCTTCACCATCTTGGTGGCCCCGTGCTGAACTGTCTTCAGCTCCCTGTCCTTCTTGAACTGAGGGGCCCAGAATTGGACACAATGTTCCAGATGCAGAAATTTGGTGCATTTTGGTGCCAGTCATGTTGACAGTGGTAAATATTGGTGGTGGTATTAAGTATATTAGTTTAACATATTGTAGCCTCTCTGTGAGAAATCTATTTCCACCTTGTAGGCTGCTCCAGCAGTACTGTAAGCCACTTAAGTGCACAAAAGGAATTGATGAGAGAGATATTGTTTCTCTTAAAGCATTAGCATTTGTTTCTGGGACTTTTTTTTTTCCTTCAGTAGAAAAGAGTCAAATACATAATGAGCCTGCACATAAATAGCAGCTTCTCTCATCCTTCTGCAATTTCTTTTCAATATGATCAGTTTTGACACTTGATAACATAAGGGAACTGAGAGTCCTATATAGTAGAACAAGTATTAAGCTAAAAAACATCTTAAAAAGCTGAAATTCAAGGCTTAAGACTGTAGCAGAAAAAAGCACAAATGGATTCAGGAAAATGTATTTGACTTTCTTAGGAAAAGCACTGCTAATCCTTCAGCTGTTCTTTAAACCCAGAGCTTAAGAAATGACCAAGTACATTAACAAATATCCCAAAGCATACTTTACTTCTGTATGCAGAGAAATCCTACATTGAAACAACCATTATATCTGCTTAAAAATATTCTTCCTCCTCCTATGACTTTATAGTCAAAAGACAAGCTATATTGACCTGTGAGAGGACTTTCTGTATTTGTCATCTGTCCATCTCTCTTTTACCTTGTAAATGTGATATTCAAACATTTGATTTTTATTCATATTTTAAAACCAATGATCAAATTTTGTGTCAGAATTTCACATGCTATGTAATACTGGAGAAATACATAATTGTTGATTTGAAATAAGTGGGTTTGTTTCATGGTTTTAATTTGTGCTTGTGGTACTTTGGCTTTGTTAACCTTCTCAGTGCTTTTATGCCCACTAATACTGCATTTATAGGATAAGACCAGTCATATGCCCTTACAAGAAATGCAAATATTTTTATTAAGAACTGATAAAAGTGCTGTACAAATGCAAACACGGATACAGCTATATCTCAAGCACTGAGAACTGCTAATGGCTTAATCTAGTAGTAAACTGAAAACCAAAAACAAGATGACTGCTGGAAGTAGCATGCAGAGATTTGCTTGCCATGCCTACCACATATGGCCAGGGAAGAGGATCACAAAAGGATGTTATTGCTTGCAATGCCTTCTGTATTTTTATTATACTCAGTGTAAAGGATTAATACACTAACATATTTGTTGTTATACTGAGTTCAGGCTGCTGTTAGTATCTTCTACAAATAAGTACATTTCTATAGTACTACATTGTGCAGTGGATTTACCTTCCCACTGAAAAGATGAATTTGCTCTGAAATGAATGGAAGAATCCTTTGTGGCTTTGGTTGGAATTAGATCAAATTAAAATATAGAGGTAAGACAAATATCCCACAATATTATATTTATTATTCGTTATGACTCTTCCAATGCTAGCGAGACTGGAGGAAGCCTGTAAGGTCTTCATTTCAAAGAAGAGACCAGATATGTTTGTGAACCTCAAAGCCCCGTAGGGGTAATTTTTTGGTTGAGTATGTAAGATCATTTTGTTGGGCTCACACTAAAGGTCTGTCTAGTCCAGTCACCTGTCTCTAACAGTGGTGAAAAGCATATGCCTGAAAAGTATAAAACAGGGGAAGGATATCTGATACTTCTTAATATTCATCTTCTCTCAGTTCAGGACTCCTCTGAGTCACGTATGTTTTCTGTAATAAACCTTAATGGATTTTCTTCCAGGCAGTTGCTATGTTTGGGCCCATATAAAATAACAGCATCCATTTTAGTCTTTGATAAGGAGTTCCTCCTTCCTTGGAGGTCTTCAAGACTCGCCTGGACAGGTTCCTATGCCACTTAATCTAGGTGAACCTGCTTCTGCAGGGGGGTTGGACTACAACCTCTAAAGGTCCCTTCCAACCCTACCATTCTATGATTCTATGACTCCACAGAATATTTACCCCATCAAATGGAGTAGTATTAAATTTTGTTTTGAACCAAAACAATGCCTCTTAATTTTTGTAAGGAAATGACACAGTGAAGGTGATATTTATATACCCTACCTGTGCCTCTCATAAGATTATCCAATCCTGTTGTCTCTTCTGCAGTTTTCACAGTCTGAAGAGGGCTTATTAAACCATTTTTCACATGGAAGCAGTTTCAGACTTCTCATTGTTCTTGTTGCTCTTTTCTGGATGTTTCATTTTATCTATCTCTGTTTTGAGGGCACACAGACAGCACACATTACTCAATATATGAGTGACACATGAGTTTACACACAAGCATATCTCTGTTTTCTTCTTCTTTTACACTAACTCCTAACGTGCAGTCTGGTTTTCTGTTACTGAGCACTGAGATCACATTGTTATTGAAATATTTATCAAAGATCCAATATTCTGCTTAGAAATATCAATCAAGAACCAATCATTTTATATAGTAAGTTGAGATGGGATTTGGACTACATGTCTCTCCCAGATTTAATAAGTTAATTCTTCTCTAAAACTTTAATAGAATTGCCAGTGGTTTCAGTTTAGTCTATTTAGGCTTTTCTCAAGTGAATAGAAAGCTCAGAGTTAGATGTGGAGGGCTGAGATGTAATCTTGACCCATATCTGCTGGATATCTACTGTTTGGCTTTTTATATCATACTCTTGACTGACTTAATCACAACTAATGCCTTTTGACTAGTTCTCTTCCAACTGCAATTATCAAGGGCAGAACTGTATACCAAAGGCATTTTTTGTTTTAATGGTGAGACAATTTTCTTTCCTCTATAGTTTGTTGAGGAGAGTAAAAGGAAGCTTTCAGTGCTACAGCTGCAAATGGAGCAACTCTCTCCCTTCATCTATACCTTTTGGGTAGGTGCATATATTCAGGTATGATTGTTCTATTAAAAGGAGAGAGCTTCTCATTCTGCACATTGGGTTACAGAGATATACTGCTACAAAACAACATTTTAACCATTATATCACTCTACAACCCTGGATCATTCTCTTATATCTCCTTAGAGTAAAACAGTGAATGTAACTTACAAGTGTAGTATCTTCTTATAAACATGATACGATTGTTGAACAAAGACAAATCACAACTAGACTTGATGATACATTTCAGTTTTCTCCCATTTTCTGTGACTACAAAATGGCAAACCTTCCACTCAAATCTCAACTACCTCAAAGAGCTGTGTTAAGTTCACACAGCATCAAGAGCAGTGGAAAAAGAAAGACCTTGTGTTTCCCAGATTTTTTTTAACACTGTGATTTCATTTTCTCACATATAAAAATCTCCTATTCCCATATGCAAAGGTTCTTCACAATGGAAGAGATTAATAATTACACTGCAATTATTATGAGAGTTTTTATTCCTCTTTCAAAACTGTATCATTTCTGCATTCACTTTCATTGTCAGCAACTGTTGGTTACTTTTTTTATTCAAATACAGTGGAAACCTGGACACATTTCAAATTTAGAGATAGTAATCTCAGCAGCAAATATCACAAAATAAACAGTTAAATAATTAAAATACAGTGACTGAAAATCTCAAGGATATCTCCAAGTTTCATATCCCCTTAAAAGCAACACACTCCTCCAGCTACAGAGAAGGAAAAGAACCTGTAGCTTGTGATCATTTACAGAGCTACCAGTATAATTTTCATTTAGCACAGCATGCACTGAACGTTTGCAGAATAGTGTGACTTATGTGCAAGACAGACTTGAACAAATATTTGTCCAAGATGTTCATATACACATTCTAAGCATTTATAGACTTTTCATGCACATATCAAAAAAAGGAAAAAAACTACAATTTTTTTTTTACTAGTTGGTTGAATATGAATTATTTGCCTAATCCCAGCGTGGCTTTCCACTCTATAAGTATCTTTAAATGTAAGGCGATTTTAATGATTGATAATGCTTCTCCTCACTTCAGAGAGCACTTTAAGAGTGTAAAACTCTTCAGTCAGACACTGTAGGGGAAAATCATTCAATGCACTGTAATGCCAGCTACCACATAGCATCAACAGTTCCAGTGGTAGCAAACCACTAGACAAGAACATCAAGGACAGTCTGTATTTTGAAAGAGTCAGCTGGAGGCAACTTAACTGTTTTCCCATTGTTAACTGTCATCAGAACTGTGACATGCTGCTCTCACTATTTCTAACTGATGTCAAAACACAGACCATAAAAGTAACTGAATAAACCAAGGGAACGGAAGTGGTTTCTTCATCTGATAGCTTTATACATACAAACAACTTGGTAAGAAAAATACCGGTCACTGGTTGTATTTGTATTTAAAAGGTAGACTATTATTGCTGAAGAGAGTTGAAAGTTGCTAAAATGAGCTCATACATTGAACCCTAAACATTGTGTACAGTACCTTCTGCTCCCCAGGAAATGGTCCCCTGGAAAAGGGAATTCTGCCATTGATTATCTGCCTCATGCTTGTTTCAGGCTTTGGTATGTTTACTATTTTTGAGAAGATGAAAGAATTTGCAGAATTTTTTCTTAATATCAAGGTTGATGGCTTTTTGATTATAGCATGTTCGATATTTTTGCAGTCTCTGTGTTCACGACACCTTATCACATCTTTAATGTTTTGTAAGGGAAAGGAAGCTTTCACCTGCACTATTTCCACCAGTGACATTAAATAGATCCTGTGAATGATGTGCTTTTTTTATTAGCACAGCACAGGAATTACAAGCTGCTCATAGGAAGTTTGTCATTGCTTTCACTGGTAAAGATAGTCTATATCAATGCTCATGTTGTAATCTGGCAAAACTTGCGTGTTTGTTTTTTCATACAGTTAGGTGCTGAGCAGGCCCAGCTACAGTACTACAATGGTTAAAAAGTGGTTTTTTTGGCTGGACACATTTTTTATCGGTTTATGTCTTAGTGATAAGAGCCTGACAGCAATGGGAAGGTAATGGAGCACTGCTCAGTAGTCTCCTCCACATTTGGTAAATGCTGGATTTGTCACAGAGGTACTAGGGCACAAGACAGGAGTATAAGGCCGGCTGATCACACAGAATTGCAGGTCTTATGAAGCTTGGAAAGCTGCAGATGCTTATTCCCTCTACTTTTTTTTTTTTTTTTTTCTCAGAAGTATGAAACCCCTGGCTTCATAACAGTGAAGAATTGCCAAGAAGAAAATATTCCAGATTTTTCTCTCTTATCTAGATAACTTCTCTAAGTATTAAAATTACTTTCTTGTGTGTATTTAATCATCAGAGAAGTGAAGTGGAAATATAGCAGAATTCTTGAACACCATTTTAAAGCTCTTGTTGTTCATTTTACTGTTTCTCAAAGTAAAATTTTAAGTGTGGCTTAAAGTTTTGTGTGAGGTTAGTAGTTGTTTACCTCTAGTGTAACAGCCTGTCATAAAAGAAACTTTTTATTAAGCTGACAGAGAAAGGTAAGAAGGATGTTTTACCATTTCAAACTTGATTAATTAAGATTTCCAATGCATATTCTCTTGTACCTTCTTTCCTTTTAGCCTTTCCAGTCTCCAAGTGCAGAAAGAAAATGTTAATTGTCCTTTTTTGTGAGACAGGTAGAAATCTTCCATTTTTGTTGATGACGGAGTTTAATTTTGTTTCCTTTAAGAAAAATAAAACCCTGCACAAAAGAAAATATAAAAAAGAATGAAATTAAAGAAATTACAGCTTCTCTTTCTGATGTTTTCTTACTTGCAGCTAGCTTTTCTACTGAAATGCCTTTTGCCGAAAGTAATGCATTATAAACCACTATATATTCTGTGAGAGACAAAATAAATTACCTATGTATTAGGAGACCATTAACAAAAAATTCATATTCTAGGTAGCAATATTCAGCTTTGAGGATTTTTCTAAAATTCATTTGATCTTTTCTTAGTTGTTTTGGAATAACTTGTATAAGAATGGCTGTTTAGAAGTCAATTCTTCCTCTTTGGTCTTAAAAAATTTAAATAATTTAGATTGCAAGATGTTTGTTCACACTTTAAGGTTCCTGGATTTCCAGTGACTGATCCTTTCTTTATTCTGACCTTTGTTATCTACAAAATATTGTATGCATCTAATGATACACTAATATTCTTTTCAGCAACAATTTTGAATCATGCTGCTCATAGTTCAGGCTTTCAGAACTTTGGTGTAGGAGTTCTGCATCTAAATTCATTAGTATGCCCTAAAAGCTAGACTGCATATGACAGGAGAGACAAACTTTAAAAAGCAAAAAAAGTTGCTGCTATTTCCTCCTAGAAAATGATGGGTAAAGTTTTATTAGCTAGAATTTAACCATATGTTTCCAAATGGTTACTGTGTTGATACTTTATATATGCTAAATAGAGGATGTAAAGAACAAAATCAAACTTAGTTTCTGAGGTTCCTGCTCCACTTGTCTAGCCACCACATAAAGATATCATGGTTAGTTATGGCTTATAACAATGTCATGCAAAACAGAAGAAATGGTGGGTGAAAGTGAGTGAGAGTAATTGAAGATCTCTCCCAGCTGGAGAATACTAATATTATTAATTCATTGGAAAGCAAAATATATATACAGGATGCAGTTGTTTGAGCAAAATAGCAAAAAGCTATTGGAAAATAAAGAGAGCAAAAGAAACATTAAACTTACACAGATGAAAATCTCAAATCACAATTTGGCACTCTCAATAGGTTTCTGTGATATATGTAAAATATACATTTTGGACTATTTTTTCCCTTATTCTTGGTTGCCTAACTTGTAAACTCTTTTACTTTCTTGATTTTAATATGTTGATATGTCCACTTATTCACTGCCAATCCTTCTTAAACATCTAGTCTCTGGTGATGGCAAATATTTAGAAACAAACTGGAAACTACCCAGTCTTGTTGGATGAGACCACACGATTTCAAAACGGTAGTCCTCTATTGTGGTTGCCCGTGCTATTTGTCACTGGGTACTACTTTGAAAACCAAAACCAACTTTAAATTCTGATACTGGTACCTTTTTTATATATGAGTAAAGCATGGGAGAAACGTCTTGTTTGAATAACTTTGAATGTTGTATCTGACTTTAAAATTTTGAATAAGTGAAGCAGTCTTGAATAGGCATGACTGGGGGAATTTTATTTTCTCCTCTCCATTACACAGAATCACAGAATCTTAAGGGCTGGAAGGGACTTCGAAAGATCGTCTAATCCAACCCCCCTGCCAGAGCAGGACCACCTAGAGTAGGTCACACAGGAACTCATCCAAGTGGGTTTTGAATGCACCCAGAGAAGGACACTCCACAACCCATCTGGCAGCCTGTTCCAGTGCTCCCTCACCTAACAGTGAAGAAATTATTCCTTGTATTTCCTTTGAAACTCTTGTTTTCCAGCTTATACCCATTGCCCCTTGTCCTATCACTGGACATCACTGAGAAGAGTCTGGTTCCATTTCAAGTGTAATTGTTCCAAAAGGAGTTTCTCACCCAGTGTGCCGAAGTCAGTTCACAAGATGCAGGTATTTTCCTTTATTACGAGAATATGCTCACACAAATTCCTGCCCCAGGACAGCACATGACCCCAAAACTATGATTATTTATACACACAGATTCTATATATCCAATACATTAGTACCTATGCATTAATATTCCTCTAAATGATGGTCAAAATTTCCTCTCTACCATGTAAATTAGCATTCATGCACACTTCACTTGCTCTGCTTTCCTCTTTTGTGTCTGGGGTATAAAATGGGTAGGTGGTCCATGAGCCAGTGGTCACGATCTCCCCCTTGCCAGAATTACCTTCCACCTAGTTTCTTAACAGTTTAGCAGACATAGGTAGTTTGTCGCAGTCTCTTGACTCTGCTTCTCATTAATTCTACCTAGGTTTCTGATTCTGACATGCATATACAATAATGCATTGTTTCAAGCTCAGTTGTCATTTCTACAGTGTTCCTAACAAAACGCACCTCGCTCTTTTGGTATTTTGAAATCATAATTACTGGGAAAAATAAATGGGTCCAAAAGGTAAATCATAATAAAAATACATTCGCTTAAAAATGGAAATTGTTGGGAAGAAAAAAATCAGTGTTCCACTGTCAGGGACAGGTTAAGGAATAGTTCACCAGAATTTTTTTTTAATTCTTTGAAAACAACAGGTGTTCCCCTTTCCTGTTCCTAGTAAAAGCCATCTATTCACATGAAATAGTTTTCTGACAATATGTGCAATTAAGAGCCAGAATGCAGAAACTGCTGGTGTTCTGATCAAGGAAAACTCCTGGTGGCAGTTTTGAAACCTTATTAATGAAAACCAGATTCAAGGAAGAAGATAATTTTCCAACACAAAAGCCATATTCAAAACACCTTGGCCCTAAGCTCAGTCAACTATAGTCAGGGAAGAAGATGGCAAAGCAAACAGCAATGGGTCAGACTCTTTGGAAATATCTATTCAACAGTAATGAATGCTAAAAGATGAAGCAACTCTAAGAATCCTGGAAATGTATCTGTATATTTGAAAAGTCTTTAGGAATGTTTGATATCAGCAGTACCATATGAACCAAAAATAGTGTTCTAAAATGTACTGGACATGTCAGCTGCTACAAAGAATTCAAGTAAGTGACAAACATAAAACATGACTAAGAAGGATCTAAAACACAAATATAAGACACTCTTCATCTCATGGAAGTGAATTCAGTTTCTAATCAGAACTTCCTCAGGAACGTGCCCTCAGGACACAAAAATGTCTGATGCTTGTGAATTTGCAGAGGTCTTGGTAGAGGAGAATTGTATTTAAATTTAGCAACTTGATGAAAGGAAAGAGAAAGTGTTCATTCATTCTAGATTTTTTTCAGGAAACATATGGAACTGAATACTTCTGTTCATTTCTCCCCCAGCTCCTAAAACAGAATAAAGAGATGATACAGAATGAAAGGACTAATAGAAAGCTATTCATGTCAGTAATTTGTATGGAAAATATGAAAGAGCACAACTAGTACTGTACTTCATGACAGCACGTTTCATAAATGCTTCTTTTTAAAAGGTATTCACATGCTAGAGTTACAATTCTATGCAGAAAACAGGTATAGAACACAAATGCACAGGAAAATAAATGGCTGTTGGCACAGGCAAGGTAGATACACAAATGATATCCATGACCCCAATACGTGATTTATCTATGCTAGAGTTCTGGAAAGGGGGCAGGCGGTGGTGGCGGCTGCTGGTGTGGGAGCAGTTGTTGCTCACAACCTCCCATCTGCCAGGCAGCAGGAGCAAGAGCAAGCAGCTGAGCTCACTGCAGCTCCCCTGTGGCTCTGTGTTCCTGCTCCAGCCCTTCTCAGAATCTCACCCACGGAGCTGCAAAATTTAATTTTGTCTGTGCTGCTGAAAGGTCTCGAGATAGTTCAGGGAATCTTTCTGAGTAACCTGAAAGAAAAAAAATGAGACAGCAAAAGCTGCTGGTCATTGCAAAAGCTTCTGCTCTTTTCTTCTCTTGGTTATATTAAACTGTAAGGCTTCTGTATGAGGTTTGTATGTCTATATTTTCTGCACACGCACACACAAGCCCATTCCTTCCTAACTTATGTCAGAGAAGTTCTATGAAATGTAGCCCTAAGAATTATTGAGTATTTCTGGAATTCTCCAGACCCAAAGAAGTGTTGCTTCAATTTTTGTTTTTTTTTGCTATCAAACCTGAGGTCCTTACAGGTTTGATATTTCAGACCTCAGGATGATCTCTGAGGTCTCTTCAGCTGATGCTGGAAAACAACAGATTATCTAAATCACCACAGATCTATCTTTTGACCCCCTGTCAATCACTCTTTAAATAAACAAATGTTTCTTAATTTATATTCATAAGCTTCTCATTCTCGTTCAGAAGTCAGATTATCTCAGCTGCCAGAAGGAGAATATGTGAGTCCTCTTAGATGCTTTAAAATTAAATGTCACCCGATACAGCTTTACCAGCAGCTATTAATTTTGCTAGTTAGCAAATGAAACAGGATTGCATATTTCTAAGCTTTTCTAGCTAAGTTACCCAAACTGTCACACAGAATATAATTACCACAGCAAAATCATGATCACACTCTAGATCCCTCTCCTCTTTTTCCCTCTATGCCGCCCTCTCCAGATTGGTCCAGGAATAAAACCAATCAATGAAAAAAAGAAATACTACAAAATTAAATTGGGATTTACTTGAGGGGTGTGTTGGGTTCGTGTGGAGCCAGTTTTGCTTGGTAATAGGGGAGGGGGCTGTAGTGGTGGCCCCTGTAAGTGGTTCTCAAAATTTTCCCCAGCCCTGAGTCAGACCCACCTTCAACCTGGCTGGGTCAATGTGGAACCTCTGACGTCACTATTTAAGAAGGGAAATCTGCAGTGGGAGGCAGAAGTGAAAGGAGTGGGACAAGATGGAGGAAGCCATGGAGACTCCAAAGTCAGTGAGGAAGGCAGGGAGGACCAGAGACTCCCTGCATCCCACGGCGTGATGGCAGTTGTGCCCTCTCCCCTTGGAGGGTACTGGCAGGACTGACACCCACCCACAGCTCCAGGAGGGCCCAAAGCAGAAGGGTGGCCATGCCCAGAGGGGTCTGGGCTGTGTGGGGAGGCAGCCATGGCGCAGAGTGGGCCAGGCTGAGGGTCTGCCAGGGGGAGACCTACACAGGAGGTAGTGAGGAACTGCAGCCTCAGGATGGGCCCACAGCTGAGAGGTTCATGAAGGACTATGTAACATGTGAGAGACTTCATGCTGGAGCTGGGGGGAATAAGAGGAGTCCTCCTGCCCCGAGGTGAAAGGAGAAGCAGGAACCATCAATGAGGGACTGAACAAAAGCCTCACTCCCAACCACTGTGCCACTCAAGGGGAAGAGCTGCAGGGATCAGGTGGAAGAGGTGGGGGGTGGAGGGAAGGTGGTCTGAAAGGACAGGTTGTGTTCCTTATCATCATGCCACTCTGTATTGTCTTCTGTTTGTTATGCTGTATGAATTTCCTCCCCTTCTGTGGCTGTGGTAAAAGGTCAGACAGTAAATATTTGAAATATGTAGATGAACTGCATGGAATTTGAGTGAAAACAGTGGGATTGGTCAGACATTTATAAAAAATAGGGATTATAAGAACTGATGTATTTAAAGGAGAAGATTGAAGCCAAATGTTAAATCTTCAAATACCTAAAAGATAGCTATAGAGCAAAAAGGTATCTGTTCTCCATGCTATCAATAGGATGAAAATAATGGAATGGTACAGGTTTAGTCTAGGCAGTAAGAAAAAAATTCTAATAGTAAATGTAATTATGCACTTTGATGGAATGCCTAGAAAGACTTTAATATCTCCATCACCAGAAGTTTTATAACAAGTGAGAAAAACACATTATGACAGTTGTTAGTATAATTGGACCTGCACCAGAAGAGACTATATAGACCGCAACCTCTTATAATCACTTTCTATTCTCTATTTCTATGACTTCCAAGTGAATTAAAAATAGGATTAATTTTCTCTGTGTACATATCAAGATTTGGTCATACAGCTACTCAGATTTTCTAACAAATACAGCCAATTTTTCTCACTAACCTAACAATTAACTCCATAAAAATAGTAAAGACTACTTGCCTGCAACGGAAAGTGTACTAGGTAAGGAATGTAGGAAGGCCAGATTTTTCAGAGAATTAGGTGACTAAGGGAAGGTATCTAATAGGCTTTATAAAAGTGTATAACAACTAAGGATCCTATGTCTTATTAAAGTAGTTGAGACATAAATGTAGACCTTCACATTTCTTCTTAAATGCTGACCCATTATCTCCAGATTTAACAGACATATAGTAACTCGGGTTTTTTTACCCCGGCAAGTAGTTTGGTTGGTTGGTTTGTTTCGTCTGACTAGTTCCTGGTTTTGTTTTTCTTTGACAGATTTTATGACAACTGCATGGAAATTTCTTCAACTTCAGAAAAGAGTAAGGGCAGTAAAAAATTTACACTTTGTATCTTTTTCTAAAGTTTATAAACTATAGAAAAATTACACAGTAGCAGATTTGCTGAGTTTTAAAATAGAAATGGCAACAGAAATCATAGAAAGTCTACCTAAAATGAACCTTATTCAGAAATCACAATGACAACTAAAAGGATAGGTTTTGGGTAGAAGAGAAATGTGTATTTCTACAAAGTCCTTTTTTCTCAACACTGTCTTCTGTATCTCGCTTGTTTCTTCTGAACTGAAGTGAAACTGATTATGAAATATGTCTGTTAATCACAGAATCACAGAATCTTGAGGGATGGACAGGACCTAAAGAGGTCATCCAATTCAAACTCCCTGCCAGAGCAGGGCCACCTAAAGTAGGTCACACAGGAACTCATCCAGATGGGTTTTGAATGTCCCCAGATGGAGACTCGACAACCCATCTGGGCAGCCTGTTGAAGTGCTCCCTCACCTGTTAGTGGGGCACTAAGTTGGCAAAAGTTGGTCTGAAACTTTGTAATTCGTTAATTTTTATCCTCAGTTGGAGTCCTACTGTTTCAAGTAAAACTTTGTAACATAGAGAGATATCAATCCCATTTCAAAACTATTTATCAGATATATAAAACAACCACAGAAGGTTTTCAGTAGGTCTGTTTACCCTTCCTTCCTCATGACATTTGGTTAAGCATAGTGTTTTCCTACTTTCATGCAAAACATACAAGAATAGACATTCTCAGTTATAAGCGACTGCTGTAGTGAGTGATTGACTCATCTCAGTACAATAATTCTTATCTACTCTTCTATGTTTCTTGGAACAAAACTTTAACACTGTTAGAGTCCTGCTACAGAGTACCCAACTCAATGGAAGTTGGCTGCAGACCCTAGATCATGACAACCTCAACCTTGACAATGATGGAGCCACAGATAAAATACAGCTTGTTAGTTTCAATATTTCAAATGATAGTGAATAGAAAAAAAATAGCATGATTGCTGTAATTGCACATCTGCACAAAGAAATACTTTTTCAGTGACACATCATTTTCAAGCAATAACTCAACTGAATGTGTTTGTTGTAAGACAGGAAAGATAAAAGAACTTTCGGGAGTAAAACAATAGAGTCAATTGCTCTGTGACATTTCTCAGTGGGAGAATCCATCAGCATCTGTTCAGCACTGTTCATAAGGTAACATTAAATTGAGTCTAAATGTAGTCGGGCCTTAAGCATACCCCTCAGCCTAATATTCCTGAGTTTTGGGTGCTTAGAAACACCAAATTATATGTTATAACCAAAGTCTTTGTCTCATGAACTTTAAACTAGTTAGATATTTTTCTTTCATGCAGCTACAGCTAAGAATTATATTTAAATCATCTTGGAATTCCATTTGAGAATTAATTTAAGACAGGTTCATATTCATGAAACAGATATAAAAGCTGTATATGATAAAACTATTAGACTTATCCCCTTAATTGAACTGAAGACGAGAACTGATACAGGAAAACAAACACATGTCGTAAAGTACTACAGCACATATATATCACAGGACTGCCATAAAAAGGTTTTCTTCTCTCAGCCTGCAGATTGCTTGGCATCACGAAGAACAGACATACAGACAGCAAGATGTTTTTTTTCATGTGCTCACTTTTTGAGAGACTGAATAAGATTTGATTGGTAAAAATATGGAATCTGATGTCGAAGTTAAAGTGCATAGATAAATATATCCAAGAGTTGCTCTCTGAAATACCCACTCACCAAAGCTGCCTGACACTAGGCAATCAGTAGTGATATTTGATAGTAGTCGTATATTGAGAACAGCTATTTTTTTAATAACTAACCTTAATGCCTATTACTTTTTTAATTATTTAATTTAATACTCAGAAGACACATTTTTTGGACAACATGCTTTGTGTTTTTCACTCAGTTCTAATGTTTGCTCAACAATAAGTACGCACAAAGCGGTAGGGCAAGTACGTTGCTTGCCTATGAGCTTCATGACTTGCTCATCACCTCTAGAGAAATATGAACATACTGATAAGATCTGAGATTTTCAGATCAGAAATCTCAGTGTCTTTAAGTGTCCTCTCTCGTACTTTTATAAATGATTGGACATAAGAAGAACAGTTTACTTTAGTCCAAGAAGTAAGCATGTGTCAAGCCATTACTTAGAGAATATCCTTTCCTCAACATGTTACTTCTTTTGGAAATCCATAAAACAACCTTGAAGTGCTTAAAATGTCTTTCTAAATCAATGAATGAATGGTGTATTGCACTTTTCCTTAGAATAAGGAAAAACTTTCATATTTACCTCAATATTTTTTTTCTTTAATAACTGGGAAACAATAAAATGTCTTAATGCTCTCCTTAATGGTTGTCTTATAGGATACAATAATGACACACATGCAGTACTTAAAAAGATACTCATCTCCTTAGGTCAGTGCTAATTCCACTGAACTTCAGATGCTTTTAATTTATGTATTGGATCCAGACTCATATCCCAGAATAATTTGATTTACAGAAAGCAAATGAAAAACAACTGAAATGGAGCTCAGTTTTATCCGAAGCAGGTTTAGTAAATACACTGATTTATAAATAATAAAAGCACTAAACCATGTCGAGAACAAAGCAAAACAAACCAACCAAATACAAAAAATATAATAAAATGTGTATCACAACAGAAAGGATTTAAGAAAAGTTAAGTTGTTAAAAAAGAACCCTGGGGGGTTGTGTTTTGTTTTTTTTTTTAAATAAAGCTATCTATTCTGACCATATAGGAAGAAGTGTTAAGAAGCAAAAGGTAATGCTCCGCATTATAGGGCAGACAGCTTATTTAGGAAGGTTCTCAGAGTAGTAAAAGGTACAGGTACTCCTTAAAACCACTTTATTAAATGCTCAAGCCAGTTTATTGATTTGTTAAGACAGGAGGCAAGGGAATAACACTAAGAAAACAGAGTTAAAGGGAGCCTGAAATTAAGATTGTGGGAGAAAGGCCTATAGCCACTTGCAGCCTGGGTTCTTGTTTTCTGTAGGACTTTACATCCTCTTTACTGTATAGCTGATTACTTTAGTAATCTAGCTGTGTTAGGAATGGATGGATTACCATTTGAGAACAAAAGAAAGCAAATCAGTAGTCAATCTGAAACTAATGGGAATTTTTCAAAAGGCTTCAGATACCTCCATCAATGCCTCATCTATCACATTTTTTCATGCTGGTATTTTTATCTTCAGTTCATAGCAGGAAGAGTCAGCTTTGTAATTTCTTGAGGTTTCTATTGTTTCTGTTGCTGTTGGCTACTGCATTCTGTGCATAGGACTTTTTAAATCGTCAAGGGCTAAGCTGGTTCATACAGCAGTCCTTTGTTACAAAATAGCTTATTTGTTCATAGAGATAGTCTTTGAATTAAACTAAAAAAAACTCCTTCTTACATTCTATATTTGATGATAAAAGAATGGTTTTTTATGTGCCATGCTGGTATACTGTCCTTGACCCTATGTGTACTGCAACCATGCTATGCCATGACCTACAAGATCAATGAAAACAAAGGTTTTCAGAGTTTGCTCTGAGGAACACAGCACCATAATTAAAAGCAAGTGAAATATGATTTGAGCACAATCTGTTCTTCATTTGTTACAGGAGTTCACCTACAGAAAGTTTTTCAAAGTAAGAAAGCCAAATGTGACCAAGTGTTTGGGACAGTGGAACTAATGAAGTTTTTTCCATATGTGTTCTTTTTTCCCTCAAGCCTTACCTACAGTATTCCAATAGAAAAAAATATATAAACCTAGTTCTCTTTATGAAACACTGCAGGCAAGAAACAAACTTTGTCTGGTTGCTTCCTAGAAGAGTATTGAATGTCTGAGTTGCTCCTGCCTTATCCTCACTGGCAGCACTAATTTGCATTTTTATCTTCCATTTAATGGTGTATTGTCAAGAAATATGAGACTTTTGTAGCTCTTGTAAAACTGCCCAATATGCTTAACAGCTTAGACTTTTATAAAGAACTGTCTTTTGGCAAAAAGACAAATGGACAGCACAGTCATCCCAATAATCTAGTATTTCTGTG
Organism: Urocolius indicus; assembly: GCA_013401255.1. NCBI lineage: Eukaryota > Metazoa > Chordata > Aves > Coliiformes > Coliidae > Urocolius > Urocolius indicus. The sequence goes on from WBNH01010074.1 coordinate 529,188, forward strand.
TAGTAGTAGCACGAGATACTTTCCTCGTCTCAGCCAATAGAACACGCACATCACCTCCAAAGGAACTGACTGGATCCCTCAGATTTGTGTATGTGCATATCCATGTTTATAAGTGCATATACACACACCTATACACATACTTGAGGGAAAACATGCAAATGCTTTGTGGAGATTTTTTTAAGTCCCTGTGTACAAGCTTCGTAAAGAGAAAAGCCATGCCATTTTAGGAACAAGCATCCTTCCCATCCTTCTTAAAGAGAGATTGCTTTTAAGAGACAAGACATAATGACAAGATGTGTCAAGTAGACGCTTCATATTGCTGCCATTACAGATTTGTACATTTTCTATTCTTTCTGTCACCTACTAGATGCTTTTTCCCTCAGTTACAAGCTTATTAATCTTTGATGGTAAAAAATCAAACACAAGGCAATGGTGCACTGAAATTTACTTACTCTGTCTGCTTGCCTGCCACACTAATTAAGAAAATAATTTTCAGTCTTTTTATTTTTCTGCTGCTTATGAAAAAAACTTCAGACGTTCTGGCAGAGATATAAGTGTATGATGTATGTAACTTAAAGGGGGATGAATACTCTGCATTGATACAGTAGAATTAATAACTTTTGCATAGGATCCAATGCCAAAGAAACTTGCCAGTTAGCAAAGTGTAACAGTCTGAAGTACTTTTATTCATTTTACCACACTGGAGACTTACATTTTACCTCTCTGAAAAGTGACCGTTGTTAGTGATGGTTCTGTGCATCACAAGAATTTCTACCCTTTGCTTTTGTATTTTAAGACATAGGATCCATTACTTTTTCATTCACTGACTTTTTTTTTTTTTTTTTTTTGCTAAGAAGCATGAAGTTGATGAGGAAATGGGCTTAAATACCAAAAGGCTCATTGTTCATATAGGTAAAATCATGGCATTTATACTTCGTATTCTTTTTAAATGTAGTTAATACCATGGGTTTTTTTTCTAAGCTACGGTATAGATCTCTTACTATGTTTATTTTTTCTTCCCAGTTAAATAAAATATCAGCTCAGTTTACTTTTAAGTGGCTTGATGGAGCTAGATTCATTTTGTCACCTAACTAAAAGGGCAGAAGTTGGTTTGGATTGCTGCCCGGTGTGTATTCTCTCCCCGATGCACCAAAAAAGTGAATCAATTTGAAGGAGATACCTTGTTTCCCTGAGTGAAAACCCAAGAGCACAGAGCTTTTAATTTATCATCTTTTGAATTCAGATGAAAGTCACTAATTAGCTGAAATTACAATTAACCCAATCTAAGTAAATGAATAAGCAATTATACTGATGTATGTTGGTGGTTCTGTATAGAGGAACAGGAGTATAGATACCAATGCAGAGAGTTTTAGTCAGCATTTATCTGATCATCATAAAGTTATTCAAGCTATTAATTTCCTCCCATTGGACGAGGAAGTGCTGTAAGATTTTGGACCACGGCATGCTAAAATGGGCACTGTTTGACTTTCTGGTGCTTTATTGTTACTGATACCGCAACAGTGCTTCACAGGAAGGCTGAGCATAATGTGCAAACAAAAGATGTTGCAGGAGAATATACTAGATGCAAGAGAATAAAGTTCAAGCCTCAAAAAGAAAAATAATAATGTGCTTATCTCAAAATATTGTATTTGCTATGAAGATAATATATTTTATAAGGCTAGAGGGAAGTATGAAATAAAAATGTCATTTTTTAAACAAAACATTTTCTAGTTTTATTTTTGTATTGGGAAATGGCCACAAAGTGATTCATCTCATTATCATGTTCTGACTGAGGTTTGTCCAAGTACAAATGTCCCTGAGAAGAAAGCATAAAATGCAGCCTATAATCTCTTGTGTCCTCTTATAGTACCATTTGAAACTGAGAGCTAAATAAACATTTTTGAAAATACCAAAAAATATATAAGTATCCCAGTCTAACTGACTTTCATGAAAAACTCAATGGACTCAGATCCTTCAATACTTCACCCTAATCTTCCGATTTAATGAATTATACTTTAATAAGAGAAAATGAAAGCAATGAGGATGAAATAGGACCAAAGTCTATGATCAATCTGGAGCTGGCATTAAAGCCCAGTTGAAATATGTGTTTTTTCTAAGTTGTTGTTAATCTAGGTTTCCAAGAAATGACAGAGAACATTTTGCTCTTTGAGTATTCCAACTCTATTGCCACTCACAACAAAGCTATAATGATTAATGAGTACGCCTGGATTCACTGTTTGCTTGTTTCGAGTGATATTTTAACAGCCTATTTTTCACTCTTCTTAATAGAAGGCAAGCTTTTAAAGTATTTGGATTGCACGCAAGGCTTTCACTTAAAGAAGTGCTCAGTACAGTTACATCTCTTACACTGAATTTTTCATATTGGCAGCATTTTACTTCATTTGTAAATTAATCCGATGAAGCAAAACTAGCTGCAAAAGCATCATCCTAATGTGTAATAATTGAAAATGAAGCCACCACTTTATGCCTACCCCATCCTTCTTCTCTTCTCCAAATTGCTAAAGTTACATTAATATGGCAAATTTATTACATCTGAAGGCATCATTATGCAAATATGCTGGATATCTATCACAAACGGCTTTTCTATACAATCTCATGGAGATGGGAATGCTTTTTGGAATGCTGTTAACTCTGTTTACTGGAAAACAATGAGAGTTCAGCTGGTCAGACATAATTTTGATTACAAAAACAATGTGATACAAAGACATTGACAGTACAAATGCAATTGTTGCACTGTTTAGGCTTTTAATAATACTAATTCTCTAGGAGAAAAAAGTTCAGATTGCAGCTTTCAGAAATTCTTTTCTAATCCAGGGATCTGGGCAGATAAGAGGAATAAGAAGAAATATGCATATTCTGGATCAGTTGTTAAAACACTGAAGAAATAATGGTTTACTAGAAAATGCTATAACCAAAGACTATCATAAATATTTGTATTGTCAAGTTTGAAAGTCAGAAGAATAAGGAGATGGCTTGCACAAACAAGGTACAGATGGTAGGTACAGCTCTGTTATGCCAGAAAAATGAGGATCATCTGAAAGGGCAAGTTTACACAGCTACTTGGTAACTGCCTACCTTATTGGGGGTTTTTTTGTAGACAAAAGCCTCATCAAATCAATGGGAAACTAGCTTCACTGGACAATAGTTTGCTACTGTATGTCAGCAATCTAAACTCACTCACCTCAAAAAAAAACCCAGATCATTTGCAGATTATGCTTTATTTCATCTGAAACTGTACCAATTGAAAGACAAACTCAAAAACTATTGCAATTTTATCTATAAGAATTGATTTTAAAGGATACAGAGAATTATGCTGCATTAGTCTAAGCAGCCGTCAAGAAACGGGAGCAAACTTAAATGAAATGGACACTGTGGATGTGTGTATGCCAGTAGAGGTATACAGATAAACATGCAAATATTGATCCAGAAAAGAGCAAATAAATATTCAGCCAAGCAAATAAGAATACTTCTGGATTGCCTTAACCTACATCTCTAGAAATATACACCTCTGAACATCCAATGAGAGGAATACAAGCTTATTTTGCCACACTATCAATTTGGGATACCCACTTAAAGGGAAATAGTCAAGCAAGAACTATTTGTATAAACATAATTTTCTCAATCTTAATCTCTTTTGTTACTTTCAGTTAGGTTTATCCTTTGTTAGGAAGCCTGTATCTTTGCCAAGTTAAATCTCAGGACAATGTCAAGGATACTTCAATTAGAAATCTTGCTTTTCACTAAGATTTTACATTTCTCCAGAGTTTCTCATTGCAGGCTTAAAGCTTTGTTTGTTACTTAAACTAGGTGATGGTTTACTTTATTCACTGGGATGCTTCATCTATGGAATTAATATTCCACTGACTAGTTCCCCAGCACAGAATGCCATTCTGTGATATTCAATAGACATTAAACTGCACTAGAAACTTCGCACATTCAAGATATACTATACAATAGATGATCAGCTCACTTGAGCACATAAGTTCAGGTGCTCTTGAACCTGAAGAGCATTTCTGTAGTTAATTGACATAATCTCTGCAGAGAGGCTATTTTTGAAAAGCAGCATTAGATTACATGCAGTTATTCTTGAAACTGAGGTAACAAAATGGGGTTATATACTGAAATAAAAATTTATGGGGCAGTCATTTATTTTTTGGAGTTTTTTTAGAAGGCACAGTTCAGACACCCTAATAAATAGCCATTCTGCTCAGAAAATTAGTCTGCTTGTAGAAGGAAGGATGTGAGTGCATGAAATAGTATTCACAGAGGACGAACGTAGAGATAATACTGTTCTGATTTTTTTGACCTTTAAAAGCAAGAGACACGTTCATTTTTATAGAGTGCAATAACTCTAAGCCATATTCTGCTAGAATCTCTCCAGGGTCACCAGCTCGCCTCCAAACATCTATGTTAGGGCCAATGTAAGTTTCCAAGTAAGTTTCTGAATTTTTATGACCTTAACAGTTTAAATGATGGAGTGTCAGACAGGACAACTGCTCCCTGTAGAAAGACACTCAGGGGTTTGTGCATCCCAGTTCTCCCAGCTGGCAAGGGCAATCTCTTTATTCAAATGAAAACATGTTCCTACCTATTCCCTACAGACGTGGATCTTTGCAAGCTCCCAGCAAGTGCTTTGTGCTGCTTCTCTCTGAATGCATGTTGTTTCTCATGGCTGAATATAATTTATAAAATATTATTCCCTGTGTTTATGCATGTGTGTACATGTGCCTTGCCCATTTTCCAGGGTTTAGTCTTGTTTGACTGCAAGTGAAGAATAAATCTTGTGTTAAGACTTCATTGGTTAAGTTTTTTGGGTTTTTTTAGATGAAGTGGCTCTGAAATATGCTAGATATTTTAAATAAAGTAACAGAAAAGAGTTATTTTAAAATATTTATAACTTAATAGCCTGATCATTGGCCTTCAGAGAACATTCAAGTTTTTCATTGTTGCTTGCTGGTAATTTAAAAAATATTTTTGCTGTGCAGAGTAAAGGAAAAATAAGCATTTTATCATATAACAAGTCTGCTTGTAACCTTCACTATGAAGCTGCTTTTTATCAAAGCAATTTTTTATGACCTGTAACTCAAAAAAGAGCTTGACAGATTTAAATTCATAATTTGCAGGAAATATACACATTTGGGTGCCACTCTGCAACAAATCCATTACCACTGCACAGACTATAATCTACATAAACCATACCAACCTTCATAGCTAGGATTAGCTCATGTTAATCCCCTCTTTACTTCTCTCCACTGTCTTTCCCTACCCTGCTGCACCAAGCATAAATTACTTGCTTTCATATTTTAAGTCCTCATGACCCATCTTTGTTCAGCCTCTCATCTTTTATGTGATGTCAAGACACCGGCTCCCACCTACAGTTTTGCTAGCAATGCCTGCACATGTATTTGGCGACACGTAACTGGTTTTCAACAAATGTCTTCCCTCCCAGACTGCTTTGCAGGAGTGGACAACATGTTCTTTTCATTCATATCTGCAAAATGACAAAAAATATTTAATTCAAATCCTATCCATCTATTCTGTGGTTTATAGCCCATAAGGGGTAGGTGAAGTAGAGGTTGTGTCTGAAGTGTACCACTCACATCATTTCACCCATCTTGGATATCTCTAATTCTTCTTCATCTACTACTACAGTACATAGCTATGTTGTTTTTCCTGACACATTTCATTCTCTGTAATTGTTTGCTGAAGGGCTAGTTCTTATGAGGATCAGTCAAGGATAATTTTTCCCTTTCCTATTTTTAGAACGTTAGGATTCTAATACAGCAGGTTTGGGAAAATTTCAAGTATCCTGAATTTCATTGTAGTGTCTAATGCCAGAATGAATACTTGGAGGCTGATGCTGGATTCATAAATAATGACATGATTTTCTAGAGGCTCTGACAAACTTTTCTGACAAAAATATGTTACTGACATTGAGAAATTCCATCTCAGAGTATGAGTTACATATTAAAGACATTTATCTTCTTCCTGAAAGTCTGAAAACACACTCTCAGTTGGAAGTTGGCAGGCTGAAGAAATTAGGGGCTTTGGTTTATTCTGACCACAGACTCTGAAGTGTGACAACCACCCACACTTCCTTTCTCATTTATCAACACGCTCTTTCATTTACAACTCCTTGCCTCATATCCCATGTTTACTGAAATCCTAACATTGTGCCTCTAAACATAAATAAAAAGACAGTTCAACTCATTATTTTGAAATTAAATTAAAAATTATACATAATAGAAAATAACTGAATTTACTCTAAGTGAAACAGGTTCTGTCTTCAATTTTGGCTTACACCAGCATTTTGGAAATTGAAGATAAACTTTACATTGTTCATCTTCCCCTTCTTTCTATGGAGAGAACCATCTTAGGAATCCTAAACAATCACTGTGGCAAAAGACCTGCAGACACACATCAGTCAGACATGATACAGACTTTACATCAAGTTGGTACATTATGGCAATTTAGGCATTTGTAGCATTAAAAAAGTGACAATTTATGTCTCTCCAGTAGGATGTAATCATATAATTTCTCAGTAACTCATGCTTTTCCTAGCTGAAAATAAGAGAAAATCTTTTTAGTCTTCCTGTGATTTAGGTGCTGTCTGTTGAGGGGCTAGCAGAAAAGGTTAGACAGTCTTCCATTTTTTGAGTCTCTTGCCATTTGTCAACCTCAATTTCCATGTAACAAGCACTAAGATGAAATGATAAAATGATGCTTCATAGCAAAAGTTTGAAGCAATAAAAAGTTATGTTCATCTGGGAATGGTGCCATCAAGCTACGCTTTTCAGTGAGGATACAAATAATTATGCTGAGCTGGCTTTAATCTGTGGCACAGAATTTGAATCGTAAGCATGTTTTATATTTGAAATTATCATGTAGCTGGATTTTAGAAGTAGAATTATAACAGTGAGTAAAAGGTCTAATTAGCCTTTCCCTGGTAGTTAGACACAAATGATAACAAACAAATCCCTTGTGGTTTTGTTTGTGCAAACTGATAGTCTACCTGATGGAAGGCAATAAACAGCTGATAAGAAATAGACTGTTATTTTCTTCAATTGCTCTATCTCTTTCCAGGATTTGACTGCTGTTCTGCACATGACTAGTATGGATAGTGTTTTATATATATATATATTTATATATATTTGAATGAAAGAGCTACTTTGCAATCATGTCAAACAGGAGTAGGAACAGGTGTACCAGTATCTGCATGTATGTAAACAAAGTGGATTTTCCATTGGACATCATGGTGTTTCTTGACAAAGTGTTCCTCTGTGAAAACTGGACCAGTTTTGGAAGCAGCCATGAAGAGATGTCTGGATATGAATTAATATGGTGAAGCAGCCCACTATCTTTCTGGAAATAATACTTTCCTTCATCTTTCTGAAGTGCTGCAATAAAGATTACTAAATTCTTAGGTTTTTTTCCTCACTGAGACACCAGTAATCTTGAAAAACTTAATCCTGGATTAATTCTTAAGCTTGTCAACTTTACTGGGAGAGTCAAGCATTGTCCTTGATTAGCTCTGTAATTCTGTTACCATGTCTCAAAGCCATATTTTACACCTCGTTGACATTTCACTACCAAGCATTCATCTACCCTGCCAAACCATCACATATTTTGTTAAATACCTACACTGACTCTCATTGATCATCTACTTTTTTTACACATATGTGCTGCATGTACAGAACTGGAATCGAATTAACTTTCAGTGAGCCAAATCCACACTCAGAAACATACAAAAATCCAGAATGACATTTAGAGTACTGTGAATTTCTTCCCCAGTCTCTAATCTGCATTTTCAATCCTTAGGTCAGTTCAGAAAACAAACACGATAAATTCAAACATGAAAAATTCATACTAGGAATTAACAAAGAAGTAAGGATCATCAGAAGCTAAAAGAATAGTATAAATACCAGAGTGTTGAACCTAAAGGACGTAAGGATGAATTCTCTGTTACAAAACCAAGAGCTTCTACAGTTCAGGAAAGGAAAAATGTATGTTTTTTAAGAGAAAGGGGGGTTTTGTTTGGTTTTGGCTTAGTGTTAAACTGCCTAAGCAATGTTCAAAGCTTTTTATTTTGCACTCGGTGGGAATATTCCTATTTCTGAGTTCTCATTTCAATTAAATTAAGTGCTATAGAACAACTGTCCAGTTGTTCTATCAAATGACCTCTGCGCTTTATTTTTTAGAGTGCTGAATAAGCAAATCTGCAAGATAATAACAGTGGGAGATGTGGGCTTTCAACACTGTGGGAAAAAGCAGGTGAGAAGTCATCTTAATGTCTAGCTGACTAATCATAAAAGATGAATCATTATTTCCAAATATATTTTCTTGTTACAAAAACTCCAAAGCTCCAATATCAAAATGATCGTAAACTCTGTTTGACATGTATTATTCCTTTTTTTTTATTGCAGCAAGAAATTCCCTTACACTTTTGCTGGGGGAGAGTAAGAGGCATAGGAATTGGAGATTAGCAATAATGTAATTTATTTATTAAAGTAATTAGCCTGGAAAATGAATGCTAGCAGATAGAGCTGATGGAATTAGTAAGATTTCATGGTTAGAAAATTATTTTTAATGTTTAAGTTTTTACTTTCCCATTTTTTTTAGTCTCTTCTGTTATGAAAGCTAGCTTTGAAATTGCTTCCCATAAAAAACAAACACAATGGTTATTTTAATTGTGTAAATTTGTACCAGATTTAACATTGGTTTCTGCATGCACAACTCTAGTTGTATGCTGTTCATAATAGTTCTAAACTTCACGTTTTCATTTCCTTGATTAAAAGACTTTTGTCACCAATATGTAATATCTGCATATAGAAAGCATTAACATGTGTTAGTACCTTTTATATTTAATCATGTTAGCCTAAAGGTTATGGCCAGGGATATCTTAATTGTAGGCTCTCTTTTAATGTGCTGTCTTGACCTGCTTGCTCCATGCAGTATGTAAAACTCTACACAGTGTAACTGAACTAACTTGCAAAATTCTATGCCACACCATTTGAGAGATACAGATCCTCATTTGTCAAGACCAAAGAACTTACCAAATGTGATTCACAGATTTGTTGTCTAGTTACAGTACTTCAAAAATAGTCCTTTCCATTCAACTGAAAATTATCTCAAAGTTTTCTAAAAGGAAAAATGTTTTCATGAATATGCATTGATTAGTACGAAAATTAGAATTTGGAGCACTGTATAGGCAATGTTGTTAAAATACTGAGGGGCAGAATTATCCCTATTGCACTGAAGTAGGCAATTGCCTATTGATGAAAATTAAACTGAAAAATTAATTTGGCAAGGGTTGGATCTGGAAATTCCCATCCTTACTGAATCAAAAGCTGGATCTAAAATGCACATCAAAAAGGCTTATCACCAATCATGAAAACACATGAGAAGCCTTGAAAACAGTAGAGTGAGGAAAGCTGACATAGAAGGCCTCTGAAGGGTAACCTGAATGTCAGCTTTGATCAATGTTGACAAATTCGTTCATTCAGCCTTTTCCTGCTATGACTCCAAAGTATTGAAAGGGTCTTGGGGGTATAGATTTTGTGGAAGCATCAGTAACATGGTAATACAAAGTGTGAACATTTATCACCTATCATTGCTTGAAAATTAAGTACCTTATAGATACATTATGAGCAGAAGATGTCAGCTTGTACAGCTTTGAAACGTTTAGGGCAAAGAATGAAGTGGCGAGCTGACATGACCTTAGACCATCAAACAGAGCACATGTGAGCCGACCACTTTAGATGACTTTTCTATTGGAAATAAAGAAATGAAACCTTACTTTGCTGACCTGTAAAACAAGAAGCCACAAAGAGGGTTAGGACCTTTTTGTTTGTTTGTTTTTAAAGCTGTAAATAATATCTTTGCTTTCAGAAGAAAAAGAAAACAATTGCTTCCTAAATAAAACTATAGTTCTATCAATAAAGTAGAGCATTGATACAAACTGATGCATTTAAATCCGTTTTCCACTGGGTAATTGTACAAGTCTCTAATGAGAGATACTCCTTGTCTTCCCAAAAAGCTCTAATTCATTTTTAAAAGGAGTCTAATACATTTTAAAATGGTCTTATATTTGTGGCCATCTACTGATAGAAGGGGACAGAACACAGTGATCCTATAGATTTCTTTTTGTCACATGTCTTAACAAAAACTACAACACAGATTGGGTCAGATCTGGTAGTTGAATCCGTGTCTTACCCCAGAACTATTTTGCCTGAGCACTTGTAGTAGCTGGGAGCCAAATTCTAAATTCTTCTTTGAGTGCCTGCATAGCTGGATTTTGAAGGATGCTGAAGTATGCTCATTTTTCTGGCAATATCTTCATATTTTCATTTGGAATATTGACCACTGCCACAAAAAGTGATTGAAAGTTTTGCTTTCAGCTTATTGGGAAAACATTATAGGTTTGTCTGAAAAAAAAGAAATCATGAACCTCAGTACCTTCTGTGGTAAAAATAATGACATGTATTAGTATCCTATAAGCAATATGTTGGTGATACTATCATAGTAATTGTGCACTTCAGCAGCTCTTTATGCAATTGTTACAAAGAGTCAATATATTCTGAGTGATTCAAATGCCAACATGAATTTCAGAGCAAGGCAGACACCTTTGCTGGCTGTGTTGTGGGGCAGTATGACAGAGGTTTATTTAACGCTCTTTGAACTGTTCTTGGTTTGTGACAGAATAAAAGATACAGTGTGTAAAGCTGCAAGCTCACAGTCCTCTCCTTTATCATTAAATTTGAAGACAATGCTTGGATTAAATATGAGGTTCTCAGCCTCAGTACCTGCCTGAGCTGTTTTGCAGCTGTGAGCATGTGCCTTGCTGCCCTCAATCTGCCACCTCAGCCACTCAGTTATTACAACCTCATCTGGCCATTGCCCATCCATGTCCCCTCCAGGATGAGTCCCGACCTTGACCCTGTTTAGCTCTACACATGTATTTGTGTATTTATTTGTTTTGAAGCATCATGAACACATCGTTACTATGTCCAGGCAGCAGCACTTGAACCAATGTTCTATCATGTAGGTCTGGTGTGGCAGGTATCCCTACAAAAATTCTTTGAAAAATTAATTCAAGTACAATCTCTGACTGCTGCCATTATAAATAGGAAAGCAGAAGAAATGGTTTCTATAAATTGTTAGCTTTTTCTAGCTTTTGCATCCTGTCATCTTTGCTTTGCACTTTGGTTCAAGGGGCTGTATCTGTCCAAGTGTTATATATGAATTCAATTATCAGAGAAAGCAGTAAAAATGAATGGATCAAAATCTGTTCAAGCACTGCAGAAAGCCAGGACTGTGGGGACAGCAATGTGTGATGTCAATGATTTTGATAAGAAATTAGCACTTTTTTTCATGGTGGCAACTTAGATGATTCAACACAACGAGTATTTTCTTACTGAACAGTGCAGTAACATTAAGCCAAGTAATCAATTGTCTGCTATTTAAAGTGACCAATGTACTAAATCACTTCTGCAGGAGCATTTGGAATGAACAGAATTTTAAAGATACAAAGAAGTTGCAGCTCAAGTTTTCTCCTGGTCCATTTTCCTAGTGTTTCCCAGCTTTAATCTTATTATCAGCCTCAAAAGTATGCAAAGACAGGTGTGCTTATTTTCCATAAGGAGGAAACTGCCCACAAGGAGGGAGTTCCATCATTGTGTGTACATATGTGCACATATGGTGGTCTTCATGAATTCTCATCTGACAGCCCGATTTTCACAAACTGACACTTACCCAGCTTCTCCCATTAACTGTAGAAGAGGTGGCCCACCATTGAGGAAAAATGAACAAGAATCACACCTCTGCAATGTTTCCTGGGGAAAACAAATAAACAAACAAGGTTAATTTTAAGAGTGACTAAGTAACACATTCTGGGATGTTTTCCTCCCAGTTACCAAACCTGTCTGAAGTTTCCATCTTGGCCATTACAGTCCAAAAGCCTCTGTATTTCAGCACAAATTCATGAACTTGGAGAGCTGGTTAAAACTTATTCCTCAGCTCCCATGATGTGGGAGTTAGTTCCTGTGCAATTAACTTCTGTCAACAATTCTACGATTCTGTAATTCTATGGGCTGCTTTCACCCTCATTTCAAAGAAGATGGCTTCAACCTTTGTATTTTAAACACCAAAAACCTATTAAAACAACCCAGGATCTTGCAACACTATAAACTGGGTATCAGCACATAGACATAGGTGTGATTTCCATGCCCATGCTCAAAGTTGGTAGACAGTGAGTCTGTCTGTGTGGGGAAACAAAAGGCTGCTGTGCTCTACCAAAGTAGCTGAACCAGTATACACTCTCTCCAAGCTTCTACATTAAAAGGAGAATTGTTCCCCAATGTAATGCCTATAGGTTTTATTCAGTTAGGAGACTTTAGATACATTTTATGTCTTTAATTTATTATGTAATGCTCAAAACAGTACAGTTGCACTATATCAGTTTAAATAATTCATTCCTTTTTTTTTCGATTGGTTGGGTTTTTTTCTCTTTTTTTTTTTTCCCTTTTTTTAAAATACTTTAGCCCTTATAGCAAGAAACCTGAAAACTTGCTCTATCTGCAGTATCCTGCCTAGGAGCAAGGAATGAGATGTATAGGATGGAAATATTAAAGTAAGATTGAGTTATAAGGAAAAAATTTCGATCCATGATCCCTAGAGTAAATACATTCCATGGTATAGTGGAACAACAAGCATGCAGCAAAAGTTAGGAGGAACATAATTCTGATTCTCTGAATTATAAATAAATAACACCCCCCCCAACAACAAAAAAAAAAAGAAAACCAAAATCAAACCACCAATCAATCAACCAAAAAAACCCACAAAGTGAATGAAACTATTTTAATCAAAAATGGCAAACTAGTTTATCACAGGTCTGATCCTTCTCATTATATGCAATCTAACCCCATTTTTTGGCCAGACTTTCAGCTGAAGAATTACACATACTCTTACATTGCTGTCCAACATATTGACAATATTCTAGGGTTTTCTTATGACTGTTTTTTGTCACCTCAGAACCTTACATTGTAGCTTTGAAATCTTGCATCAAAGGATACAAAATTTCACACAAAGCCTCAATTAAAAGCAGATTGGGTATGGCCAGAATTACTGTATCTACAATCAAAGATAAAAGAGAAAGAAATCAAACACCAGTTCTCCCATAGTCTTGTACTCCAGAGGTGTTTTATATGTGGAATACTGAACTTTACTTTTACATACTATGAGCCTGCATTTGATTGCAATGTTTGAATGTCAAAGACATTCATAAAGGAGGGAATATGGCCTTTGGTTTAATTTGTTTCAATTTCTTGTTGAACACTGAAGGGATGAGGTCTGCAGATGTGTAAAATAATGTTGGCTTTCCCATTCTCTTGTTTAAAGCAAAAGAACATAAAACAAAACAGAAAAATATGGAAAGTCAGTATCAATTCTACATGAATAATGAGCTATATGAAAGTTACTTAGGGGATAAAATCTTCTAGTAGTTTTAGACATGTAACTTTCCACACGTGTACTGTTTATGTCAAAAAATGTATTCTTTTCCATGGCTCAGAAACTGAAGGAAAGTATTACTTTTAAAAGCAGTAAAATAAAGTAAATTTCCATCTTCAACTTTCAGATTTTACATCCTTAATATTTTTCTTCTCTTGGTAAATTTCTACATAGAAAAACATCAAATTAAACACCTAACAAAAAAACCCAACTTTTTAAATAGCATTTTTATATACACAGGGTTGAATCTTTAGAGTTTACTTTTCACAAACTGGCATCATCAATCTAACAATTGCTATTGTTAGATTGAAAGATATTTGTTATATATTATGTGGTGTAATGCCAAAGAGATGTTTGTATTCAGTATCTTCTTTTCATGTGAATACTTTTACTTCATACTTGCAGTGGTGAAGTGTCACAGTTGCACTTTGATTTGCAGAAAAGGCCATGAAATAGCATGTTACATGAAACTAAACTGGACTTTTCAGGGATCTGTCACCCATATTTAGCTGTCAATCTACTTTTTTTTTTTAAGACTGAAACTATATTTTGATGATTACAGCCCATAATCTATCAGAATTTTCTGGTATAAAAGCCACAGAGTGAGGTAAAGAAACAAAGGACCAAGAGTTATGCTTACATTCCAGTACTGAGGCAGTCAATCTACAGAGCATCTTTAGGTTTAACAGTGTGGATCAGGTCCATAAATTATATTTATGTGTGTTGTAAAATGTTCACTTTCTGATCTGTTCTCTGTTCTGACAAGCCTGGCATTCTAGCTCATAAGCATTGTTTGTCTGCTCCCTTTTCTTCTGTAATCCTGTTACAGCATTTATTTTGTGATTTGTCAAGCAGGAAATAAATGGCTGGTATAACCAATGAAAATTGGAGGAGAGGCTGAATCCAAAAATTATCAGTGAGAAGATGAGTGAAAAAGATAACAGCAACAGCTGAGGGAAAGAATGTGTGAGAGCAGCACAGAGAGAACGTACAGAGTGAGTCAGAATAGGCAATCTCAGTGTATTCTTGGGATGCTCTCAGGTGTCCAGATACAGCTTAGTTACATTTGGCTTATTTCTATAACTGGTCATGTCAGAAAATGTAGAGAAGTTCAAAAGGCATGATGTTAAGCATGTGATTTTTTAGCAGAAATGGATTTTTCCTGTTCTGTTCCAGAAGCCTTGTAATAGCAGCTGCTGAAATACAACCACTTTTCAAAAGACATAAGGTTTTCACCTTTAGACACAAAGTTAGCCCAGTCAGAATTAATGTTATATCTTCATCTTTGTTTAACTCTGCTATGCCCAGATATTGCAAAAACTAGGAACGGAGGCTGGAAAGAATATGTCTCCCTCATTCTGCAACATTTGGAAGCATCTTATGTGTGACTTAAGAACAGAATCAAAGGTTTAAGCAAGTTTCTTTGCCACCTGTTGATTCCACACACATCACTTTAACAAAAACCTTGGTCTAGAAATTGAAAATACAAACAATATTTTAAGGAGCAAAGAAAAAGGAAACTCACACTACTAAAACTACTTCTGGATGTGCAGGAATACCCTGCAGTGTTTTAGAAGTTGGTCTCACAATGTTAAATAAACATAGAAGTTTTCTCTATTTGCTGCCTTGAGTACCTCTTTGTTAGGACTTTAATGAGCAAAAGCTTTAGTGGATCTCTCTCTTTTACTAATTCCAGCTCAGGCAATTTGCAAAAGTTATTTCTTTCTGAAGTCAATGTCTAAGATGTTAAATACATGAAAAAAATAAGGATTTTTTAAACCAATGGTTCTATATCTAAGATGTTATTAGAGGATAAATGTTTATACTTATCTGAAAGAAAATGTCAGCTTGTCATTTACTAGGTGGAAGA
Source organism: Urocolius indicus (assembly GCA_013401255.1). Taxonomy (NCBI): domain Eukaryota; kingdom Metazoa; phylum Chordata; class Aves; order Coliiformes; family Coliidae; genus Urocolius; species Urocolius indicus. The sequence continues at coordinate 544,585 of WBNH01010074.1, forward strand.
TGTTATAATAGTTCATTCAGGTGTAGAAGAACATAATATAGGCAAATGTCAAGATAATCTATATTCTTCCCTAGGAAAAACATTTAGCAATGCATTCAGAATTCTTACAGAAGATAAGTGACGTACTTCAGCATCTTATTGCAAAAAGGATGTGTTTCAAAGAAAACCCTGAAGAGGATCTTCACTCATCTTAGTAAAGAACAAAAAGACAAATATTTTATTCCTCCCACTGTTAAATGCATAGAGAGAAAAAGTGACTTTTACCAAAATGAAGAAGTGGATTCAAATCTGAATCTCTTCTACAAACAATCTATCAATTAAAAACACATGAAAGACTTCATCTCCTCATTAGCCAGAAAATCACGTCTCGGAAAAAAGAATTTTTTCTTCTAGTCCTAAACAGTTTTATTTTGCTCATTGTGTTATTGAGCTAGTTCGCTAACTAATGACTTTGTGACTAGAGTAAAGCCCCATATACCATCTCCTGCTTTTTTCAGTTTTGCTTCCTAATGTCCATGGCACAGTGTGTCATCACAGGAGTCATCATAGAACCGTAGGAGTAGTTCTTGTTTCAAAAGACAAAAAAAGACACGGGATAATCTGACTGTGCAAAGTTTGCTTCATGTTATTTTTTGCCTTTTCCTCATGCTGCAGCCACTTGTTACAATTCCTTATGAGGGATTTCATATTGCTATGAAATTTTACCATTACCTGCATTAGAGCAGTAGAGTAAGAAATCAGAAGAATATTATGTCAAACTATTGTTCAAATGTTTTTACACCCTCTATTACATCTAGCCTGACCAAAAAAAAAAAAAAAAATCTTGAAAATAGTACATCTGTTCACACTTTTTAAACAATCAATAAAACTGGGCCTAGTCTGTTGAAGAAATCTCCTCTCCTCCACTATTATCTTTCCAGCTACTGAGTATATCATTTGTTTAGAAGAGTAAGGATGGTGAGACAAGATCTGAATTTAAATGAAGTTAAATTTCTGTAACTTCTTGTTTAAAATTAAGAAAGAGTGATGTTGTTAGCCTGATCATCATTCCAGCATATATTGACTCGAGTTCTGCAGTTTATTTCACACAGTGTGCTAAAAGAGAAGTTGAATGTATGCCACATGGTATTCTTTGCTCACAGAACAAAAGTGTGGGGAGAGAGACAATAGCTTCTCACCACTGGAGAAGCTGCACATAAGTTGACAGAGGTCCCAGCCCTCCAGACTCAAACATGGGAAGAAGTTTTGCTGTTGATATCAGCTCAAGTTGCATTGACCTCACATGAAGAAATACAGTAACAGGACACTAAAGGATATGCAAATATATTGTGAGTTGATACTTTCGTTTAAGCTTAATAATGTTATTGAATTTATGTCTTTTATAACTGGCAACAATATTGTCTTTTCTTCCAAAATCTCATCAAATAATCTTCAGATACAAGTCTTCAATTACTTTCCATCTCACAAAACAATTATGTTTACAAACTAATCCAATGACATTTTACTTTGGTTGCCTACTTAAAGGACTACAAAGATCTGCATAAATACTTACAGAATCTAGTTCCTGTCTCTACTAAATGTAAGGATTTGCATAAAGTCTACAGAGACCTGAACTTTACAAGATTGAAAACCATGGTAAAAAAATTTAAAGCTTAAGGCCATATTTGGTGAGAACAATTTCAAATAAACTTCCCCATGAGTATTTTCTTAATAAAAATCACAATTGCCTTAAAGCGCACTCTGGAATACAAGATATAATAAAAACAAGCAAATACAAAATAATAAATAAGTGTGCCTGCACCATTGTTAACTCACCACTCATTTTTATAAAAGTCTTTCTTCCAGTCTTTCTCTCCTCTGATAAGTGGCACTTTTATATAAAGATTAAAAATTAGTTAAAGTTGTCCAGGTCACAAGCCTTGGCTTTTTTCTGTCTGTAAAGCACCTTGCAAAATTATGGCTTCTGGAAAATAAACAAAGCCTAATAGTGATTCTTGCATTCTTGTCTATTGAGTTATGTTTTCCTCAATATATTCCTGCTTCATGTGAGCATAACAAAAGCAATAAAAAGCCAATATTCTGAGTAAACATTTTAAGAATCTAAATTTTGGTTAATCTAAATTTATTCTTCTTTTATTTCAATGAGTTTCTTAAAAAAGATGATGCTGAAAATATGTTTATTCGTATAATTTTCTTTTTACAAATGAAAACTTATTGTGGGTCAATATTTTGAATTGCCAAAAAAAGTAAAATTCACATGTTCTTTTTCTGAGTGGCTTGAAAGCTGCTTGACAGCATTTTATTACTATGTCGTAAGCCCCTGAAAATGGACATGCTGACAAAATATAAACTGGAGCAGTCTAACTGGCATTGCTCCAATATATTCATCATTTATTAGTGCCATGTCTATGTTTTTCTACTTAATACTCTATATTTTTTTTGTTTGCTTGCAGATACAGATTGCTAATTTCGGTGGATAAAAAAAATAGTGGAACTTCGAAGGTGAATAAATAATGCAAATATTCAGAATTTTTATTAGGATGTCAAATACAATAAATAGCAACCCGGCTTTCTTTGATCTGTGTCTGCAGAGGAGACAGTAAAAAATACATACATTCTGTCACTAAGTAGTTCAGTTTTCCTATATGGATCTCTAAGAAGTTACATCATACAATAAAAGTCTGGAACTTCACCTAGTAGCATAAAGTGCTCCTGACGTTAATAAGATCAAATTTAAACTATAATTTGTATATACTCTGGTTCCTCTTTATTCACAATCATCCTGTTACTCTCACTGTTTCTTGTAGAAATACTTGTGCAGTATTTCTCGTTTTCCAAGTGTTTCTCAGTATATTTCCTTTCCTGAATAATAAAATAATCTCCAGTTTAATAAACAAATAATATTGGAGAAGACTGCAATGTGCTGTCAAGGAGTGGACATCCTTTCTGTAACATCTTTCCATGAGTAAGTATAGCATTATATATGCACTATACAGAAACTTTGTGTGCAAACTTCTAAACGTCTAAATAAGGGCTTCAAATAATAAAAGCATTAAATATTATCATTATATAACAAATATTATATAGGATTTGATAATGAGTTAACATAATCTTTATTTTTATGTTATATTGAATATTAATAGTGATTTTTATTATTACTGTTCTTGCCACTTGTCGTGGTTTCGGCCCATCAGGGAACAGAAGACCACGATTAGCCTCAAGTACCAAAGACCTGAGGGTTGCCAAAGGGCAGGGAGGGCTTAATTGCCGCTTAAGGTGCAGGACAAAACAGACCAGGCTGCTCGGCTTGGGGAAGAAAACAGAAAACAATTTAATACCAACTAAAGCATAAAACCCCAAAACACAAAACCACCGAGTGGTACAAAGATGAAGAGTACAATCAGCCCTGTCAGACCACCTGCTCCCCACCCCTCCCCTCTGCCCAGGCTCAGAGCCCTGATCCCGGGGTTTTTACCTCCGTCCCCCCTGAACGGCCCAGGGGGGCAGGGAGTGGGGGTTTCAGTCAGTCCGTTCCTGGTGGCTTCTGCCGTTTCTCTCACCTCAGGGCAGGTGGCTCCGCACCAGTCCTCCCTGCAAGTCCACACGCTCCGACGCACATTTGTCCCAAAGGTTGCTGCTCCTCTCTGCCTCTCGTGTGGGGCTGCTCTGGGCGCACAGGCTCTCCAGCATGTCCTGTGCCATGACCGCCTCTCCCACACAGTCTCTCGGCCCCCCAGGGCACACTCACCCGGAGCTGCTGCTGCCTCTCAATCCTGACATTGCCCTCCATGGGTTGCAGGAGTACAGCCTGTGTCCTCGCCCCAGGTCGCACAGGGGTCTCTGGTCTGGTGCTCCTCCACCTCTGACTGCTGAGCCCACGCGGCCACCTCCAACTCACACCTCCTGCCTGGCACTTCAAATTCCCGTCCCTAAATAGTGATCGCAGAGGCGCCAGATTGGCCCAGCCAGGCCGGGGGGTGGGTCTGAACCCAGGAGCCCGGGGGAGAGTCCAAAAACTCCTTACCAGGTGTTCACTGCAACCCACTCTCCCTGTTACCAAGCCAAAGCTGCTCCTCGCTAAACCATGACACTGCTATTGGGGACTATATAAAGGATAAGTTAGGCCCAAGGCCCTTTTTTTTCCTTAGTAGGAAGGATGGACGTGTGGAGTAGAACTGCAGTGATAAGTTACTTCATACAATGAGATGCTATTTGCTGACTGGGATTCCTGGGCTTCTGATAACAGAGATGGCTGGTAGAAGTTGTTATGAGAAATCTTAAGCATCAACATTTTTATTATTCTTTCTGATATATACTGACTTTTTTAAACCTTACTATCTTCTATAAAGTGTTACCTTAGCAGTATTTTCTTAATTTCATTAACAGAACACAAAACATTTTCACGTGTGGATTTAAATGAAGAATACATGGTGCATTTGTGGAAAAAAAGCTGTGAAGTATACACCACAAAATTATATGGGGAGTCATCCTGTACTGTAGGTAATTCACTTTCCAATAAGATTACTCACAACTCCAAGATGATCAAGACATGCAGTATCAAGCTTTCAATATAATGCATCTTATTGCAGTACAGGGATGGAGAATAAGGGAATTTATTTGGACTTAAAAGATGTTTTATGTATCATGAAAATTAATCTGCACTGTGGGACTCTTGTTGTCTTGAGTGACAAGGTCAAGTGACTAACATCAGTAAACAATGAAATAGAAGATATATGTTGGACTAAAGAACCATATGTCATTTCACTGGCCCGTTTCAATGTCCAACTTCTGCATGAAAACTCTAGCCTGTTCTGTAATGTCTCCAGAGTATCCTTCCGGCAGATAGTGCTCACTATAAACTTCTCCATGTCCTACATACTACCTACTTTTTTCCAACCACTTTTTCAAACAGCTCAATACAATCTACCAAGAAGGCCCATAAACCAAGCATGCTCTTCAACTAAGACATCGGTTTCAACCAACAATGTCTAAATCTCAAAGGCTTTTCTTCACAAAGGTGATGGTCCTCATTAATCATCCATATATTTATCCAAAATAGTCTCTCACGTGTCTTTGATCATGCCAAATGTAGTCTTTCCTATTTGTATCCTGCTGCAAATAGCAATTTCAAGTCCTAGCTCTTTGGTCAAGTGACTCATGTTCATTGACTGCAATTGGCTCTGCATTCGTTTTACCTCATGTTTAAACTATCATTACTTTTAAAGTCCATTAGAGAAAAAGTCATTCCAATCAGTACCAGTCTTTTTTTGCATTTTACGACTTTTCCATTCATTTTCATTCTTTATCTGCATTTAAGTTATAAGGCCTTGAGTGTAATCATGAACCTAAGTTTTTTTTCTACCTTACTGAGCCTTTAGCAAAATTTCACTTAATATCTGGGTTGAGACCAATGCTGCTTTAAAAATCCCATAAAGACTTCAGAACTTGACTTAGGACAAAACAAATAAGATAAAAGAAACAACAACAACAACAACAAGCCATACCACAAACGTAAGACTACAGGAAAATGTTTTTGTTTACTCCTTTCAGTGGGAAACCTATGGCACAGCAGTAAACAATTTTAAGTTAGTAAAAGGCACACATATCTAAACCACTCTGGAAAGATATATATATGATCCACACATTTGTAAGTGAAATAGTTTTGTTCTCTTTAGTTTTCCATTATTTAGAATCAACAACAATTTGGCCAAGAAACTCTACAAACCAACTATTCAACAAGATAAATGCATACAGATTCTCCCTGGAAATACACAGAGTAAAAGAGGGGTTTTTTAGTAATGCCATTCATCTTCATTTTTAAGATGTTGAAGGCTGGATCAAAACAATCACATGGTGCAGCTCAGCTACATTTGTAAAAAAACTAATACTTAATGTATTAAAGACTAGTCTCTGTGGATCAGTTTAGTTTTAGAGAAAAATGTTAATCTTTATTCAGCAGTCTTTGTTTAACACAAAATGGCATCTAACAGTGCTTTCTATCAGTTTAATTTCAGAAAAGCCTTTCAAGCATTATTATAGCAGGAAAAAGAACTCGTACTAAATGGTGAATACTTTCGATCTAAAGTAAAGCTGATAGTGTATAAAGTTTAGAACATTGTTATCCATTAGGTTCGAAGCTACCAAATGAAGTGTTGGAAATGGCATGATCTGTGTCTGTGAGAATAATCTTCTGTGGGGAATCTGAGCCCTAGCTCTGTATGAACAGAACTCTTTCCACAGAAATATCCAAGAAGATTTCCATCTGTAAAGAAGTTGAGAGCACTCTTCCTCTCCTAGGTACAGAATTGCTATTTTGATATTGTTGCACTTACTGTTCACTTAATGTCACTTAAGGTGACTGTATTCTATAACTGTCAGTAAGTTTTAAAGATCATACATTTATGGCCAACTGTACTTTTCTCACCATTCTTCAGTGATTTTACTGAATTAATGTCTGAAAAAAAAAGAAATTTGCTGCTTCTTCTGGAGAATTGATGCTAAAATGCCCATAAAACTTTTCAATATTTTTGTTGCTAGAAGAAAAAATTAGATCAAAGGATAAATTTAATGGCATTCAAAAACATAATCATCGCAGATGACCTAATCTTCAAATCTACTTGTATATTCTGATCATCTGCACTGCTTTTACATTATTGTTTGGAATTCACAGGATATGTTCACCTTCTTTTTTAAAGCTTTAAGTGTAATTAAATAAAACACAGTGTATTATGGTACATATTTATAACTAGGTATCAGAAATCTCACTACAGACTTCCTTCCTATGCACATGGTGTAATATGCTTCTGTGACCTCCTGAAAATTAGAACTGAAAAAGCAGATAAAGCTTTACTAACCTCTGGTCTGAAAAGCTTCAACAAGTGCACAAAAATAATATTGACCCTGTTGCCCTCAACATAATATAGTTTTGTGATCCCTATGAAATCTTTGGACAGCATTCTGAGGGTTGGCTTGCCAGCAGGGGGAGGAGAAATGACCATCATATCTTCTTAGTTATTTGATAATGTTGTTTAATTATTACTTGCTTAAAGTTCTATTACACAGGCCTTCATGAGGAGGAATACTAACTTACAAGTGAACTTTTTGTGTAGAAGATATAAAAAATTGGTCCCTGAATTTTCCATTCTGTGAGTAGATTGTCTTACCTTCTAACACTTGCCAGCAGCAGTGTGTGGCCAGTCACATCCGGCCCTGTTTTAGCAAGCCTTGTGGGGAGCAAGTCCAGAGAAATGATCCTTCTTTTCTATTTGGCACCTGTGTGATGAGATCTGGAGTGTGGTATCTAGTTTAGCGCTCCCTGGGAGAAGAAAGACATTGACATATTGGAGCAAGTCCAGTAGAGGCCCAGGATGGCTGGGGGTTAAAGCACAGGATGTGTGCACAGTGGCTGAGACAACTTCTCTGTTCAACAGGGAAAGAAGAGGTTAAGGGGAAATCTTACTGCTGTCAGTAACTACTTGATCAGAGGATATAGAGAGGATGAAGCTAGATTCTGCTTAAAAGTACATAGTGAATCAACATGAGACAATGGCCACAAACTTGAACACAGGAAAGACGGATAAGATATTAGGATTTTTCTATTGTACCACGTTGAGGGACAGACTCTGGAATAGGTACTGAGAGAAGCAGTGGGGTTTCTATCCTTTGAGGTGTTCAAGACATCTGGACACGTTTCAGAGCCTTCTGATCAGATTAGCCCTGCTTTGAATTTGCAGGAGAGGTTTGGACTGGATGACCTCTGGATATGCTTTCCAACATGAGTTATTTTGTGATTCTGTCATTCTGTGAACTACATATCAGACAATTTATTTTTTTATGTGAAAGAGGAGCACTGTGTCTAAATTTCTGTAGGAACTAAAAGTTGATATCTTTCACCATTTGCTGTCTCAGTGCTGTTAGCATATCTAGGTTTTTTTTTTTTAAGTTACTGTTTTGTAGTGGGTGGAATTTTGATTTAAATGAATTAAGAGATTACAGACACCATTCAACATCACGGTCTTGACGAATTTATAATTAAATGAGATTATAAAAGGTTCTATCTTCTGCCTTAGGCTTTTCAAGACAACAATAATACTCTTCTTCAAAGACTTTCAAAGGCAGTTTCCAAGACTTCACATTTTGTTTACTGCTCTTTGAAAGCTGTGCAACATCATTATTTTCCATTCAAATTTCACTTTGTAGGATTTCATCAAAAAACCAGAGAGAGCTCTTCCCTGTTGTTCACCATCAAGCAAGATAAATGCCAAACATGCCGCCTCAATATTAATGTGTTCAGCAACACTTGGAGAGTTCTTTCACAAAGCAGGAAAAAAGAGATTACATTAGAAATGCAATTATCCCATATGCCTGTATGTCAAACAATTAAAGCACTCACAACCATTGATAACCAGCAACTAAACCTGACCCTTGCAAAGTGTTATAGCTGAAAGTAAATAAAGACCAAGAAGAACGACACCACAGATGCATAAAGTGTCAGTGTGGGCTGAAAAATGTACCCAGATTTTGTTTGACACTGGAAGTTGAACTGGAACCTGGCCAGGTATTTAACAACTATGGTTCATTTTCAGATTTTGATGGTATTTTAAACAACCTCTTTGTTTTAAGCTGTGCTCATATATGCAATATATTCTAGATTACAGTCTATGCAAGTAATCTGTAATTTTTTCTGACTTTGAAATTGACTCCATATAGTTTGATTTTTGGGCCAAAGCTTGAACAGTTTTTTTCAAATTAAAAATATGATGTTCACTTACCAGGTAATTTTTTTGGAAATTCTTTCAATCCTAGTAAGCACTCTTCTTCTGAGCATTTCATCTAGTTAAATGGTAAATCACCAACTGTGAATATCTCCCATTAGGTTCTCAGTTGCTCAAAGGCTACCTATTAGAAACAGAGCCAGCATAAAAGGTTGTTTCTTGCTACATAAAAGAAATAAACTATCAAGTTATTTTTTAACTACCAGTGGTATTCAGAGAGGCAATTCTGCAAGGCATGTACTTAGAAAATGTGAAAATCAGGTCTCTAGGACTGTGTTTTGCAGTTTCTTTCAGTGTTATCATTAATTTTGCCTGCCTTTGATACTGTGGAATCACTGAAGCTGACATCAAAGCCATCTTCCTTGTCCCCTCGGGAGGTTATACCAAAAGCAGGGTATCATACTAAAGGCAATAAGCATAGGATCAGTGATATATTCCCTGAGACAGTGGAAATATTCTAAATAAATATATGTCTAAAGGGAAATATAGGCAATTAAATGAGTGAATTATGCATTTGAACATACACTTTGCTTCACCAAAATAAATATGCTGTTGATAACTTTCAGGTGTAATTAAAATTTTATATCTGTGATATTTTAGACCATCTATTCACAGAAACTCCTGGTGAAAGTATTCTTCTTTTGTAGTGATGACTGCAGTTATAAAAGAAGTTCTTCAGTCTTTGCTGTTATTTTTCCTTTTAACTTTTCATAGAAAGTTAGAATCACAGTTCCATTTAACAAGAGGTTTTCCATTTGACATTTAATTTGTTTTGGAATATACCTTGAAAATTTCAGAATTTTCCAGAAAATGAAATTGAAGTTAAAAATATCTTGAACTGTTAATGTTTCATTCTAATTTGACATCACATTATAATATATACCAACTATAAGTCAAAACACAGGGTCATTCTAAGACCTGATATCAAATCATTTAATTCCAAAAATCATAAAAATTTTCTTTTTTTCATGATACATCTGAGAATAATCAGTACAATATTCAATGAGACTGCATTTACTATTTTCTTCCCTAGCAGATGTCAGAAGTATGCTAGGGCTTAGATCCTATATATACACCATACATGTATTGATCACATTTTTTAGATATAAGTTTTAGATATAAGAAATAAGTTTTAGAGATAAGAAATAATTTCTGTCACAGAAATTATTAATATAGTAGCACTTAATAGTATTTCTGGGTCATGCAATACCAGTTGAGTGATATCTAAAACTACATGCTTCAGACTGTTTTCCTATAAGAACTAGCTTCAAAGTAAATGAAAAATCAGGAGCTATGTATTATGCTATGTATTATGAATGACATGATAAGAAATGATTCTGACATTTAACTTTTCTGCTATTTATTTATTTGTATCTTTATTTATTTTGCTGCTTTATTTATTTATTAGGGACACCCTGGGTAATTTTTATAAATTATTTTGTGTATGTTAGAGGAAAAAAAAAACAGAAAAACCCCAACTTTCCACATTTTTCCCATGTTGATGGATTTTGAAATACACTTCTGAATAGCAAAATTTTTATTTATGGTAGTTGATCATTCTTCAACATCTTTGACATACCTATGTCATGTCAGAACAGCATATATGTTCCTACAGTTCAAAGAAAATAAAACATTTGTATAAGAGCTCTCTAAATGAGATGGAGGCTTTTACTGCTTGCTCACATGTTTAAGGTTCATCAATGCCATATTATGCCTTTAGGAATGTAATATAGCCCTTAGCTTGTTTTTGAATCAGTCTAAGGTTTCTCTTTCTCATTTCTCTTTATAGTTTCAAGGATTGGGGCTATGTTAAATTATTTAGATGCAATACTCATCAAAGAGGTAGCTGAGATTTTTACTTAGCTATTCCGACAACTACTTGACAAAGACAATTTGTTGACAGCATTCATTTTTAATTCAGTGTCAGCTGAGTGTTACCTTTAAAGTCAAATGTTAGGATGATGAATCAGGAAAAAAAAAATCTTGTACTAAATGAATGAAATTGTTAAAAAATGGAAGAGAAGACTAGATGATCTTTCAAGGTTCCTTCCAACCCTTAAGATTCTGTGATTCTGTGATCAGCATCAATTTCACTTCTTCGGTTCTAAAGTTTAACTTCATTATCTATCAATTATTGGGAATCACAAATTGTACTAAGATAATTACCTTTTTACCTTTTCTCTTATTTGCTACCAATAATTGCGAATCACTGAGTATGGAAACATATATGCTAATAAAATTTGTCACAACTGCTAATTATAATATTAGTTTGAAAGATTGAAAATTCATTTATGTGCACAACTCTTCTCATTTACAAAATGCATTTTTGTCTTAGAAAACATGGCTATATTAAGGGTACAAATGAAGGTACACAGCTTCATGTGGTTTTAATTTTGCACATGAATGTATTTCAAGCACTACAACTGGATCGCGCCCACTTGAAAGTCACTTTCTCCTCCAGAAAATGTCTCTAGAGTTACCAGAATGTATTATGTTGACGGAGTTAATTGCCATATTCTAATTAAATTGATAGAGAGGTGCTTAGATCAATTAAATATAGTGCATTGTAAGGTGCATTCTAACTGCATTGACACCAAGCTTATAGGAACAGTTTATTTTTTGCAGTTGATTTTTTACAGGTTCACAAACATCCACTTTCTTTTTTCTTGACTCCCTAGTTATAAGCAGAACTCCTAGGGAGCTTAAGCTTTAGAATCTCCAAAATTTTGTCTCCATTTTTCAGGGATAGAAGTTATAGACTAAAGAAAAATCATTCCTTCAGAAAGGCTTTCATTGGAGAATATTGTATTACCATCTGGGGAGGCCTGGAGGCAGAGTAGGAAAGAACAGTATTTCCAGTAGGAACATTGATGAGACAGACTGCTTTTTCTGCCTCTTAGCAAAGTTAAATATAAACAGCAAGTTTTCTAGACTTTCCTTTTATTTTCAGTGCATTAATCTCTCATAGAATTTTGAAATAATGCCAAGGGAATGAAAATACAGACCGAGATGTCTTAGTCTTTCAGTGTGTTCCCTGCTCTTTAAGGTGCACAAAGGAGTATCACAAAGCATTTTTCAAATCAAATCATGATGGGGTATCCCTTCTCCTCCACGAAACATTGGCACATGGAAAAAGCAGGCAGCCATAGAGACAAAGTGTGCATTATCCCAGTGGGCTGTTCAGGGATGTTATGCACAATGACATCCCATCTGTGAGTACCAAACGGTCTCACGCAGGACCAATGCTCACCCAAGTGGGTGGATATTCTGAGTATGAGGATGAGTGAAATTTTCAGCAACTAAAGAAATTTTTGACCAAAATCTGTAAGTGACATACCAACAACAACAAAAAAAAGCTTGCCTCACTCGAGTTTCTTTTTGGGGATCTTTGACATACTACTCTTAATTGCCTTGCAGTTGTGTAACTGTAATCACCTTTGGAGAGAAAAGTCAGAAGAAAATACAAAGATGGTCTTAGCAGACAGGGGTAAAGGTGAAGCAAGATTCTCTTTAGGATTCATCAAGAAGAAAGAATCTGAAGCTTTTTTTCCTATTTTTTGTAGACTCTTCCCTTTTTTCCTTTCCCTTTCTTCTAGGAAGTTATTAGTTTTTCTAATACAACTGAGTAAATGTAAAGAAATGCTGTAGGTCTTTTTTGAGAGGAAGAAAAATTAAAATTACTTGTGGAGGAGAAAGAAATAAGAACATTGTCATGGACTTCAGTGCATTCCACAAATATCACTACAAATATGTACATTCTATTAGCTTTAATTTACATCATCTCTTCAGACATTTTTCTTTGATCATGTTGCAGTAGCAAGAAAGAACTACATTTTATTATTAATGACATTGCCATCTAAACCAAGTATTGACCTAACATTTTAATTGTCAACTACAGTTGTAAACTACAGTTTGAAAACACGAAAGGAAAAAAAAATCTCAAGGAATGTTCTAGATTCTACAAGTAGACAGATCTATAAAATAAATTAGTTCATCTTCTGAACTATCACTGAAGTGGGTTAAAAATCAACTGAGAATATAAGCTTCTGCAACACACTTCTTTATCTACCTTGATGTTAAAGAGTTTTTGTACAAGGCCTTTAAAGCCTTCAGTGTTTTGAGAGAACAAACAGATTTTCAGCTGTAAGGAAGATAAGTTCTCCTAGCAGTGTTTTTGTCTCTCCCTAGTGTACTACTGGTTGAAGGTCTTTAAGTTTGCTGTCCACTAGAGGCTTATATTTAAAGTGAAAGAAGATGACATTTAACTGAAATAAAAACTGATATAAAGTTTTAGATGAATAAGTAATGTTAGAGATGTAATATTTATAGTGTTTATCCAAACACTATTTTTGTCTTTCTGATACATTGTTAAGTAAAAAAGGAGGGGGAAGGAGGAAAAAAAGCTAGACATAGAACTGATGAACATGAGTTTTGCTGTTGAAAGAGTTTACAAGCAAGATCTTTTATTTCAGAAACCCATATTCTATTACCTTCTTAGATTATTTTATTACTTTTGGTTTTTCTTCAGTATGCAAGATGGTCCTGACAAAATACTTTTACCTAGATTCAATATGGAGAAAGACTTTGAATGATCACAGATCCCAAAAGGGATTGCAGAAAGAGCAGGAAATAAAGTTTGGCCTTCACCTTTATTCTGCAAGACGAAAATGTACTTCTGTATAGAATTAGATCAGTAGTCCTCTATGTTTATCAGTGTGCCCAAACCCACAACTTATTTAAAGTAAGATAATGTAGTCCAAATCTGTCAGTCATTAGAAAACAGCAATTTAATTCTTCATAATCACTTTTTCCTGTGATGTGGGAATCCAAGTAACTTGGATTTGACGATGAGATGTTTTAACCTTTTCGAACCTGAGCATACTTGTCCTAGGACTAGGTTCTGATATTGGTTACGTTTCCACAAGCACTGAAATAGCTTCATAGGAGCTTGTCTTTTGTAATGCCATAACTGAAAGACAGTCTCCTTCAGTGTCCTTTGTCGTGTGGTGTTTATCAACATCCTTGTTAGTGTCAACTGTGTTTTCATTGTTCCCCATCTCATTCTCTTTTTTCTGATAGTCTAGTATTGACTCCTGATCCCTTGGCTCAGAGCCCGTCTCTATTAAGCCTTGTCCAGTTGAGTGCAATGTACTTGTACCTCTTCCTGGCAGGCATTCAAATACATCATTAGTTTTCTGAAGATGAATTCTGCTCCTACTAAAGCACTTCCATACCTCATAGTCATGACATTTCGTGATCTGGGTATGGCTTCCCTCTCACCTGTGCATTATATTTCAGCTCCTGGATTAATGTTTCTTTCCAGAAAGTATATTTTATCCTATTATTAGATGAATCTATGAACCATTCTTTCTATGAGGCTTGTTTGATGTTCTGCTTTTTATTTGGGTAATGATTTTGCATTTGATTAACAGCTTGGCAGGAGAGAACAGACATTTTATCTCCTGTATATGGAAAAATCATTAAAAACAAATACGGAAGGAGGCAGTGGTACTGCTAGTTTGTGGAAGATTCTTTGTGTGCTTCTGCTTTTAAAGATTATTATTTTTACTATACTTGCCACTTGGCAATGCCTACTTAAAAATTATTGGAATTTGCTATGATCATGAAAGTCAGCAATAAATTAGTGTATCAGAGAAGTTTTTGTGCTCACTTGTTGTACTTGGCCTGACTGGGATGAAGCCTATATAGTGCTATGCTTTGTATTTGTGGTTAAAACAGTGCTTCAGCATCAGGGCCTTCTCTTTTTCCTCTCTGCCACAAGAAAGCATGCTGTCTAGAATAGGTGAGAGGTTAGGAGGGGACAGAACTAGGACAGCTGGCTCAAACTGACCAAAGGGATATTCCATGCCATATAATAGCGTCGTCTGCAATAAGATCTCACGAAAGAAAGAGGGGACATTTATGGTTATGGATGTTGTCTCCCCAAGAAACAGCTGGCTGCACATGCTGAGGCCCTGCTTCCCAGGATATGGCTGGACATCTGTAGTGAATGTTCTTTTTGCTTTGCTTGTGTGCATAGCTTTTTCTTTCCATGTTAAACTATTTTCATCTCAATCCACAAGTCTTCTCTTCTTCTATCTGCTTTCTCCCTATTCCGCAGAAGAGGGTAGTGAACAAGAACTAGGGTGGGTTTTGGCTGCTGGCCATGCTTAACCTGCCATAACTATTTCTCCCAGCCTCTTGAAACTGGTGTAGAAATACAGAGATCCTTCAAAGACTTTTCCTAGAAGAGTTTAAAAAAAAAATAGAATCGTTATCTCTATTTTTTACTTCTGATGCTAGAAACAAACTATTACTAGAAAACAAGCATTTTAGCTTTCATGCTTTCTTGTTAAATTGCTTTGCACTAGGTTGGGATGGGAGAGTGAGGTGAGAGAAAGATGGTGCAGGGCTCTTTCTGAATCTCTCTAAGAAAGGCTTCACAACAAATGGCTTAGTGGTGTTAGGGCATGAAAACACTTGGGAAGGGCTGTCTCACCAGTATGTGGATTGTTGGAAGCAGCAGAGTTACAGATGAAGCCAAACCACCTGCATTGCCCATGGGAGTATGCAGTGAGAGCACCTGTGCTCCATAAGTGAAGGGTTAAACTCCCCGATAACTCCCCCGGCCACCTGGGGAGTTGTGCCCATAGCCCTGTGTGTGAGTGAAGAGAAAACTTTTGGCTGTCCTAAACTATGTAAGTGACTAATTATCATGGCTTATCTGTTGTATTATTGATATCAATCTTGATGCATAATTAACTCATTACTGGTTAATAACATCATTAATGAATCAATGAACCGCTTTGCTTTGGTTTAAACTAAATGAACTCAGCAGCTTTTCACTATGACAGTTCACTAGAGAAAGCTCTCAGATTTGTATACAAAGTCTTCATTAGTGCCATTTCTTCGCTTTGTTCTACTTCTTATATGTTGGATTTGGGATAGCTTTTCTCTTTAGCACTTCTTTCAGTTCCATATTGCATGCTCCATACCTAAAACCACGTAATTTCATCAGACATTATTGAAATATAAGATTTATACACTATGTGAGTAAATACACAATTAATAAACCTTCATGTGTTTGACATCACTTTCAAAGAAGTCAAAGGTGTGAGATTTCCTGTCAATTACCTTCTGCTAACCTCATAGGGTTTGTTTAACTGATATTGGTGCTTAGTAACAATGGCAAGTATTTCTCTTTCTTCCAATACACATATTGATGCCTAATGTCTCCAATGCCTCAAATGAGACAGTTTTCCTCTTTAGTAATCCATTTAATTCTGTCATAATGAAGACGTTAAAATTATCATCTAAGCTACACAAAATAATGTGGTCAGGTGACTAGTATAAGGGGAAGGAAGCGTTAGCAACTCACAGGTACTGAAAAATCTCGCTTAATGTAGTGGATATAGGCACAGTAGAATTTTGTGCACACTACTAAACAAGACCAAAAAAAAAGAAGAAGAAAAAATAAGAGGATGTAATAAATAGAGAATTAGAAAAGAAAAAGGTAGCAAAACACGAGTATTACATTCAGGTAGAATGCGTTACTGGAGGTGGTTATACCAGCTGTGCTCCCACCTATGACTAATTCTGCTCAGTGAAGCTGTGAGCCAGGTCAATGCAGCCAAATCAGATCCTGGTGTTGCAGGAGATGGTGAAAGTACCAGTCACAGTGTTATAATTTTCCTTTCTACTTTGGTCATCTGCAATATTTTACTTTTCCTTTGTTTCTCTCTTTGAAGGAACCAAATGAGATTAAGGATTTGAATCCTGTCATTATTTTACCCACCATTTAAGTCTCCTTCTCTATGGATTTGTTTTAGTCCACTGATTTCCAATTCTATTCTCCTTTGCTAGTAATGGATGATCATAATGCAGTCCTTTGTGATGCCAGTGCATTTTTTGTATGAGAGAATCTAGACTTTTTGTCCTTCATTTCAGAAATCAGTTTACACAAAAGGATGAAATTTGCCAAAGTCTTAAAAGTACAGGCAATGATTCCAATGGTTCCTAAGCAACTTAGACATATTTCAAAATATTACCCACGATGATTAAGTTACAAGGGATTTGGCATACACCAAGCATATCTGTCTGACACTCTTTCAATTGGTTAATATTATTGGACAGTATCCTGTATTTAAAAGGGAAGTTTGAGTAAAGGAATAAAGGGCAGTATATAAAAATATTGCTACCTGATAATAAATGGCCTAATAATTTTTATATATATATATACACACACACACAAAGGAAGAGTTTGTTTATGTAGTTTTTTTTTCTCTTTTCTGATTGAATCATTCCCAAAAGAAGACTCAGCCACAAATACTTTTCTTGACCTAGCTCCTCTGTGTGCTTGTTATATGATGTATGAGTACATTTATTGAAATAAAGAAAAAAAATCACAATACTGTTGTTCTTTAACATTGCAAACAACTTGTGAACTGGGTAATGTCAGTTGGCAACGAGGCCCAGATCTGTAAAGTTAGATCATCTGTCTGTTAGCTTGATATTTTGTAAAAGTTAATGTAATTTCTCCTACCTTTCTCCCAGTCATTTAATATGTTATTTGCAAATGGCTAAATGACTTTGAAGTAATTAAAATGTAAATTAAGACAAGTACTATCTCTGATGGAGAGAACCAGAGGGCTACTGAGTAAGTGGAGTTTTTTGTCCTTCTTTAGAGCTGCAATTTTTTAGAACTTGTATCAGTCTGCTTTTCTGAACAGAGTAAGTTTTGTGATTAGCACTGATGGCACTAAACACATCAAGGTGATAGAAGTCAGTTAAGGAATCTAATTCAGTAAGTTCATTCAGTTATAATCCAGATGTATCAACTTTCACATTAAAATTATAATTTACATAATTTTCAGTTTGGTAATTTCATGTTTTGAATGAGTCATATTTTAATTAGTCTGAAGTCAGCCTACCAAACTGTAACAAAATTTGTGCCAAGTTGAAAAGTGATTACAGAATAGCTATAGTGCATTGCTTATCTCTTTAGAAATGATTACATATAAGGACTCACACACAACTTAATATTAATATAGCTACCAAGAAGCCTGCCTGTGACTCTAAAAACCCCAAAATGCTCAGAACCCTTATGGCTGTGCTGTATGAGAAAGTATAGGGGCACCAAAGGAGTGGATCTAATTGGTACAAGGACTTGCAGTAAGGAGCTGATGCCGGTAACCTACCTGTCTTGGAAGGATTTACTATGGACCAGATATAACCTGGTTCAACCTGACTCCATCCATTAGCAAGTTAAGTGCAGGAACCGTGATCTTAGGTTGCATCTTGTGGTAAAGCAGAGAAGACAAAAAAATTCACTGCAAAACCACAGAGATCTGAGCTTAAGCTCTCCTGCAGCAACACCCTTGAGATCTCAATAACTCCATGAGTAACCAGGTTTCTAGGTCCTAGCAGACATTTTTCAAGCTGCATTGTGAAAGCCAGAGAACAGGTGCTGCAGATCCCTGAAGGCCTCACAGGCCCTGTCAGATGCTACTCAAAAATATGACAGAACTTATCCAGCATACAAGACTTTGCTGTCCTCATATGCTTTTGCAAAATCTGCTTGATTTTATAGTTATCATTGGGAGTTTGGGGAGTGATGGCATTGAAAATATTGCCAAGTTTTTAATTGTTTTCATTCTAATGTTCTGTCTTCAGCTATGCAAAACTCCCAGGAGTCAGCCATATTTCAGAAAAGGTTGGCTGGCATATGCTTGCTATTAAGCACAAGTGGATGCTAGTAAAATTACCTATATATCTGTTAGACATGTGTTTAACGACCTTCCTAATGTAGAATTTCAGAGGTTTAGAGTAATTTTTATGATAATAAAATACAGTGACACTTACTTTGTTTTACGGGTATTTACAAGACTTTATCAAAATCAACGCTTTCAAATCTGCCTTAACTGTGCTGATATAAAAGTTAAACTTTCCATATTATTCATATGACATTTTTAGCAATCAGAAAACCTCTATTAGTGATTAGACTATAATTTAGATATCTACATGTGTCCTTTCTTGTCTGAGAATTACAGAATTTATGTTTGGATAGCTAATCTACACAGTCCAAATTAATGAGCACTGTTGAAAAATGAGAGAATGATCACAACATTCCATAAATTGCTTTTTTTTCTCATCAAAGCAGTACATGCATGAATTATTTTCCATGACTTGAGACCTGAAAGTCACTTTGCATCTGATTGTTCTTAGTTTAAAGACAAATCAATGCACTGTAGCAATGAATATCAGTCTAATAAAATATGTATGTGTCTTTCTGTGTGTAAGTAAACTTTTCCATCCTGGAAATAACAATAAATGTTCAAAATACAGCTATTGACAGCAGTTATTATTCAGTAGCCTAAAGTATAAAGTTCTCAAAAAAATTATGCATCTACTCAGCTCTTCATTGTTTTTCTTAAAGCAGCTCATGACAGAACTTTAAATAACTAAAGGCAATTTTCTGAAAATACTGTCTGGGAGGTGAGGTGAGAGTAAGGGCAGTAAGCATATAACAAGTTAGCAGACATTTCCAGGTTTCCTTTCACAACATAATAATAGTAATTTATACCAGGCAGAATGAGTTTTAATTGAACATCTTTCAAGCTGCAGTACATGGAGTAGTTTGGATTAATGTTAGCAAATGTGGAGAGCTTAATGTTCACTTTCAGAGAGTGCAATAACTTTCTGTTTTATCAACATGCCAGACTGGAGCTTAAAGCATATTTGGCATATTTACATATTCATACTACACTGTTACTGTGCAGATTCTGCAATGTCACATTGGAACTACATGGTGAGGAAATGCGAAAGTAAGTCAGCATTATGGCTGTTCAGAATAGTTTCCCAGTTGTTTTTATTTACAGGTGGCTTCTTAGGCAAACTAACTTTTTTGCCCTCACAGAATGTTATGTTTTGGTTGGAACAGTTTTGTTTCAGGTCTATATTTTCTGTATATAAAGTAAATTGTTGCGTGATTTGCAACTGCTAGTTTCTCCATGCCCTTCAAGTTGGTAAGTTACAGGTGAATAGAGAGAAAAGAAAAAATACTTAGGTTCAATGCTTGGAGTTTCGGAGATATTAATTCCAATAGACATGCTGAAACCACAGATACCTGAATGGCAAGGTACTTATTGCAGAGATGCAGCCTATAGCTAAACCAGCCTTATTCATTCTAGTTCATTTATAAAGTCTCAGCTTCTATGGTCATTAAGTCGCCATCTTTTTCCAACGAAAATCGCTGTTCCAGGATCCATGTTATACTTAGACTATTTGCTCATTGACACATGAGTGTTGTGATTTATTTAAACGCCATCCTTTGATTTGTTTTCAGTGAACACATAGTGAAATGTATTACTGCCATCCTTACACTTATATAAAAGCACAGAGAAAAAAGTACACACATGCGTGTGTGTGTATTTATTTATGGTTAGAGATAGAGAGTTCATGGAGTGTGTCAAGAAAAAAAACTTGTAAATATACAAGATCAGTATAGTATCTTACCTTCAATCAAAGAAATATGTTAATTAGAATTGCAATAGGCATGACTTCTTGATTCTGGGAAGTGCAGTACATAGGAAAGCAATATGGCCTCTTGCCCTGTTAGTTAAAGCCAAAAATATATTGTTCAGAGGAAGCAATGGTTCTGCACTATGATTTGTTTTGCTTTCGCTTTGTCAGCTTCCTGCTTCATTCTTTGTGTAAAGTGTGTGAGAATATGTCTCATGGACACCTTTGTACTGCTGAGTGGAAACATAAAGGTGAGCACAGATGTGCTTAGTGTTGATTAATCTGCATTTGAGTGGACAAACATAACTCTGTAGTTCTCTCAATAACCACATCATTTTTATAGTACTAAACCTACCATTATACATCCCTGGTTTGTTACGTGATTTAATGTGAACACTCCTTGGAAGAATGAATATGTAGTTATCATTTTAAATTGTGGAAGAACCAAATGCCTTTATTTCAGTCTAGAATTCCTGCTTTTATTTCTTCCTACTATAAAATGTTAAGAGTAGAAAATATTACTGTTAATCCTCTTCTGATTTCAAAAGTTATGTGACAGTGAATGCAATTAATCCATTTTCTCATTACTACTCCTGAGAAGATATGCACAGGCATGAACAAGCAACAGCTTTGACTTGATAAAATAATATTTTAAACTCAGTTTATGAAACTTTAAAGTAATGATTCAGAGTTTTAAAAAAGTCTATCAAGTGCCTTTAGTTTCCGTGCTTCTCTAGCTTTAGTATTAATATACCGTTAGAATAACTCTGTCAGATTAAAAAAAGTAAATACAGGTGTATGATTAATTTTTGTTCATTTTGATCACATCATGCCGTATCAGACCACAATAACATAACACAAAGTGACAAAAACACAATTTAATCTGAAATTTGTTAGTGGTTGGGTGTGATTAAGTGAAACTATGTTATTCACTTACAGCCAGAAGTATGAACTTTTGGAATGAAAATGAAATTACTTGAAACTTCAGAACTCTCTTCCCTTTCTCTTGTTTCTCTTCTTTTTTTCAGAGGTAAATATGAATATGGTGGTGTTATTTGGAAAACCTTCCATGGGAGACCCAAGTCACCCTGGAGAGAAGAGTTTGGACAGGAAAAGAACAAGGGAAATAGGAGACTGCATTGTTGTTTGTCAAAAACACTTTGCTCTGTATGCTGCAAAAAGCTTCCTAAAGATGATTACATTAAGAGTAGCTAAGCTTATAGTTTGGTTTTATACTTCTCATGATTTTTAAGCTGCAGAGTTTGATAGCAATGACCATCTGTGGTATTCAAAGACCATTAATTTTATTGTGGATATATATATACGCAGGTACTGATGACTTACAGAAGGTGACTGTAGCCTAAGTTAGAAAGATTGAGTTTTCAAGTGTGTTTAGATGTCTGAAGATGTGCTCTCATAAATTCCACTTTACTGAGGCAAGTAAGTTTACAATAGTTGAGTTACTGAATCTATAATCAACAGAAAGAAACAGCAGCTCCTGGGTGCCAAACTATCCTGAGTCATGACCTGGGCATGGCTCTTATGGCTCTTTTCCTAACAAGAAATGGTGGAGCCTATAGTGGTAAGAGTAATCACTTGGAGATTTTGGTCAAGTGCCTCAAGTTGAGCAAATCGATTCAGAACTGTTTGCATGCTTTGGCACTTTGAACTAGGCTCAGGATTAGTTTCAGTTGTCCAGACAAAAAAAAGGCTGATGTGTACATGCCAACACCAGATCCTTCCATCCTTTCAGAATGGTTTGTAGTCTCTTGCAACTCTTTCCTTCTTGTTGTCTATTCCTATTTTCATGTATCATTAGGATTATCAAGCATTAAAACAGATTGCCCAGGGAAGTCATTCAATATCTCTGGAGATATTAAAAAGATGTGTAGATGTGGAGCTTAGGGACACAGTTTAGTGGTAGACATAGCAGCGCTGGGTTGGCAGGTGGATTTGATGATCTTGAGGGTCTTTTCCAAACTAAATGATCCTGTGATTCTATTAAGTCTGCAGTAAAAGGAGAAGTGTACATATGTCTATGTATTCTTTCCTATTCTTAACTTGCTGCAGTCAGTAATGTTGACACTAAAATAGGCTGCAGTGAATTACTTTCTTCGCTGCTGAGAAAGAGTCGAAACCTGAAAGTAATGGATACTTTTTACCAGACACAGAGTAAAGCTATTTGAGGTGCTTATTCCATGGAGGATGAAATACAACATACTGCTATTCTGGATGCGATTTCTCAATGGCAACAATTATAATTGTCCAAGGTAAATATTTTATCCTGTGAGCCATGGCCTGGAGCCATAACTGAAGCAGGCATACTTTTTGCTCTCTCAGTGGTATTTCATAACAGATAATAATATACAATATATGTTTCACAGATTAAGTTATGGGACTGCTAACAATCTGCTCTTAATTCTCATGTGAGCATTTGCAAAAGACACCCAATAGTTTCTAGGTTATTTTTCTAAAATCTGTGTTTCTGATATGTAGCAGTTTCTTTTGACTGTAGTGGGATTTATAAAGCTAAATTTCTCTCTATTGCTTTGAAAATTTATGGGCAGATGTTATGCAGCAGGGAGAAAACAAAGCTGTCACTGGCCTAAGGAGTTTTCATGAATGGTGTGGTGTGGATGACAGGTTTAAATATCTGAAGAAAATGGTAGATTACTTTTTTTCTGACACCAATTCGACTGTGTCACCTTTATTCATCTGTACTATTCCCTAGTAAGGTTTTAATACACAGGTATTACTCATAACTGTTCTTTTCCCTCTCTCATAATATTTACATGGACAAGTGTCACAGAAATAATTTTCAGTCTTTTGACGACATTGCTTGCTAGGAGTTACCCAGCCAGAGTCCTCAACTCTTTTTCATTCATTAATTTAAATTACCGTGGACTCTCAAACATTATTTTCTGTCTATTCCAGGAGTCATAGTCACCAGGGATAACCTAGATATTTCTTAGATTTCGCCAACATCCTTTGTGACTTTTTAAGCAATAATGATCAAGGTTCAGGTCACTACCTAAGGATTAATGATTCATTGAAAAGTACTGAAGCAGAAGGCATAGCTGGAAACCATTATCTCCAGGTATTCACTGGTCCTTTTGCAAAATAAGTCAATTCCCCACTCCTCCACCCCTAAAACAGGCCAAGCCCAAAAAACACAGCAGAAGCACAACAGACAAAGATAGTAATTTTAAAATATTGCTTGAAATAAAGCTAAGTTTGAAAAATTATAAAGAGCTAATACACCGTATATAAGTTTGGTTAGCAATCCATCCATCTTAACATGTTTCACTAATATTAGTTATTAATACCTTTGCACCAGATGTGCATTAAATACACACTTTGCGCATAAACACCATCTGGAAAAGTGTGGGTAGAAATGAAGCAGAAAGCAGCTTCTACAAAAGAAACATAATAGAAGAAATAGGAACTTTTTATCTCTAAATTGACATTATTTTCCTCTTTTTTTCTTTGCAGCATAAACTAGGGAGCATCAGAACACAGAAAATCCACTGTGATAACATTTTAATGGAAAAAAAAATCCAAGACAGTTGAAAGGGAAGGTTTTCATTTCTTTTACTTGCAAAAGTCAAGTCAATTTATTTCCATAAAACATCTTTCTTGAAAAGTACCTCAAAATTGCCCATAGTGAAATCTAAAATAATGAGATGACATTCACAGAAACAGCTTCAGTGAATTTTATAAAGATAGCAAGACAAAGTGAATGATATTGGACCCACTTGTTCACAGCATGAACATGAATTTTCCAATAACACTGAAGGTAAGCTCAGATTTGCACTGTGAATCCTTTTTCTGTAGCCCCAACTGGAGAAAACAAAAGTTTCAGTCCTATTTAAGATTAGCTGTTGTTTTTTATTGGTCTGTTTTGTATACTTTATTACCATTTATCCTTTTCATTTGTTCTAGTTAAAATAACACAGCCAGCTTTTCAAGGTATAGCAAAAGATGCTATGTAAAGAAAAAATACTAACTACAATACTGATTAAACTAGTTCTGAGCTTAATATTGATATCAGGACCTTGCTGTTCTACTTTGCCATATTATAAAATAGGTCATTTGGATGCATATAAGTGAGTAAAAGGGAAACAAAGCAACCATACAATGTGTTCTGCTATATCAATAAACAGTATGAATTATTAGTTATTATTATTATTTCTCAACTTATATTTGTCTGTAAAGCTTTTTGAAAAAAATGAAACCTTTTTTTACTTCAGATTTTTATTTCATAAAATGAAGGGAATTGATTACAACATGTGAGCAGACAGGTATCTATTGTAATCTGTCAACCTGATCCCAGCAAAGCATAGAAAGCACTCATGTGCCTTGGTAGTCAGAGGAACTCTGAATGACCTTCTCTATGTGTTGTGTATAATATTTGTTTACCATCTATGTAACTCTTTAATACCTAAATAAGATAGACAGGCAATACTGACACCCCATATATTTAGCAGATATGACTGAAACCTAAAGAAACTGCATCTATCTTCACGACATATTTCTATCTTAATTTCTTATTTTAGTAGTTTTTGAGTTACATGGACAAACCTTTAAATGGTGTACTATTGAAGAATTTTCCCTATAGTTTCTGAGAACTAGACATTCCTTCTGTGAAAGCAGAATCCCTCTGCAGCACTGCAGTCATAAGAACATTCTCCAGATGAATTAGATGCATTTCACAGGCTTCACTGAAATGTTGTATTTAGACATGACTTTCAATCCCAAATGATTACATGTTTGCATAATTGGACAGTTTGTGAATAATCTATAGCATGTAATGCAATCATCCCAGTCAATTGGTCATGTATTTTTTATCAGAAAGAGCTACAATTTCTTGACAAACAACTTAAATAAACAACCACTATTACAGCTATATTCTAATGGTAATACTTGTAACTGCCTTACATACTAGGTTATTTATTACTGATGGACTTAAGAAAAGCTCTTATCTTTTACAATAAACCTGATCTTACTGCTGAGATGTGTTTTGTGGTGGATAGAGGTGATACTTGTAGATGATTAGAGGATATGTTGCCATACATTTATAATAGCTCTGATGACTGGTGAAATTAGATGTCAATAATTTCAATTACTAGATTACTATATAGTAATTGGGCAGAAGACTTGGTAATGTACATATTTGCCAAAACAATGAACTGGGTCATACCTCTTAGCAGGTAAACCCAATCGTCTGACAGTATGAAATGAAAGGTAAAACTGTAAATAGAGAATTATCAAATCAAGCTTTATTACATACTCAGATTATCTTGTCATGGAAGATCTGGAGAAGCTGATGAAGCTGAACATGTGTAACTACTTTAAGCGTTGCTTATTTTCTTCCTTTGGCAGTAAAGATAATATTAGGTTTAGTTTTGAAAACAATTGATTCTAAAAAGACCTCACAATTGCAATATATATTTGTATATATATATAGTGATGAAATATGATTAATAGTGTCCATTGTTACATAGCTTATGCTATTGCCTGCCAGTGCTCTGGGGCTGGATGAGATGACTGTGCTTCTGTTACTGACAGGTGGCACAGTATTTCTTCCAGAAGAGAAACTGGGGATAGTCAGCTGAACAAGGCAGCCACACAGCGGCACAGGAGACTGGGAAACCCAAGCAAGATGCAAAAATTCCTCTGATCCTTCTGATAACAAGCCCAAAGCAGATGTGTAGGCAGGACTGAGAGGTGGTAGTGAAATACTTGTCATAGGCACCAAATTCTAAGTTCTAAACTGAGAGCCAGGGCAGAGACAGTCCTGTAAGGACAGAAAGGTCCATGGAGGTTTCTTTAAGAGACCTTTTCACTTCCATTTTTATCACCCACCCTAGCAGGGCTGCTCCACTTAAAAAAAAAAAAAAAAACCTCCAGTTTTTATTCTGTCACTTACTAAGGCCTGTCTTTAGAGTTTGTAAGCTTTTCATGTGGCTGCTGTCATATCCACTTTAAGTATAGCAACAATGCTAGACCTGCCTAGAAGCTTTTGTCTGATTCAAGGCTTTCTCATGAGGACATTTAACACTTCTGATTCAGAAATAGACTAAAAAAACTCACTTGGACTTGCCTTCCAGAAATAAATGATATTGTTTTTATAAAGATAGACTTGCCTCACCAAGTTATGATGAACTGCTTTAGTTTAAATAAAAACTAAAGTACATTTGGAAGTGTTTTGAAGAGTTGTTTATGAGAAAATACAACTGATAGTCTGACTGTGTCAAAAGAAGAAAATTTAAAAATCAAAATATTTAACTCCAAATGAAACACTTTCATTTTCATATCAAAGAAAGATTTCAAGGCTACATTTACACACATTAAAAAATAAAGAAAAACTGATCTTTTGTTTCAGATTGATAAGCTGCTTGATCACAAATGCTGTGTGGTTTTGGGGTTGGGACATTGAATTTAAAAGTCAATTTCTCAGTTGCAAGAAGTAGGTATCCACATTTTTATATAAGGATACAGCTAATTGGAAGTAGCTCTTATTTATTTTTGCTGGAAAAATTGTCAGTTGAAAAACCCTATATCAGATAGTGTCTCTGGAATGCTTGGCTAAACATCAGATTTTCATAGTTTTCCAGTTTTCCATTTCTGGAAGAAGCATTTTTGCTCTTGTGGTTTTTTTTTTGGTGACACAGTGAAAGATACACAAGGAAAGACACATTGCTAACAGTATCTTGCTTTGTACAGATTTCAGTAGTAGTCTGTTTACTTTATTTCAGATAGATTTTGCCATTTGTCAAATAGTTCAACAATTTTAACATGGGAACATTTCTTCAAATACATGTAAATCTAATATTTGAAAGATGTTCACTTGCTTCAAAGTTTGCTTCACTGGCAAACATTAGTTTAATTTTCTACTTGAATTAACTCCTTTAGAAATTTACCCTCAGGAGTATAGCTTCTATTGTCTTCCATTAAAAAGCAAAACCTTTTTAAAGTTTTCTCTCTTCCCACCTTTTAATGTGTCCCTCGTTTCCTTCCCCTTCAGTGAAGTTGGTGTTCTCTCCACAACTGTTACGAAAGACTCAAAATTGCACAGTATACTTCAGTAAGGCTTGTGTTATGTATTAGTAGTTATTTTGTCCTCATTATGGTTGAGAGGACTTGATCAGCAGGTTTCCATCCACCTGCCTGTAAAACACAGAACTAACTGTACTTCTGTGGACAAATATATATGAGCTCACCAAGATTCTTGCTCACAGAAGACCTTAATGACTTCAAAATTTCATATAAGTAAGGTATCATTTGACAATCTTAATGAAAATGCACAGCCCTGAAACAATTTAGAAAATGGATGTGCTCTGCCAGTGAAACGTAAATGAATTAATGGTGGGTTCTGGTTTGGTACAGAAGGTGTGAATAACTGTATTGATGCAGAACCCATTGCTGTTTTTACACAGTATACCTCAGGACTGCCACCCACAGCAGAAACATGCAAAATTAAAGGGGCTGGGGATGATTTCAGTCACAGTAGAATAGTTCTAGCTACCAGACAATATTTTAATGTGTGATTTGGTATGAAAAGCAGCACTCAAATTTTCAACTCACAGCAAATCAAGTGACATACTGCATAAAATAAATATGCAACTGAGAGAAAAAATATATTTAACTTTATGTAGGCATGTGTGTCTCACTGAATTCTTTCGCACTTTTCATGTGTTTTCTTTGAAAAAAGCTAAGAAATAGAGTGTACCGGGGAAAACCTTTTTAGAATCAATTAGCAAAGAATAACTGATGGATTGTAACTGACAACTAGATACTAAAATGGAACTTCAAAATTGATTTCATCATAAAAATAATTTTTTAAAAGAGATAAGTCTTTTCTTAAGCAAGAAAGTTAGATTCCCTAGTGCTACTATAAATCATAAATAAAATAATTTGATTAATCTTACATACCAAGCATTTTCTCCCTAAGGTGTCAACAACATCAAGGTGACTTTATCAAGGAAATTTAAGCACTTAGTAACAAATGTGCAAAGCATTTTGAACACTTTATAAACATAAACCAATTTTGCATACTATTTCTCTTCCTTGAATGTACACAAAAGCATATCTTAACATTTAAGTCACTTTTTATGTAATATACTTTAACATTTCCCTTGAAAATTGCTTCCAGGTTTCAGTCAAAGCACTGCTGTGCTTGCAGTATGTTTTGACCACATTTTCCCATGCTACCATGATAATATACCCTCTCAGTCTAATAAACACTGGGTACAAAGACAGTGTATAATGTGGGAAATTTGGAAAACATTGGTATCAAAGATTCTTTGTTTGTGTAGTCCTAATCTCCAACCAATGTATCTGATTTGGTACAGCACATCCAATGCTCCCAACATTAAGGGCTGTTCCCATCATTCTAGTACCCAGTCATTTCTTTTTTTTTTTTTTTTTTATTAGTAAAATCCAGACTGTGAATCTGTCCCACAGCAATGCTTCCAGTGCTTGTTTTATCTTGAAAAACGTTGTATCTTTTGCAAAGGCCAAAGAGGAAGCCTTTTCAGTACTTTGAATAAATTTTGTCATTCTGTTAGTGAAAAAGTAGGACATCGTGTTCAAAAGGCATTCAGTGTGTGGTGCACATATTTGAACAAACATTGACCTCTTGATTTTAAATGTTTTACCACATATTTTTTACGGTGTCCTAAACTGTTTTCATTTAGGATTTTAGGATTTGGTAGAGAATTGGGTTTCGACTCTTCCGGTTCCCCTGTTCTCTTTGTTCCCACATACTTTCTGGAGATCAATACAAATTCTTCAATGAAGAGAGAAACTCTTTTACTTTGATTAACTGCTCACACTTATAGAGAGGTGTTTTATTTAAGGTGAAATGTTCTTGGTGCAGAATACTTTCTGAACAGCTCAAGCATTCTTTTCATAAAATCCTCAGTTTTTAGGAAGGCATGATCTTCTCATGAAACACATTTGGATTCCCATTTTCTTCTACAACAAATGGTTTAGTCCTTGGTATTTCAAAGGCAACCTTGCATGAGTACCAGTGCAGCAGTAACATATCCACAGAAATGGCTTTCTCACTGAATTGGGTGTTTTGCTAAATCAGAACTTTGTTAGTCCTTGATCTCTTGTATAAACTTGAATCATTTGTCAATCATCTGTAATTCAGATTTAATTTCTAACCTTAAATAATTTGCATGGAAGAAAGCATGAAGCTTATGTTGCGGATGTTTCTTAGAAAAAAGACTGGGTGTCTGAGTATCCTGGAGCAAAGTGTGTGTTCTTGAGACTGGAGAAATAAAGTTCTTGGTCCATTAGGATATTATTTTGAATTATACTCTTGTTTTTTTAAATACTTTTCCTGTGTATAAATACATTCATATATTATAAAAATAATATATGTGATATATAATCTATAATAATATATAAATGAATGTATATACACATTAATAGAGGTTGTTTTAATAAGTTCTAAACTTATCATAAGCTCTCAATTAGACTGTTAGGGTATCAATCACACTAATAAATTACTGGCTTCACACATAAGGTTTTTCTTTCAACCTATAAGGAGAGTTTGGGTGTAATAGAAACTACTCAAATATCTTGACTGCTCTGAAACAATTTTCACCACATTCATTTCCTGTGCTCACTGGAAGAGTAAAAATAATCATGGCTAGAACTGTGTTCTGGAGATTAGGAAATTCAGGAAATGTTATATATGAACTTTGTGGTATCAGATGGTGAAATAAAAACTTGTGTAGTGTTCTACTGTTTTACTAAGGCCACCTGAGATATTTCATTTTCCTGAATCAAGCAAAGCTCTGGGAATAGCTTCCTAAAGGTAATTAGAAGCTGAGAACTTACTAAAGTTAGGAAAAAATAAATGAAAGTCCCCAACAGATTGTCCACAACTTCATCCAGAATTTGTTAGATAAACAGTCTTCTCTACTCACTGCTCGAAGTACTTGATTGAACATGCCAAATTTCTGCAGTAGCTGCAATTTCAGTTTGAACATGGTACCACTGAGACCAAGAGCTTTGAAATATTCAGAAATTAATGTGACATTCATGTGGCAATGAGATCTTTCTGTTGTACTAGCAAATACTTTTTTTAAAAAAGAAAGTAAAAGGCATCAGTCTTTGTGCCTCAGGGCACAAGCGCATCCTCAGCTTATCACTAGGAAGTGAGCTGGTTAATGCACAATCAGCTGTAAAGTCAATTCTTGCTGCTTCCAGTGAAGTGAGTAGGCCTAATTTCTGGTGTGAATCAAATGCTGAACTAGTCCATGGTCTGATCTTTCATGGCATAATATTTCTTGTATTTCATAAGAGTCTTTTTCTGTTCAGTTCTGAGATACAATTTTAAAGGGCCATTCGTTAATTCTATTTTCAAACATATAAGGACACTCGAACCAGCTGAGCTACAGTTCCATCCAGAAGCAGTAAACCTTACTAGAGGCTCTAAAAATAATTAATAGTCTGAGTAAGTTCATTATCATTTAAGATCTATTTTTGTTACACATTTTAATATTCTGTTTTTGTTGCAGAGCTATTTAGATACTGCCATTCATTGATAATAAGTCATTTATTCCTCATTAACTGTTAGGATGGATGTAGAAATTCATTATAGCAAGACAACAGACTCATTTAACTGCACACAGTACTTGATTATACACATGAACATTGACTGGAATGCAAATTTCATTCTACATAAGTCTCATCGTGGTTGTTATTCTCACCATGGGATAAAGTATCTTATCATTATCTGCTGTATTTGTTTTTTTCGTTTTTAGTATCTGTCTTAAAAGGCAAGAAAGAACATAATAAAGTCTGATGATAATCTTCATTTGGGTAAATAGTAACACAAGACACAAAGTTGTTTTTTTTTAAACAGAAAATCCTACTGAGTTTTTAAAATGTTCTTTGAAATGTTGTGTCCTTGCTTGATAGTTGTGCCAAAATTAGTAGGTAGATGAGATTAAAATAGATGAGATTCAGATTTAAGGAATATGAGACCTCAACAATTCATCACTACACTGGTGTTGGAGTCAAGCTTCTATATTCTCCTAACATCCAGATATTCTGCATCCCAAATACAGAAATCATAAGCAAATTTGACCCTGTTAAATGGAAATAGCAGTATATTCCCTGTCTTTTGTTTTATACTGTCTAATTTCTTTGTGTATATTTGTGATTATTTTTGCCTTTTTCTTCTCAGTTTTACCTGTATGTATTTATTGAAGACCTTTATATGCAAAAGTATTGTAATTATCCTTCAGTTATTAAATGTTACACCACTACAATGCTCAGGGTACTGTATAAGGCTTCTAGTAATGTAAGAAAATTACAGCTTTGAGATAAATTGAGGCTTTGTAGGTCAGGTCTACCACACCATCTCATGAAAGGAACTATGACTCACACATCTGCATTTTCTGTCTTAAGCAATACAAGATAATTCTGTGTTGTTTTTCCATGGCCCTAACTCAAAGCATCCCCACTACAAACATATATACAAATATTTTGCAAGTTATAGATTCTTTTCCAGTGGGTATACATAGGATTTTTGTTGCATGTTCAATGATATTTACCCTTTCCAAAGGCACATAGGACTGTTTTTATAAACTAAATCAGAGGCTCCACATATTCCTTATGGAAATGCAGAGTGTAAGTAGTGGAGCAGTCCAAAGTAGCTTAAAAACTGGGAGGAAAACAGGGTTAGGATTTAAATAAGAAAAAGAACTTCATCAGTTAGTTATTCCAGTTCTGCTGTTCAGCTAGTAGGAAGGTTTTACAGTGAAATTATCAGTTGCCTAGAGCAACAGTTCTTCCTTCCCACTCGGAGCAGAGAAGATTGCATTAGACTTTGTCAGTAATTAACACTTCACACGGTAGAAGTCAGGCTTTTAGTGTGGGTAAGATCCTGTTATACCTCTTTCTGCATACTGAGCTGTGCACATAGAATCTAGCATCCTGATGCCTCTCCAGATCATGTGGTGCCTATGTGTGATGTAAATATATTTGAAAACTACAAAAAACCAGACTTGTTTGTCGATCATAATTTATCTTTTGTCTGACATTTGGGATTTACTAATGTTGGATGATCACAGAATCACAGAATCTTAAGGGCTGAGAGGGACCTCGAAAGATCATCTAATCCAACCTCCCCTGCCAGAGCAGGACCACCCAGAGTAGGTCACACAGGAACTCATCCACATGGGTTTTGAATGTCTCCAGAGAAGGAGATTCCACAACCCATCTGGGCAGCCTGTTCCAGTGTTCCTTCACTCTCGCAGTGAAGAAATTTTTCCTTGTGTTTCATTGGAACCTCTTACGTTCCAGCTTGTACCCGTTGCCCCTTGTCCTATCATTGGACATCATTGAGAACAGCCTGGCTCCTGTCTATCCTTTAAGGACAAAAAAACCCAAAGAAACATTCCAAAAAGTAGGCTTTTTCTTAAGCAGAAATCTATGTTTTCAATATAAAATTTTACCCTGCAGAATAACTGATGGAGAACTTTACTGAACCTTACGAAAAAGCTTTGAATACAGAGGACATGAGACATACAGTACTTCGCAGTACTAAACTGTTCACAGTTCCATTAAAAAAAAGCCAGTGTACAATATGCTGTATATAGGCAGTACCACTGAAGGCTCCAATTGAAGCCAGTTTTCCTTGTAACATACTTGCAAAAGTAAATCTCATTAAAGACTCTTTCCATCCATTTGCTCTTCCACTTCCTCTCAAGTCCTTAAAAGTTGTTGTTTTTTGATAGTAAAACATATTTTATAAATTGTTTTAGTGCTGAAAACATGTCAAATTAATGCATCTGTCAAGGTATAATAGACTGCGAATATTTTTGAGTCAGCAATTATAACGCAAGAAGTAGGCAACAATATAATTTTATAGAGATTCCATGGCCTGAACATTTTTTAGACTATGACATGCTTCCAGAATTATGCGAGTGTATGTTTTATTAGTTTAATTCACTTGATCATTTAGATGTAAAAAAACTCCTCTAAAGATATCTTAGTTTCAGAGAAAAATAAATGATATTACAAAAGTAATTTAATAAGTGTACCACAAAATCAAATTTCCTGTTATTCCATGAATCTCCTCCCAAATACAGGCAATTCTATGTTTCATTATCCTAGTGAGTCTTACCGAATTTCTCAACAAAGCTAAGGCTATTTATATTTTTCTTTAAAGTGTACAGTTTAATTGGCAAAATGTCAAGGCTGATTCAATCAGATTGGTGGCATGATCGCTGACAACGTTCTTCAAGTATTCTGATTCACATTAGAAATTGAAGACATATGTTGTGGGAGAAGATGCCTTAAGAATGAAAATATTGTTGATTCAGACAGATGGTAATTTTTTTAGCAAGGAAAATGAGAGACAAGAATATGACAGCTGAATAAAAGTTAAACCTATTAAACCTGACAAGGTCAAGGATTGGATGGGGCAAGAAGGAGGTGGATTTCAAAATAACTGTTAAAAATAATACTATACAGAAGAAAAGTTTTCTTTCCATGATGATCTTCATCGCTGAAAAGTATTACTTTTTTTTAAATGCATATCTAGTAGGAAACAGATGCTATTGGAAAAAAAAGAACCCCTGAATTCCATTCAAGGGTTAGCTTGCACATCAATACTGCTTTATGTTATTGGATTCGTTATTCAGAAGTATTCACTCAGGGCCAAACTTTGTAGCCTGTATTCACACGAGTGAACATGTAAACATGAAAGTTCTTCTGCTATAGCCAATAAATTTAATTGCTTATTTATAGATTGGCAACATGGTTTGGGATACTCTGTTCCTTTCCAGTTCCAGAGACTGATTTTAAATCTTTGGCCATTATTTCATTACACTTACATTTTTTTCTAAGATGGTAAGTGTTCTTATTTCCTTGTTAAGTTCGTAGGTTTGTACTCAATAGAGTTAAATTTGATGCTGTGCATCAACAGTTCTTTTCAAATAATTCAATTTTGGAAGCTTAAAAGAAAAATAAGAACTCAAAATGTGAAACATTAAAATTGCAACCATTAACTAAAGTCTGCCTCTAAATAGTGTATTCTAAGCAGAATTTATAAATGAAACTTCTTAATTGGTGTTACATAATCTCATATAAAAGAAAAAAATGGGAGGGGTACAGAAATGCTGTAAATACCGAGACTTGAAGTGATAAAACAGTATGATTTGAAGACTAGTTTGAACATATCAGTCATTTTCTTTTCTTTGAATCACGACAAATTTTTCTGCTGACAAGAAAAAATATGCTTGGATCAAACATTAAAGAACATATTTCATTTATGTCCATGCAGACTTGAAATTCTTCATCTTAAATTTACACGGAACCTTCAGAAAACCTTTAAAAATTAAATTACATTAAGGAGTGGCTGTTTCCCCAGCCTTAAGGATCCAAAATTCTACTATTCCAGTATAAGGTGATTCCAGAATAAGGCAGTGCTGATCCAGACTTCTAAACAGGTTGTTCCCATTAGTTCATTGAAGTTTATATCAGGCTTTTACTTTCTACAGTGAACTCTTTCTGGGATATTTATTCTCCTGAGTAGCTATCAATACTCGGTGTTATATATTCAGTGAGAGTCACTAAAAGAGCAGCCAAAGTTGCAAGATATTTATTCTAAGTAATTCTACCTGCTGCCTACTACTAAGCAAATTCTCATTAAAGATGTCTGCTGGATGACAGTGCTACTTTACTGTTTATTGACCAAAAGTCTCTTTTAATAATTCTTATAAAAGAAATAAAACACATGTACCCAGTTACGGCATACTCATGGGAATTTAGGATAAATCCATATGACAGTGCTGGCTGCCACCTCAATTCTTAATTAATATTTGGCATAGACAATACATTGAAGTGCTTAAACTTCAAAGAAACAGTTCCTCTTATGTACTGTCTTGTAAAATGTCATAACCCAAACCCTGTGAATAAATTATGCCTCTTATTTTTTACAGGAAAGCCTGAATATACACATGGATTTCCCAGACTTAGACAGATACCAGTATCAGAGCACAGTAGGACTGAGAAAGTCTAGAAGTCTGCTTTGCCATTCAGCACCCAGTTTTGTGGGGTTTTTTTTCTGACAAGCTCATCTCAGGTAACATGTTAAGGACAGATGATCCAGCATATAGAGATAATCTAAACCATAGCTTATCTAAAAAATATTTCCACTTTTATTGGTGATTATAAAAGATCAAATATGCATTCTCTCTTAACCAATCATAAGTTCAATAGAATTCAATGTGAAAATATCAGCTGTATTCCTTGAAAGAAAAAGGAAAACTATGCAAGGAGATCACTAAGAAACAAAGAAATTTCTAAGAACTTTTTCTCCAGTATTCAGAAGTATTTAAATGAGAATTATAGACACCCATTGCAAGGTACAAGTACTATGCCTTAACAGCACAGTTAACCACCGAAACCACATTGCTCTAGCCACCAAGGATTCTGCCTGTTAGAAGAGCTGTTGCCTTGCACTGCACTTACTACTATGTCAAGATACACCTGTGCATCTGCCGGAACCCAGGATCAGGAGGCTGAGACCGTCATGGGCTTTTAGGGACTTTCCAAGACCCTCCTGGACCCTCCAGAACGTTCCAGGATGGTACTGGGCATGTGCCAGCAAGAGGAGCATTTATAAGAATGGGATGAGGCAAGGCACACTGTTTTGTTTCTCTCCCCTTCACTGGACCGGTCAGATTCTCGGAGTTGTCAGACAAGTGTCTGCCAGGGGCACGCCACGTGGACTCGCAGTGGTGACTATTATACTTCTCTCCTTCTCTCTCTCTTTTCTGTTCCCCTTTCGGTTTTCATTGTTGACTTTTCCAGGTAAAGTAGTTTAGCGCTTGACTCTGTTTTGAGTCTTAATTCTGTTCCTGAGAATATACAAAACCTGATCACGATCACCTGTTTGATTGGGCATCACTCAGGAGTTCAGCCCAGACGCCCCTACCCTCCCAGAACTGTCTGAGGTCAGTCGGAAAGCAAGGGGGTTTAACTTCTGCCAAATTAAACCCAGCATGGGGCCGTGACACCTATTTATAGTACCTTAGTGAAACTTTGGATTTCATGTATTCTGTGGTGTGTAATAGGCCTGTACCAGAATTCTGTAACAGAACTTTCTTCCAAAGAGAATTATATACTTGTCTCACTGAAGTTGTCAAAGGATCACTGAGTGTGACATAAACAGGATTTCAGAATACATGATTGGACTTTCTCATATTATCAAAAAGTGTTTTGTGAGAGCAAACCATGTTTTTATGCTGTGGTCAAAGCTTATATCCCTAAGGACTGATATTTTTGTTATTGAAAGCATAATTCCTTCTGATCCAATTGTGAATTCTAACTCTATTAAGACTAAATGCTGGAAGTCTGCCACATCCATCCAGAATTTTAATTAGATAAAACTATGTGCTTAGAGTTAAGCACAGACTTAAACTCTTTGTTTGACTGAGATCTATGTCAATATCTTGGAAGGAGCTCAACAAATACAGATAAAAGCAATTAATAAAATAAGTTTTTTTTTTTAAGGTAATGACTTTACTTGTGACTTCATTGGATATACAGTCAAGACTAATAACTGATGGAGAAGTTTAATTTGGGAAAAACTGAGAACATAGAATCAAATTCATATGGTCTTTCATATGGTCATGTGCTTGCCATGAGGCTTGCTTGCCTTACTTTACTATATTAGAGCCTCATCCTCATCATTGGCTGTTTTTGGGTTTCACTGTTTGCTGTACTGCTGCGCTGCTTATCACCTTACTCTGCTGTGCCTGAGAACATTCGGATAACAGCAATGGCCATACACCTAGAATGGAAGCTGGCCAGGACATTGCTGCTGTTTCTGTGCTGACGCATTACACAGGCTGGAACTCCAGCATGAACTCAAGTCGAAGGGGCCGAGACCTGTGGATTAGTCCATGCAGGAGCAAGGTACTCCAAAGGGTCTGTAGCCATGGATAAGCCCATGCCAGAGCAAGTGCACCCTGAAGCATCTGCAGCTGTGGTTATGTCTGTGCTGCAACAGGATTACTTCTGAAGGGAATGTTGCCCAAGGGTAAGTCCACATTGGAGAAGATACACCTCAAATCATATGTGGCTGTTTAAGTCTATTCCAGCCCTGAAGCACCAATGGCTGTGCATGAGGTCATGCTGGAGCACCCCAAAGTGCATTGACATGGATAAGCTCATGATGGGACCCACACAGAAAAAGCAGAGAATAGAACATAAATTAGGATGTTCAAATGGGGTAAAATAATTTGATTCAAACAGATTCTTACCATATGATAGTTGTTTAAAGACAAATCAATGGTCTGGGAAAACTAAGATCTACCAATTACAGCATCTACTTTTGAAACTATGTTCTTAGCTGGAGAAGCTGAGATACAGCAAAGTTATCAATTTTAACTGTTATTTATAAATGACTGGAAAAGGAGACTGAAATCCTCTGATTAACCTCAATTCCCAAAATGTCCTTTGATGTGCATTTTGGGCTCCTAGCAGACAAGAAAGTAGATGAAAAATTGTGAAGAAGTTTTGCCTAGCAGGAATAATCAATTCCTGTTAGGAATAATCAATAATCAATTCCTTCTTTAAAGGTCCTGTCATACCTATGCAAGTAGATCAGAAATAATTTCACAATTTCGTGTAAAACCTGGCATAAAAATGTATCATAAATATACTGGTGTACTTCGTATTGTAATCCTACCCATTACATTTTTCACTCTACTGAATGCAATGAGTCCCAAGGTTGAAGAGCTGGATTCACACTGAATGGGGCATCAGGAGTGACTCTGAGAAGCATGAAGCATCTATTAACCTTCAGGGTTCTGCACTTGCATGCCACCATCAAATAGACAGATACACTATCCTTGTATAATCTCTTCTGGTATGTTTTTTTTTCTTTACTGTGATTTACAGCCTCTGCCTTCTAAAAACACTATCATTACTTCACATGAACTAGATAAACCAACAGAGAAAATACTTAGCTATAATGTGAAAAATAATTTCTAGGTGTTTTCCACATTTAAAGAAGTGGGAAGTTAAAAATTAATAAACTATCATACATCTGTGTCTCCTGGTTCTTGTGAAATGGAGAAGAACAGAGCAGTCTAGCTTCTCTGAAACTTTTTTAAGCATTTCCTGATTGTATTTCTGGGTCAAAGGAGAGCTCTGCATCTCAGACCATGGGTGTACAGATAGACATTATAAGATACCAGATCTGCAACATCTCCTTCTGTCAGTCTCCTGTATATTCTTAGATAAAGGTCTTCTGTTCTTCATGTATCACTCAGTAATATGGTTTGGTAACTAGTCAAATCTACCAAGAAATTTTGTTTAAAATGAAAGATCATTTTGCAGTGTAATCACTCTCTTATTTTGCAGAGGCAGAATACATAGGCAATGAACATACTACAGATATTTTTCATGTCTTTTTGTTTTGTTTTGTTCCTTGCCTATTAGAAAAAAAGGATTATATTTCCTCTTAAATCATATGTAAAACTACATAACATAGTTAATCATCACAGATTAAAACAAATCCACCAGAAGACTATTTAGATGACAGGTTGAAGATTGACATATATATATATATATATATATATATCAGTGAAAACTGACAGCATTTTATTATCTAAAGGAAAAAAGTAAGAGTTTGTATACATAGTTGTCTATACCTCTAAATGTTTTGGGAATATATAATTACAAGAGTAAATATGAGACTTCATTTAATCTTGCCTGAAAAGCTGAAGATTATTGTCACTGAAGATTTATATTCTATAACATGACAAGGGAATTTATCTTGTACAAATACTGAGTTAGAAAGAAACAAAGGGCTTTTTTCTGCATTGCTTAGCTTAGTCTCAGTTGGGCTTCTGAGGATTAGAGGTGCAGAAAGGTAGGCTGAAAACGTCGTTATCCCTTTAATAATCCCTTTAAAATAAATTTTAAAAGTTCAAGTAAATCTTTTGACTAGATTGCAAGTTCCTTTTAATAGAACAATGTAATTAATTATAAACTGCTGCAGATGATCATTTTAATTACAGCTTAAATGACCTTATTAAAAGGATTTTCAGGAATATTTGCTCATCTTTTATGAATAATTTAGGGGGTGACATATTTTGAAATATTTGGGGTGAAATTACTTTAGAGGTCACATCTGAGTAGTCAATTCAACCATCTGTCTTTCCACTCACTACAGAGAAATCACATGATCTAACCCATGTGTCTTAGGTTGAGGAAGCTCATTCTAAAGATTCTTGGTTTTCTTCACTGCCTGTAAAGGAAGTCGCAATGACTGATTTCTGCAGGCATTACCTGAAGTCAGAAGACGTGATATAATAATTTGTGCCTGAAATTCTAAGATGCTCTGGGAGGGGGAGGAGGGATCAGTAAAAATATCTACTCTTTAGGTGCAAAGTCTTCATTTTGTTCTATGTTCTGTGATTGAACTTGTGTGCTATTTCTACACAAAAAATAACTGTAAACTACATGTTTACTTCAAGCTAGGTAACTAAAAATCAGTCCACATCAAATTGTTGAGCGCTTCTGAAACACAAGCTGCATAATTCTTTTGGCAGCATCTTAATTAATTTGTATTTTACCACTTTAAAAGTGGGGTTGAAATGTATTTTATTTTTTAATAAGCCTTATGTTACTGAGCTTCAGCTCTGCCCTCACAGTTTTATGTGACAAACAGGATTCTAAAGAAGATAAATTAACTGTCCTACACAATGAAGTGGATTCTCTGCTT
Source organism: Urocolius indicus (assembly GCA_013401255.1). NCBI lineage: Eukaryota > Metazoa > Chordata > Aves > Coliiformes > Coliidae > Urocolius > Urocolius indicus. The sequence goes on from WBNH01010074.1 coordinate 584,650, forward strand.
CTCTTGACTCTGTTATGCAGTTACTTGATCATGCCTTTCAACTGCACTATTTAAATAATAAATTCTTAAATAAGAATGTTTTTTTAATGCTGTACATCACTTCTGTGATAATTACAGTAATATTGTTGGCACTCAAGAGTCTGTAAATATTTTTTACAGTCTACTAAAGTGTTTTGACATGGTATTTATGAAACCAAGGAAAACAGAAAAAATCAGATGCACTGCTGAGAAGTGAAAGATAACAAAGCCAATACTGTAGCACTCATTCATGATTATATACTTGTTCTATACTCTGCTGTGACTAGCATTTCGTTATACTATCAGAAATTTGAAATCCTTTGGCTTTCAGCCTTCCCCCCTTTACCACAGAGAGAAGTGAAGTAGCTATAAGGTGACTGGTTTGTTTGAAATCAAGACTAAATAAATTCTATTTGCTGGTATTCACTGTCATATTCATCATTGCACCAGGTTTCTGAAAGAGCAGAAGGCAATCACATAAGACAAATGTTCAACCCATGAGATGGAAAGCATTCACCAATAGCACATCAGGTCACAGGTCTTAGCACAGCTTTTGAAGGGAGCTGGAAATTTTGCACAAAGATAATAGCCTGGTGTACTTTGATTACTTTAATAGTAAGACTGCTGGCCTGGGATATGTGTTATTCAACACATTATCTATTGACAATATCTTTCATATTTCTATAAATATGTATTTGTTCAGTCATTTTTCTTTCTTTTTTTAATTCTTTCTAAAAGTAATAGTCTATAGATTTTTTTTTTGCATGAATATTTCTGGCAGGAGATAAAACTAGTCAACTAAGTCAATTAAGACGTACCATAAGCATTTTTGGAGTTGCATGGTGAGGGCAAAGATCATCATAATATCATCTGAATTCATCACCAGAATGTGGCAATAGGAATGTATTTTTTTTTCCACCCCAAACGTTTTTCGTTTGCATTTCTTCATTATTTAATTTCTTTACATCAGCAATTACAGACTTTGAACGCTGTTACATTCACATGCAAATCTGTGTAAAACTTTTCTAAATAGTAGTGTCATATAGTTATGGGAAACTTCTTATCCTACACCAAAGTTTTACACTTTGTAAGAATCTAGAACATTAGAATATACTTCAGAAGCTAATACACTATTTATTTTCTTATAATTCTCACGTAGCTGAGCTGGGAATATATTCACTGATTGTGAGGCCAAACATAAGAATAAATTTGCAGCAATTTTGTTCACTTCAGTGTTTTGACATGGAATAGTTCTCAACGAGAGACAAGCTTAAAATCTGTAATTGAGGAATGTAGTTACTTCTAAGAAAGTTTTTTTAAAAGGCACGTCTTATATCCCAGTTGCATATCAAGTAAATAGTTAATGAAAATACATTTTGAAAATAAATTTAATACATTTTTAGCCTGACAACTCAGCAATATGCATCAATCAAGTTGAATGACAATATAAATGCCATGTCAAGAATTCTATAATTAAGGTGATCTTTTGTACAAGTCTTGGAATTAAACTGAAATCTGACAGCCTCTCTCCGGAGGAATTTGTAATGGAGATACACCTGACCTGGCTTTAATTGTGGAGAGATGCAGTACTTTCTTTTCTTAACAACTAAGTAGCTTTTCTGACCAAAATAAACAGCCAGTATCAGTAGGTAAAGTAAACATACAGTAAATTTCAGTCCGTTTTTTTTTTTTTCCAGTGATTAGCTCAGGCTAATAGTGTAGTGCATTCCCACAAACTACATTATCAATACTCACACAAACAGAGTTTCCACACGGATCAACAGCTCTAGACTTCAAGTAGAAGATAAATCTTTAAAATATCAGAAAACTGATGGGGATTTAACTTGCATTGTCCTGCTCACTAAGTTACAGTTTTAGTGCAGTCAGCTGTAGTAAGGCTTACTGTTTGGTATAGACATTTGAAAATTACTGTTACAGAAATATGTTGAATGTAAAGTATTAAAAGTTGTATCAAGAATACTCTTTTAGATATTGTAAATGTTCTGTGGTCTTCTGTTTGGTCAAGCTGCATTGCAATATACTTCTCTGACTGACAACTAAAGTTGTTGCTTACTATTATTTATATTACCATCATACTTAGATGTCTATTAGAGGCCTATACATAAATGCAAGCCAATAAGACTATCCCCATCCAAAGGAATTCTCAAACTAAATAGATGACGAGACAACAGATGGAGAGAGACAGATGGTTAGAGGCTGGGGGTGGTAAAATAAAGCCCAGAGAAGATATTAGGCAATGGTTTTAAAACTCTAAGAGTTTAACGATTGTCAGATGGTTTGAAGATAGCATGAAAAAAAACAATCTTAACTGGAGTTCTGAGAAATTATATTGAAGACCTGAAGATGTCTACAGAGGCTCCTTGACTGGGTGGGCAAATTGATTTATATATATAGATATACACACACACACACATATTATACCTATCTTAAAATCTGATAAGCAATGATAATTTAACTTGTATTTGTGCATAAGGCTCCTCTCACTAAGGTGCGATAAGAGAAAAAGATAGATGAAAGGTAATTTAGATGAAAAAAATGTGAACTGGAAAACAGCTAATTTACTAGTACTTAGAAATCTTTCTGTTATCTAATCAAAGTCTATCTTTTCATCCTGAAGATGTGCTTCCTCAAGTCAGCTGATATTTTTAATCCCAGCAATATTTGTGTGAATAGCTTTATAATGTGGGTGCTTTTGAAGACTATCCCAAATGAATGATGACCACAGAAAACATGTAAACTCCACCTGTCTCTCAGTGAAGGTTCAGAGCTTTGCAGCTATGAGAAAAAAAACCCAATCAAACCAAAACAACTTCCTGCAGCTGTGAAGTACTTTGAGCACTCAGTGGAACACTTTTGGCTTAAAGATGATAGAAATGCATTGTCAGTCTTGTAATATGTCTTGACATGACCTACTATCCACAGTGAGAAGCATTCATGGAGATAACGTTTCCCTGATTCCCACACCAATTGACAAGTATAATTAATAATTCATTTTTGGTACTCAAGAGAAAACAAGTATTGATTCAGACACTGACATAAGGAGTTCACATAATGTCAAATACCTTAATTTTACTCTGTTATTATTGAAAATGAGGAAATGGATTTCTTCTACATTTTCTCTTCCTGACTGCTACCATAAGCTTGAATTATTTCATTTGGAATCAGTATCTGGAACTGAAGCACAACAAACTTCAGAAATTCTGTGGCAATTCTAGTGGCAGGTAGTTCTGGGAATGGTCAATCAACAGCAGGGAAAATCAAGTGAGACAATGTAGTGACCTGACCCTGGCTGGACACCAGATGCCCACCAAGCTGCTCTATGACTCCTCCTCCTCAGTGGGACAGAGGGAGAGAAAATAAGATGGAAAAGAACTTATGGTTCAAGATAAAGGTAATTTAATAAACTCAAAGGCTATGTGTGGAAGCAAAGGAAAACTAAAGATTTCTTCTCTACAAAATCCAATCACTTCTCCGGAAGACGGGCTTCAGTATGCCTAGTGGTTTCTTCAGAAGACAAACATCGTAATAATGAATGTTGCCCTGCACCTCCTCCTTTTGTTGCTGAGCAGGTAAATAGTATGGTCTGCAATATCCCTTTGGTTGATTTGGGAGATGTTGGACAGACAGTCTTACTGCTGTGCCAGCACTGCTCAGCTGGTGTGTTAACTGGTGTGTACTTCTCTGGCTACCAACACAAAGTCCAGCACGATAATATAGGGCTGCTAAATAGAAAATTAACTCCATCTCAGCCAGACCCAAGATAAATACAAATAAATGGATTTAAGAAACATTTCAGGAGAAATTTTTTCATCATCAGGACAGTCAAGCAGGGTATGTAGAGTTCATTTTGTCACCATGACTGTTTTTAGTACATGGTCAGAACAAAGATATCCCCTGAGGTCTCTTTCAACCTGAAATATCCAACAAAATAAATACATCCTAATTCAAAACTAAGAACTTACTGCTGAAGGAAGGAGCAATGAATCATGAACTATACAAAAGGTGTGCCAGGATGTGATGTTGATGCCATAATTAAAGAGAAATAATTTTGGAAAGTTTCTCTAATACGGACCTCTGCTGAGACAATCAAAGTGATTAACATGAGAGTACTAGGCTGCAATATTGTCAGTGCAAGCAGATCTTCAGAACTAATGACTGGACACTTGAGTAAAAATGAGCTGCCCTCCATAAAACCTTGAAATGCAAATTGCAGTTTTGACAATATTATTACCCCCAAAAACCCAAAGCAGAATTAACATTATAAATAAAAAATTTTTAGTTTGTTACTTTTTGTTGTATTTAAAATTTGTTTCTTGTGCCTACCATTTTCTTCTATTCTTCTGGTAGTTAATTAAATTAATTAGACTGGACTGGATTTTAGCTATTTTTTCTTTCTCTTTTATCAAGTCTCTTAACTTTATAAGGAAAAGGCAAAGAAAATAAAATCTGGGTAAAAAGTTATAGCTCAGGTTATCTTCACCTTGTTCATTCTACAGGTGTATCAAAGAATGACCCAATGTAATGCATGTTTTCTAAGTTATAAAACTTTTCTTATGTAAAACTGAAAAAAAATACTTAAAACATCAAGAGTTTCAATTGAGTTTTTACATTTTGTATTGTAAATGAGTCATTTTTTCATCCAGATGGAAAAAAAAAAATGCATTGGTCTTAAATTCCAAACATTTCAGTGTGTTAAAACTAATTGTCATGTAACCATTACTTTACGAAGATCTCTTATTTCTGTCTAAATTATACTATGTGATTAAGGAAGCCAAAGATATTTAAAATTGATACAAAGTATTGTAAAAGGGTATAGAGTCTCTTTCTTGTTACATAGTTAAACATCTAATTTGTTTAAAAAAAAGTGTTGCATTCTGGATCAAGTGAAAAACATTTAGGTAGTATCCTGGCAAAAAAGAAAGAAATGGATAACGTTTCATTTCTCCTTAGGCATTAATTTTAGTTTACCAATAACTTTAGGTCTCCTTAGCAGATGATAGTTCTATTTTTCTCTGAGCATTTACATTTATTTCTGGAATTATCAGAATTATCAGATTCGTGATAGATTTTTGAAGAAGTCTTTTTGCAATGTCAAAGACACCTCATAGGAAGCAGATCACATATGAAGAGCAGTGTTTTAATGAGTAGGAGGAAGATGTGAATGTGTTTAAGTATTTTAGGATTTTTTTCCCCCTCCTTATTTCACTAGCTAATACTTGAAAGGCTTCAGATTAACTGATTTTTTTAATAACCAGTAAGAACTCTTAAAATCAGCCTACTAAGTCAAATGTTTCACTTTTCCACATCTGGATCTAGATCTTTTCAGTTGGAAAAATATATTTACATTTCTGTTTGTTCTGTTAAACTATATTCTCACTGATGATACAGCAAAGTTAATACTTTGATATGTGTTTTAATATATTTTGAGACAAAGTATAGAAGAAAAAAATTGATTTGCAGGTGTGTTGTAATTCTCAACGTTCCCGAAATGGCATAAAGTGAGGAAAGATAATAGTCTTGATTATTAACTCAGGCTTTGTTACATTAAATTATCTCAGGTAATTAGCAGCAGTTTTACAAATAACATAAGGGAAATAGTTTCCACCAAGAATGCAAAGGGCATAGTACCTGCTGTCTTGAAATTGCTTTGGAAGAGTTACTACTAGGGTGACCCATTATTTTTTTATAATTTCATTACTTGTCTGGTTTTTGTGTCCAGTTCTCTTATATTTATTCAGGTTATTCTCCTCAAAAAGTATGTTTCAATCATTTTAATTAGGAACAGATTTGCAAATATATGGCAAAATAGACTATGGTTAGATCTTTAAGTTATGTTTTCCAAAAGCTACCATTACTACTCACTTTTTTCCTTCTTGTCAGAATGTATGCTATCATTAAAATGTATTTATTACAGTCCAATTGCACCAGGCTTTGGAACAATGAAACTCCCTCTTCACCATAAAATACCCTCTTTAGTTTATTTTTTCCCAAATGAGCACTCTGCTGAACCTGGCATTCTCTCTCTCTACACACTATACGCTCATCATCTTAGCAACAAATGTGCAAATTTACAATATAAATAAGAAATTAATAGAAGCAGAAAGGAAAACAAATTACAATGTTCTCAACAATTTCAGATTATCAAATCCCAGTGAAGATTAGATGAATCCACTCACTTCCCACATACAAAAAAAAAAATCATTCTTTTTAATCAAGCTTGGACTAACTGCTGTTATCTTTCATTATTCCTGTCCTGTAAACAGAAAAAAACATAGATCACTGTCATATAATCAGTAAAGAGAAAGCGTGTGAAGCCCATGCAATTCCTCATAAAGACTATGCAGCCCACTGAAAATAGTTTCTTACCCAAGTTTATTCTTTTTTTTTTCTAGGAAGAAAAAAACTGCTAGAAAGACCATGGATGATATTGAAAATGCTAGCTTAGGTGAAACGGTAGTAAAAAGAAAGCCAGTAGAAGTGAGAGAATACTACTTCAGAAATAATTTACTCAGGACCTACATGAAGTTTGAACCTTCTGAAAATGCAGGAAATCGTTCTTTTGCCCATTTAGAATGATCAGAAATGACTTTTAGTTTCCTTAATCAGAATATAGTAGTTTGCTTTTAATGAAGATCTGTTTCCTCAATGTTTTTTTCTGGGGAAATAGGAGAGACTGTATTCTAATAATTTTTCAAGATATGGGCCAAGAAAGACCAAAAGAAGAGAAGGTAGTCCTTGAGTAGTGACTTGAGAAGGAATTAAAGGGATGAGAACAGAGAATCCAGATGCTGACTGTTGGTTCTTCTCATGGGGTTAAAGCAGTCTTCTCTCTCAGTGTCGTTACTGGTTGTTAAGAATATTCTGCATTTTTTTTAAACACCTGGTTCATTGACTGGAAAGCATGAAAATATTCTTCCTCTGTCTTTTGCTTTACCCAAATATTAAAAATCAAACTCTATCAGCTCTATATTTTTGCTAAAATGAATTTTCACCACTACATGAGCTTTTGGAAGATAAAGTATATAATATCAAATCCATTTGAAATCATCAAGTATTTTTAAAGACCTATTAATTACAACACAATGATATTGTGTCAGCCATGGAAAAGAATGGAAAAGATAAATGCTAGTAAACTCTTAAGCTTCATAGAACAAACTCTTCAGATAACATGTTATAATCAATAGTGAAGAAGTCTAAATTGCAATTTGGTCTTCTTGTATCAAATGGAACTTTTCCTAGTTACAGTATTCAACTTAATTCAAGTATCGTTGAAGAATTCTTTTCAATAAGGAACTGTTATTCCTATGAAATGAAAACATTTATGAGGAGTAGCTTGATGACTGAATAGTTCTTTCCTTTGTAATGCTAATTATTCTTATAAAGAAGCCATGAATAGAAAAGGGGCTGTATGCAGTTTCGGGCAAAAAACATATAAAATAGGACTTTCAGATGAGCAAATATTTTTCATCAAATATGATAAGCCTGTATATTTTCATTGTAAAGATCATTATCTATCTGAGCCCAGACTCAAAAAGGTGGTGAAAGATGTTAAGAAGTAGCCTCAGCAGTTTCAGAATATGACTTTGCCTATACAGATTTGCACATTTCATCTACATGGCTATGAAAATCTCCACATAGATTTGATACATTTTAATTAAATGTGTTAATGTTAATAAATATCTTGAAACAGAGGGCTTTCAGATCTTAGTTTTAACAAAAGAGACACCTCAAACCTACTCTGCTTGCATGTTCTGTGTGCTTGAATAACTCTCACTGTGTTTACATCTCATTGTTGCCCATGGAACTTGCTTAAGCACATGCTGACTTCAGCACAATCTTAGACAAAGAGTCTAAAGTTTACAACATGCTTAAGTGCTTTAATTTCACTATTATATTTGCATTTCAAACACTAATGCTGACACAAGTTCAAAAAAGGGGAAAGAAGACTAGAGTTTTATTTTTATGTACTTTTCTAGAAAATCTGTACAGTTGTCACAGCTTTTATACACTCACTATCACTTTATAAGAGGTATTACAAATGTTGTAATTTCATCTAGATCGAAATGCTTCTGTCATAGGCCCATCCTATCTACCTGGTTCTAGAGAGTAATATTAATAGTTACTAATTTCATTGCTCTAATGCCCATGGCTGAACTTTACTGATCTTCAAATGGTTCCAAAGGGCTTTCAAATTAAGTACAGGGCAAAAGATAACTAGATGGATGTAAGCAAACTGAAATATAAAGGAAATGATAAGCTTAATATTATCAGCGTGTTAAGTGGTAGACTTAGCACAGCAGTGTGATAATGACTGTCAAGTGCTTTCTTGTTGGTTTTCTTTTTTTGTCTGGCATCATGCTCAGAGACTGTAAAGACTACTGCCTTATATTTGATGTGACAGAGGAAAAGCAATCAGAAGAGAGAGAAAATAAAGGCTGATGTCAAAAAGGGAACAAACTACAAGAATAACTTGTGCAGTGGCATTCTGGATATTCTTGAGCATTACAAAGGACAAGTCAAACTTTATGACTAATTGTGTCTTTAATGAAACAGTTTATGTCATCAGTGACAAAGGGAATAGGAAAAGTAAAAGAGCAATCTCTCTATTCTATCTTTATCAAAATGTGAGCTAAAAAAAACACAAGCAAACAAAAACAACAAAAACCAAACCAACTAAAAAATAATGCCATTCCTTAGATGATGGTCACATGATCTTATACAGGTGTCCTGCTCTTCCACCATATCGCTATAGCTTAACTGAGTGCTATAGGTCAGAGGAACCAGGAAAACTTCCATGTTCCAGATGACATTAATGTTTAATATATTTTCCTTTATTCTTTTTCCAAAGTTTGGAGCAAACTAGAATTTCATAGTTCTATTGGAAATATCTCAATTAGATCTAAATTCCACAGCACTCTTGGCCTATCAGGGACCACACTGACACTCTCCCCATGAATGACTGCATTATACCTGACACTTGCAGTCTTCCAAAGGATGCTTGCTCCTATAGGAATCATAGAATCATTTCGGTTGGAAAAGACCTTTAAGATTCAGTCCAACCACTAACCTCACACTGCCAAGCTCACCACTACACCATGTCCCTCAGCACCTCACCTACTCCTCTTTTATATATTCCCAGGGATGGTGACTCCACTATCTCCATGGGCAGTATGTGCCAGTATCTAACAACCCTTTCAGTGAAAAAGTCCATCTCCAATTGAAACCTCCTCTGACTGAACTTGAGGCCATTTCCTTTTGTCCTGTCTTTCATTACTTGGGAGAAAAGATCAAATCCCACCTTGCTACAACCTCCTTTCAAGTATTCTACCAATTTAAGAAGTTGCCCATTTTCGTATATAAGTATACAAAATGACACCCCATAGTCAGATTTTTTTTTATGTCTAAGGGAAATTGTTGACTGACCAACAATTTCTGTACTTGTAGCTAATAGCAAAAAACGGCAGCTTAAATCTTGAGTGCTTAATACTATTAAAAAAAAAAGAAAAAATATTTCTAATTTCAGCTTTTCCTTTCACTTTGATGGTTAAAGTACATATGAGAAAATAGATTTGGTTATTTAAAAAATTATAATTCATTACTATAGCCATTATTAACGCTCTGAACATGAGAAGCTTTTAATTTTTCTCCTATTCTTCACAGGAATTAATAAATTATTAATTTTACATAAAATAAAGGCAATTAATAAATTAGAGTGAATTCCTGAATGGCTAGTTAATACTTTTTTTTTTTGTATTTAGAAATGTTAAAACTAACCAGTCTGCATTTTTTTTTTTGAGATGCTTTATATTGTGAGGACTGTACACCTCATTTAACAGAGATTATAGCACTAGAAAATAATCTCACTTGAATTATATTTTAAAATACCCACAGACCTGTATTTTCATTTTGATTTCTTTTGCCTGTGGGATCTTCAGTATGTCACTATTGGGTACATATGACCTATTGAACCTCATCTTTTTATGATCCCTAAAGAGATTATAAAGCCTCTAAAGTACATAGTATAAAAGTATTCATTACTTTACCAAATGAATTACTCCGAAAAAGTCAGTGAATTTGTTTATAATAGACAACATTAAATGTACACAGTACTTGATCTCCATTCCACAAAGTGTTCAATTAAGATAGCAATGTATTCTATATTATTTCCCACTGAATAATCAGTAGGAGCACATTTCGAATTGTTCAATTTCTAATGGTTCCTCCCTCTTCTGAAGAGAATTTCCAAAGGGCAGATGATCAATTTTTTATTTGTCCATTTAGCCTTCTTGACATTATTTGTCTGTGCTTATGTTTTTGTTCACTATTAAGACCAAATTTTCCTTTGTACTGTATAACTTCGCCAATTTGCATTCCATCACCTCACATGTCTTCTAATTCTCATGCACTCCCCAAACAGTAACTAAAACCATCTGAAAGCTGATAGAGGGAATTCTCTGAATTACTGAAATGATATTCCTCTTGTAATTATTTGTTCCTAAGGTACTGGAAGTGAGATATCACCCTTCCACTTCCCCAGTGGAGGTTTCTTTATTCTCACTCATAGGACCTTGTGTACTCTCTGAATGCTTTCAATGATTCACATCTGAAAAGAGTTGTGGATGTTTTAACAAGAGAAACTTTGGTACGTGTATTTGTACTAGTCATACAAATATTTTTAGCAAGTGCATTTTTTTATTGTGCTTCATGATTAGCACTTTGTAGTCCTTTCAATTTCTTTGGTTAGATTTGATGTAGAAGTAGAGTAACTAGAAGCATAAGTGGATTTTTTTTTTTCTTCCAAACTCTTAGCTTTCTCAAACTACCGTCTCTGCTTATCACTGTCTCTGCTATCCTGCTTTTTCTTATGCTATGATAGATATTAAATGTCTGCAAAATCTTCCCTTTATGATCAATGATAAATGAAGCTGTATCTACAGTGCAATACAACTCTATCTGCAAACATGCAGACAACAATAATGAGAAGTAATTCCTTTCTCAGCACTTCATGATATCTATTTACTTCAATTATTTTTTGTTCTCTATACTGGTTATCAACAAATATAAACACACACCTCCAGATCTGGAAAATCAGCTTGGAAGATCAGCTAAAAATAAAATTGAGTAAATTTTAATCATTCCTGAGAGAAAGCTGTCTAACTCATCTTTCAGAAAATCCAAGAAAGGGCATGCCACAAATTCCTGAGTGAAATATTGCAAAGTTTGATCGTATATATCAGAAGAAAGATTTTCCTAATTTCTAACCAGAATTTATCCATTTTGTCAAGATTTTCTGAGTTACAGTTCAGTGTGAGGACTAGTTTATAAAGCTTTTACAAAGACTCAAGGTTACCTTCATATCATGGAAATACTATGAAGGGAGGAAAGAAAGGAATGAAAGAGATAAGAAGAAACTGAGGTAATCTCATAGACACGGTCAAGATTTGTCCTGAAAAGAAACCTTTGCCTCATCGTTGTTTGAAAACACACTTCACTTTTCATTTCCTAAACATAAAACTGATATCTTCATACTCCTACAGGATCAAATGCACTTTACAAAAACCCCATAAACATAATTGTGAACATTGTTATAATATCCTGGAGCTATATACTCTTTCTTACCTTTGCATTCCAGAGGTAAAGAATGTTGATAGACCCAAAGGGAGTGTGTGGAAAGCCATGCCCACAAGCTTAATCACACACACCTCTCAGTTTCTTTCATCTTGAGAACTCTCATTAGTAGTAATAAAATGTGCAAAATTAAAGCCTAATGAAGTATCAACTACATCCTTAAGCTATTCTTTATACTCAGAACGATTTGAGAGCTTCTTCTGAGCAGTCACTGAACTTAGAAGTGGTGTTCAAGCATGACAATATTGTCAACAGAAAGATAGTATGCTCGTTTTCTTTCATCTAACAGTTAATAGGTCAAAGACCAGTCTTCTGCTTTCATCATTGCATTGCCCCCTTCCCTTTCAAAAACACAATTTCAGTTGTCTCTTTAGAAATGCCTGTAGTTATTCTACTTCTTTGGTCATGCTTTCTTCCCCACAGCTTTTTTGTGGAGGGTTTTTTTTCCTCCACTGTATTTTTTTTTTCAAGTCTTTCCTCTCCTCTGCTCAATCAAACATGTTCAGCGTTTCTAAACAATCTAAGCCATGCCTCACTCTATTCACTGAATGACTGAAATCTTTTATGTGTGTTTGTCTTCTGTCTCTCACTCTGGGTTTTACATCAAAAAGTTATTTGCTGGAGGATGACTGTATGTTCCTTTGATGAGAAACTCTTGTCTGCTTCTTACCTTGAGGAATTTATTTGTTAACAAAGGATATGCTGTATTGACAAATGCAAAGAGATTTGTGACTGTGGGCCACAAGTTTTCCACTGCAAGCAAAGGGATTTTCTTATTTCCTCTGTATGCCATCTGGAGACAAGAATAAAATAGGTATCTAGGCAGTAAGTTTGTTACATGCTCCATTCAAAACTGATATCATCCTCTCTGTTATTCATTCCTCTGTCCAAGAGTTAAATAGCAATAACTTTTACAGAAGATTTTGACAGATTTCTGTACTAAAATTCACTTAATATCCATCTGGTTATCTGTCAGTATAAGGATAGGAGAGACAGCTTTTTAGAAGCATATGTGTTCTTTTTCACTTAAGATTCTTCCTAAGCATAGCAGGAGTAGCTTTTAAAGGAAAAGACTTCAGAAATAAAGTGGAAAAGTTACTAACTCCAGTTCGGCACTTGTTTTGTTTTCTTTTCTTCTCAATGTATGGTCTGCTTTTGTCTTCTGTGGTTGAAAAAGCTGACAAATAGCAAGCAAGCTAAAACACTGCTGGTTTATATAGAAAAAAAGAGTAAGGAAATAATGTGAAATGGATAGTGAATTTCTCTGGCTATAAAGGACTGGGTAGATTATGCTTATGACTGTATCATGACCCCACAATTATAACAATAATTATGTATATTAACAATTATTCTATTTATTATTAAAATATTGCAATAATGTGTTGCTTGCAAAATAAGTTACTCAGTTTACATAGACCTTCAAACAGCAATCCACAGTGAAACACGAAACTTCAGATTGTTGGTTCAGGACTAATCAGAAAAATTTTCATCACATACAATCTTCAGAGCTTTTAAGAACATCCTATTTCTTTCATGAATTTCCCTTAGTGCTGATTATATACAGTGATAATGCAGTTATTTTGTTGTAGACATATGGTGGGATTGGGATGAGGCTGATGGAGGGAGAAAATTATTATCAAAATTTATTGTAAAACTAAAAGTAATTAGTAACACCAATATATTAACTATAGGCAAACATATGGCCTCTTTGGAATCTAATTTGGTCTGAGAGGGCTGTGTAATATTCTTGCAGTGTGAAATTTATTTATGATTTTAAGAACATAAAAGAAGCTCTTGTTAAACATCTCTTCTTTCATTGGTTTTTACTCTAAAGGTCATTTGTTACATGAAAACCAAAAAAGATAAATAAATGCAGCCCCTGTAAAAATGATCTTATAATGTACAAAATGTCTTCCAATTTTCAGAATAAATTTTTGGATGATAACTGAATGTTACATAGTTCTGTTAAAGAGAAATAAAATAACATCTCTAATCCTCTAAGTTGCACTCAATACTTTGTTAAACCCTCTAAGTCCTTTAACATTTTATTTCACAAAGACAATTCGTCTGAGATCCTGTAGATTTATGGCTAAAAATGGTCACCTACTGTTTAACATACCATATTTCAGAATTCAGCTTTAAATCTTTAGTCCTCTTAGCCTGCAGATTCACAAAGGTATTAAAATGGTTTCTTACCTTAAAACAAATAGGCTGATTATGAACTTTCTTATAAGACTCTTCCTTATGAGAAAATGCTATTTCATGTAAATAAGTATTTTTTGCAAAACTAATACTAATTACTATAAGAAGATTGACACTAATGTAGATTTTGAGACATTCTCACTCTTGAGAAGCATTCTTATATCTAACAGTGACTCCAGGCTTCCAGGCTCATGGCAAAGGATAGAAAAGTCATAAGCATTCTACACTTACAGATCTCAGAATGTCAAGGCTTCCTTGTTCTACATGAGCCTCCATTCTTGCCTAAATAGGAATATATGCACCTGCCTTCAAGTGCTGATGGACTTCTGAAGAAGGCAACAGTCAGTTGTTACATTTCGTTTATTAAAACAAACAAAGAAGCTGAAAGAGTCCATGGGGGTGAGGGGGGAAGGGGATGTTCCCATTGTTTTGTGATAAGCTTTAAAAGTAAATTACTTTCCATTTGTCTAGCTTTTGTTATGAATCAAAGTGAAAACTTTCTTGAAATCTTATATAAAGGAAACATCAGGTCACTCAGAGCAATTCTGTTGAAGCCTACCATTATCAGTTTAGAGGTTTAAAATATGTTTGGATGATAGAAATTAATATTTGCAGTATAAGGAATTTACATGCATCTTTCAAAACACTGATACAGAAATACAGACACTTGATTTGCTGATACTTTTATGGTGACTTTTACAGTACAAAGAAACATTACCTTTCTCTGTGCAACATAAATCTAATTTTTGGTGGCTACTGTAAACTACCTTATCAGTATTGATTGATAACTAGTCACAAAAACAAACTCCTAAATAACATGTAGTTTAAGCATCTGAAAAGGCTAAGTAAACTGATTAACCGAACATTAGTTATTTTATTACTCAGTCCTTACACTGCAGGAACTATTTAATCACTTATTTATTAATTAATGACTTTAAAAGATACAGTTTATCAGAATATGCTTTTCAGATACATAGCAGAAGGATTATTTTAATATATTTTAAAGCAACTGACTATATAATGAAATCTACCATTCTATGATTCTATGATCTTTGCAAGTTTTTGGTGATCCAAATTCATTTTTCTAAGAGAGATGAGATGTATGTTATTGATCCAAATTGTTTTGAAGTAAATGGAGAAAATTCCTTTTACCTTCAGTAGGCTGGATGAGATGCTTGTATGACAGAGACAAAAAGAAAGGAAATGGGGTAATATATTTGAGAGGATTAGTTGAGTGTCAATACAAAAATGCATAGCATAGAATATATTTTCAGGTACGTATGAATGCATTGGAAGTATAATATCTGAAGTTATGCACTGACCACCATCACCACTGTGCAAGGTTTGCATTAAGATGTGTTGTTAGATGTTCTGAGATAACTGAATTGAATCTTAACTTTAAAAAATCATGCTAAAAGTAATTGTATTTTTTAAAATTGCATCAGTCTGTATAATTTTTCTTCCACTATTTATTGTGTAGATTGGCATATCACCTAATTGCTGATCCTTGTTTTCATCCTTTTATTTTCCTTTTTTTAAGCTTCTCATCATTTAACTTGCTTTTTAATTTAGTAGCTTGCATGTCACTAAACTTGAGCCACTTGGATGAGCTGTTAGCTCCCCCTGTGGTCAATAAAGAGATGGGTTTCAACAGGATAATATAAACTTATGGTGGAATACAATGAGCCATTATCTTTCCTCCACTAATTTTAGAGAGAACTTGAAGAATTGGATTAGACTGGATGCTTGGTTTTAGATGTTTAAAGTCAGATAACACGATCCCACTGCAGATACCTTGGTGAAGAAGTATTGTGTTATGTAGCTTAATAACATAACATCCCTGCTACTTACCGACACAACTCCATTGCACATGCCTGTGGCTCATCTGCAGCACAGAAAATTCTGTCATATATTCCTTCTGTGTCTGATCTTTGTTTACAGACATGTATCATCCACCCACTGCCTAGTAAGATCCTTAAGACTTCATGTCATTTTGCATTTCAGGATGCCTCCACACCCACTATTCTTATTTAATTTATACACAAAAGCCCATCCATTTTCTAACCCATTTTTCTGATTTATCAATTTTCTTTATTGCTAAGCATAAGAAACTTTATCACCTTTGTGTAATAGTCTGACAATTTAATGCATTTAAAACCATATGTAAGAAGATACATATTCCTAAAGTTGTATATTGTATCACTTAAATTTCATTGTGTACTACTCTTGAATTGACAAAATGCATAACCTCAGAGACACTCTTAATGCATTAGGCTCGTTTAGTGTTTATTCTTTAGCAATGATTGGTTTTCATTTGTGGGTTTTCAGGATTCCATAAAGACAGTACCTACAATTCCACTCTGAAAAATCATTTAAGGCATCAGAACTGATCAGAACTGCAAAGATTTTGTGATGAATTTCAGAACTGAAATGTTGTGATTGTTATTATAATGAAACCCTGGCTGATATTATGAGAGTAGAATTACAAAAAAATGTGAGTGCTGTCTATATTGCATTCAAGAATATCATTTCTTACAATAGTGGATTTCTTTTGTTGTACAAAACTATGATCACACGGTTACGTAAATGGAATCTAACAGAAAAGTTGCATGCTAGGCAAACTAATTCCCACTTTTAAAAAGGAACAAATTAAAATTATGATTCCAGACAGATTATAGTTTCACAACAAACAGCGTAAAATAGCTGAGAACCATACTGTCTCCAGAGACACAATCTCTGTGTGTGCTAAGAGGCTAGGGTGAAAGGAAAATCCAGTTACTCCATTATACCTCCTGAATCCCAATGAAGCACAGTCAATGCTGGCATTCAGACAGATATTCATGAGCCAGACAGTGCTTTTCTGGTCCCAGTAGCAAACAACCAGTATGTTGGAATGGGGTGGGTAGAACATGACACTACACAACACTCTGCAAATATTTCAGGTTTTGTTTATCAAAAAGATTAATTTTGAATTTGGTTCTGGTGACTCGTATGAGCTCAAGGGTCTTTTTCCTTTCCATTCCATGACAGATTCTCCCATGCTTCAGTTTGATTTCTGAGAGTGAGTCAGGGAAGGCAGAGAGGTTGCTTCAAAATAACTTTGTTGGTATAATGGAAAAGCACAATGTAGTCAATCATGATAAAGAAATATGTATGCACTATGTAACAGCAGTGAGGCTTAATGAAAGGTAGTCTTGCTTTGCTGTGTTTTGATGAAGAGAATCATTTGATGAATTCCATTTTCATTAACTAGCACTTTTTAATTGTGGGTAGCTCAGCTCAGTACTATATAATTACCAGCTTTCCTTCCTTTTTGATGTACCCATGAATTCTCAATCCTTGTGTGCTAGTTAGTTGTTCAGAGCCAAGGGAACACCTTTTCTCTTGATTAAACTGGTTTAAAAAGAATTTTGACTTGCTTAATTAGCTTCTCTAGAACTGCTAATAACCACACATCCTCTACTGTGAACCATGTAATTATTGTGACATTAATTCTCTCCCTGGGATACTTTATTCTTGATGTGATCATTTCTCTTTTTTTCAATTGCTGGCTGGTGATTTTACTACTGCAGAGTAATGAGCACCGTAAGACATGTTTGACTGTTACTCGGGGTCTTCAGTGTCCATCCATATGATGCAAAGATTGTATCCAAAAGTAATAACAGCATGCTGGTTACTAGTAATAAAGCATTAAAATAAAATAAGGGGGAAAAATCACCAAGGCTTTTGAATTTACTGTATCACTGTAACTGTTTTCATGCATATCTTTCTCAGCTCATCACTCCATCACAGCCACACCTCTTAAAGTTTGCAAAGTGAGGACAGAATGATGAAAGAAAATACTATTTCCTCTACTTTAACAGTCAGAACTACCATAGATTTCTTAAGGAACACACAATCATTATAATTCCCACTACTTTAAGACATGTTATGGCTACCAGTCTAAGGAAATCTGTGTAGTTTAGCTCTTCCGGGCAATTCAGAGTGGCCACAACCCTCCATAAGCTCGTTTCATACACGGGGACTAGACAGGTGATTCTTCTTTCTCTCTGTTAGACACACTACAGTTACACTTGGAGCAAAGTTGCAAGAAAGCCTAAACTTTGCCTACATGGCCATTTATCCTATAAAGAAATTTACACCGATGAGAGAAATGAGATCTTTTAGACCTACAATATTGAAAAACAGACCTTAATAGATGGAAAAGTCTGAATCATTTTGTACGTACCAAAGGGTTTTGGAGAACACAAATTTGAAAATTCTCTAAATGTAACAGTAAAATCAGCAGGCACATGGCTGTAACTTTGTGTTTCCTAGGTTTGAGTAATACCTTCTTTTGGTCTGGTGGAAAGAAAGCCTGTTACCTAATTCTCTTACATTTTCTAAACAGCCAAACTATGTACATGCCACAATGACTAATGGTAAGGCATATGGACTGACTAAACTAGTCACGAAACTTCAGTCACACTGACTCAACTAGTGAGGATACTATTTGGTACATCATGATCATGAGTGTTTTGTTTTCTTCTAAGTTGTTGTGGGTATTGTTGTTTTCTTGATTTATTTCTTCATCCCTCTATGTCTCAGCAGGCAGCCTTTAGAGCAGAGAAAAGTTGCAAAAAACTAGAATGTGCAAGATAACTCTCAGGGACTTAACAACTACCAGTCATCTCCCTTCATTGACTAGTTAATTAATATATTGATTAATTTAAATGATAAGTAATGATTCCTAAAATGTTATTATCATCAGCTGTTTCAAATAAGAAAACAGTTACATACTGCCAGTGCTCTGAGGTGCTACCAGCCCTGGCTGTCCCTGCACAGCTTCTCCTGGGAACTCCTCCCACTCCTTCCTATGGACCCAGGAAACCCATTTCAGCTCAGAATGGGGCCTTCAGTCACCTGTCTCATAGGAGGGCTGATCTCCAGCCCTGAACCTCAGGCTCACCCTTGTAGCCCCATTCTTGTCCCCTTCTGCTGCTGGATTGACTCTATCATTGCATTGTCACTTGCCTGCCCAGGACTGTTGATAGACATCATTACAGCACCCAGCTCTGCCCACCACGGTCAGATGCTGACAGATGGTGTCCATTGGTGAGAGCACTGCCAAGCCTGGGGTCACCCTTGGCTCACAGCTCCCAGTCCCTTAGGGAGCAGCTGGTCCTTGCTGTACCCTGACACATATCTGAACAAATGTACTGTGAGTGACAGCCTGTGTCAGTGGCTCCAGGGTGTAAATTTGGAAATGGTTTTTGAAACTGCACCCTACCCTTCCCAGTGTGACAGACAGCTCTTTCCTTTACTGAAGACTTCATGTTAGACTTTGTGATTCTTAACCTCCAGAGAGCATTATTTCAATAATAATTATTTCTCATTTATTATTTAATAATCTCAAATTTGTACATACAGCACAAGTCATGCAGTAGTGTTTTTCCATAAATGATCTCAACAAATCTGAATTTACTTCAGTATGAACTACCATTACTTCTACACTACATATGATCAGATTTTTTTTTTTCCTTTTTTTTTATTGCAAAGACTTGTTATACAAATTTTTATTGCCTGCATCTGGCTTGTTAAAATCTAATTTACAGCTTCTGCCTCAAGAGGATAAGAAGTGGTGTCTGTGTTCTCCATTGTATATCCCTGAGAAACAATTCACTTTTGAACTCTGAATTTTTTCATGGTAAATTGGTTCTGCAATAGAAAAATAAACACATTTGTTTTCATGAAATGCTGTAGGGGAAAAAAAAATCATCATTTCTTTCCACACAAATAAGCTATAATGGAACCAGTATCTGAATTAGTGGTTACCATTTCACATGTAATACAGTAATACATGAATTTTCCTTACCTTGAACAACTCATTTGTTACCAAATCCATGTCATGAATATCCATTTCTGTTAAATAACATCTAGTAATTGGAATCATACCAAATAATAATTGTGATATAACAACACAATGGGGTGGGAAGAGGGAAGAAACACAGCAACATATAAGCTAACTTCCTGTTTGAAACAGAAATTCTAGGTATTTTCCTTTAATCTTTCCATCCCTTACTCTAAGTACATTTTCATTACCCAGATTTCTGTAAAGGCATTTTCTCCTGTTTCATTTGTAGAGACTGACTTCTCTTATCTACAGTCACTACTCTTGAATAGCCTTCTGTGAAGATTCGGTGTACAAAAACACAAAAGACATTGTAACAACTTCCCACTTGACTTCTGCTGCTGTGGGAAAGTTGTCTTGAGCCCCCACTGCCACTAGTTTATCACCAACTATTTTTTTCAATTTAAAGAAGGGAGTACTATATATAATTACATAGATATACCATCTTCATAGACTTGGCCATTTATAAGGCTGCCAGGTTAAAATCTAGGTAAAACGGTACTACCTACCACAAATCACAGATTGCCTAGGGCAATTGGGTTATTTTTTAAGATTATCTTCTTAAATTATAAATGTATTTTCTAAAGCAGCAGCATTTTCCTCGGAGAAGGCTTGGTGGCTGACTATGACTGCCTTCACTTTAGAAGGCTATAGTTCAGAATTTAAGGCAAGAAAAAAATAATCACACCATTTCAGAGGAAAAACAAGTCAAAGCTAGAGATCTGAGGCCCAAAGCAAATAGCATGTGAAAGCCATGAGCGTTCACAGACACAGGCAACTGATAAGCACAGAACAGAGTTACAATTAGTTTGGGTCTGGCGTAGTGCCATTAAGCAAATCAATTCTTGTCACTGACATCCATCGTTGCTACTAAGTTGTAACACAAGAAAGTGGTATATCTGGGCTTCATAATTACTGGACATCTGTTTTATCCCTTTATATTGTTTGTAAAGGCAAACCTAATTGTATGCCTTCAGAATAAGCTAATACATTCATGAGACTTTCCAAGGGGCAAAAGAAAGAGTCCGTTTGGCTAAAAAGATGAGCAGTAAAAAAGCTGAATTGGAGACAAGTGACTAGTGGTGTATCAGGAATCAATGCTGGGTCCAGTCCTTCTTAACATTTTCATTAATGATTTGGATGACAGGGCAGAGTGTATCCTCAGCAAACTTGCACATGACAGCAAACTGAGAGGAGTGGCTGATACCAAGGATGCTGCTGCCATCCAGAGACCTACACGGGCTGAAGAAAGGGGCCTGCAGGAACCTCAGAAAGAGAAATGGGAAATCCTGCACCTATGGAAGAACAATATCATGTAGCAATTTATGCTGCATTTTATGCAATTTATGTCCCAGCTTGGCAAAAAGGACCTGGAGGTCCTGGTAGACACCAGGTTGAAGATAAGCGAGCATTATGCCCTTGAAACGAAGAAGAGGACTGGTATCCTGTGCTATGTTAAGCAAAGTATTGCCTGCAGGTCGAGGAAGATGATCCTTCACCTTTATTCATCACTGGTGAGGCCACAAGCACAGTAATGCATCCAGTTTTGGGTTCCTGAGCACAAGGACATAGGCGCACTAGAGAGAGGTGAACAAAGTGCCACAAGGATGATGAAAGTACTGGAGCACCTTACAGATGAAGAAAGGCTGGGATGGGACTATCTAGCCTAGAGAAGCCTCAGGGAGCCTGAAGAGAGAAAGAAGACAGAGACAGGCTCTTTTGAGTGGTACCCAGTGACAGGAGAAGAGGCAGCTCTGTCAAAACAACTTTTTTATTTATTTATTTTTAATGTAACATATTCTGTTAAGTCTTGAGAAGACAAAAATCTCTTAATCTGTACAACAGTAGCTAGGGTCCTCTTGATTGGCTGCAGCAAGAGTGCTGCTTTTTTCATGCCAAGTATTATATAGGTTTGGAGTCAGGAAGTGAGGTCAACCTCACTGTCTCTGCAAACACATTCATAAATTTGGACTGGGATGCATTAGTTAAATCAACGTAAATGATCATACAGAAAACTTTGGCAACCCTTGGAGAAAGTGATTTATGCTACAGGCTTGCTAAGGTGTGCCATCTCTACAGAACACAAGGAAGGCTGGAAAAACAGTTAAACAGTTTTCTTACTGTTGATGATGTAAGTTAGCAATCTGATAAGCTGATAGTCTCAGATATTGGTTAATATTGAGTATCAGTTGATATTCAGTTTATCAGCTGAAGATACAGTTTAACCTGCTTTCTGAAGGACACAAGTGAATAAGAATTTCCTTTCTTGATACACAAAAAGCAATTTGATAAAATGAATTTAAATGCATTTTCCTTAACTGAAAGCTATTGACAAATCTTGAGCTAGTGTAGAATCAGCTGCAGTTGGTGGCAATTCTATGCCTCTCTGTTCACAGTTACTATTATTATTATTATTATTATTGTTTTTGTTGTTATAATTAATTATTATTACTTCTTCCTAGCATTTGGGCCAAAATGTTATACACATATACCAAAGTGGATTGTTTACAACTTATTCTTCCTCACATAGTGCTCACTTATTGCTTCCTTTTGCATCTCTTACAGGTACCAACTCTGTGTAATTTAAATTATGATAATTTAAGCAGAAAAAAAGTCACATAAATTATCATTAGAAAATACCACAAAACTTGCAAAACAAAAGTGAAGTAATACAGCATTTGAGTGTAAGACAATACTATAAAGAAGATTTCCTTAAGAAGATTGGACCAGATAAATCTGCTTAACTCCTTGGCGTGTTACAGCAGGAGTTTTAACTGAAAATCCTACAGGTGTAGCAATTTAGATGTTGCATCTGAGGCTTGACGCTTTTAAATGCATGTTTCATCCACATCTGGTTTTTGAGGCTCTGAATGGAAGAACATCTAGTCACACAATTTTTCAGACTAAATATATATTTTAAAACAATAGATGAAATTCCAAACTAAATTAGAAACAGCAGTGCCTTTGTAATAATTAAAAGAGTATACAGTCAAGAAGGATTTGTCCTCCCTGTTTCTTAAGAATGAATAAAATGCATGAAAGCTCAACAAAATGTTGCTTTTGGACTGCTTTGGTATAGGGTAGAATTTCGGAGTTTTATTTAAGTCAGTCTTCTCATCAGTGCACACTTATTTTATGCTTCAATACTCTCCATAATACTGTCCTCTAGAAATGTTATTCATTTATGCATTTTCTTCTGGTCTCTTCTCATCACACAACAAGACAGCAACGGAGATGTATCATTATGCTGCAACTATGGTTAGAGAAACGTGAATGATGCCTAAGCACTAAATTAGCAATCAGTCTGCCACCTCTTGTCATGAACGGGCCACCAGTTTTATTATCCAGACACTACTTCAATGGCTCGCAGCAGATGGAGGGGTGAAAGGCATCTCCTTTCCCATGTGTTAGTAAAACAACCTCAGTATCCCAGCAAGTGGATGGGGACCAGGTTAAAAGCAGTGCCAACAGAAACACTTCTCTCCAAGTCCCCCTCCCCAAATTAGCAGTTATTGTCATCTGGTTTGTTAAATATGTGTAACGGGATCATGTAATGCCGGCACCTCCCTGGGAGGTGAGGGGTAAGTTTCCCAATGGGGCCTGGCAACCTCCCACAGAGCTGTCCCAGGCACCGTGCCACTATTCTCTGCAGTGCTCAAGCCCCTCGCTCCGGGCCTGGGCAGTAGTCAGCGCCCACAGCTGCGAGGTGCCTGTTGGCAGGCAACGTTCCTTTGAGCCCCTCCTCAGAGTCCAGCCCCGTCAAGATCATTGCTGGCCCTCCTCTCTCTGCGGAGGGCTGTCATTTTGAGGAATCTGGCTCACACACACTGCCATCCGCCTTCCCCTTCTGTCCTGGGCTCCCTATTCCCACTGGAGAGTGGAATAAATAACCCACAGGGTACAAAACACGCTTGGAACGCGTACATGTGTGCACGCCACACCAAAAGAGTTTCTGAAAATACAGATGCCTGAGAATACGTGGCTGTGTCGTCGAGGTGTGAGTTTGCACAGCTCTACAGAGAGATTACAGAGTGCTTTGGTTAAAGTTGTGCTTTTTGTTTGCTGGTGACCTTTTCCCTATGTTACAGCTATTACCTTGGGGAGCAGGGAGAAAAAAAACAACCTAGATAAGTTTTTATACTTAAAGAGTGTGAAAACCAACAACTACGGAAGCTTAATAACAGTACATCATCTACACATGTATGTATTCTGTTTTCTTTCTTCCTTTCTTCCCTTAAAGCTCCTTCAGAAGAAAAAGAAAAACAGCTAATAAAAATGATGACATTTATTCTGCATCTATTTCTGTTTGAAGTTCCTGCTTATAGTAAAGAACACCTGAAATGGCAGCAAAATATCCACAATGAACAGCAGTTAAGGTTTGAGGCTAGTATTGAATCAGAATTTATATTCACACTTCATAATGTCGGAATCTTATCAGCAGTTCTCATAGTCGCTACTGATGACAAAGTAGCATCAACTACTTGGAGGGATATTGGGAACCCATTTTATTGGGATCCGTACAAACATAAAATAAGAGAGTCCCTGCCCCAAGCTATTTGTTGTAGAAATAGGCAAGATGGAATATGTGGAAAATGAAGTAAAATACAATAAAAGGTAAAAGAAATTAAGTAATTCCCAAAGGCTACACAGCACAACTATTATGAAGCTGGAAACAGTCCCTGAATTCTGATCCACTGTACACCTAGACCTCTTGTGGCAGAGGTTTCATTAGATTATTATCCTATATAAAGCTCTCTTTCAGAGCCTGGCTGCATTTGACTGAAACCCTGGTCTATGCCCTCAGAGTGCACAAAGCCTCACAGAGGATGAAAGCTGTTTATTGCAGCCCGGGGAAGGGGAAGGCTGGCAGCAGGCATCAAAATTTGCACAACAGATAATAAGTAGTAAAGATTACTCACTTAGGTTGATGATACATCTTGAATGTACTGATGACACGCATTACCTCCCCTGGCAAAGGAGATGTTTTCCTTTGTTTATACCACTCTTGCTGTACATCATGTGCAAAAAGACGTAACATTTCAAAGATAAAAGACTGATATCAAACGTGAGCACTGGTATTTTTTTAGGTGACTGTTGTGTTTAAGGTTAAAGAAATTTGGTCAACAATAAACCCACTTGTGTTCCAGCTTATCCTCAGATATCAGAGAGGCTGGGGGTGGCTGGGCTCAGATTCGGAGTGATGCCTAACTCGGCGCAGTAACTCCAGTCACACTCGGTCTATCGAACTGTCATCATTACAGGTGCACGAATAGCACCTTCAGTCCAGTTGTGTTCAGTGAACCAGCACAGCCACACCTGAGGAGTTTACTTGCATTCAAAGAGAACTCTCATGGCTAGATTAATGAAAAGTGCAGTTTATTGATGCAAGAGAAGTAGAGATTCTTTTGGATTGCTGGTGATAAATACACTCTCTGCAAAAGCACATGCAGATGTTAAGAATATGAATGACAGATGGTGACAAACATGTTACAATATGAAATGACTCTATAGAGATTTCTAAGTTTCACAGGGCTGCACTTGGTATAACCGAGTGTTCATTTCTTATTCCACAGGTACCCCTGGGCAAGGAAAGAGGTTCGGCCCATCAGCTGATCCCAGAAGACAGCACTGAAGTCCTTCCAGCATGTCTGCAAAGTTTTTCTCCTCTCCAACAGCCATCTTTTCTTAAGCCATATTTATACTATTTTTCACTTTTAGGTGGAGCTTGAGCAACTCTAGTCATACATACTTTTATCATAATTGTTGTAAAATTTCAGTGAAGGGTGGTCACACCTCAGAAACAGGTACTTTTCAGGATGTTTTGGTATTTTGATGAGATTTTAATGAGCAAATCTCAACAGAAGGGCATGATTTCAATTATGCAATCACTTTCCCACATAACAAAGTACGTATGTCTCAGGATGTTTTGCTCTTGAAGGACGGTAATTCCTGATTAGGTGTTCCTTAGTTAATCATCTTTGTCATCTCAAGGGGTAGGCTGACCTGACAGTTGCCTGATACTTAACATATTTCAAACTGATAATTGCCAACTGAGAACAGCCTTTAAGATGCAGTGACTTGGCTCAGGGTACCTGCTATACAACTCATAAGTTGTACAGCTTGGCAGATTCAAGTCCCAATCCCTGTGGTGATATCACAGAGCCTGGCCGCGGTGCCTTCACCCCGCTCCACCCTCTGTGCTGTTTTGCTTAGAGTTGGCACACCAAGCTCCCCTGGTGTTGCCAGCATCTAAGGTTGTAGGTCATGTTGCCTAGGGAGCTATCATGGAACATAAAAGATTCTTTGAATATTGGCTGCATTCCACCCTGAAAGTTTCCTTAATGCTATATCTGCTTTTAAAATGTGGATGTAACTTTAGTTTCAGTAAGTCACACAAAGTCTCACTAAGTCACATTTAGTACTTATCCCACAGTGACCCAACCAAATGCATCATTATGATGGGGATTTTAACTTAGGTTATACTAAAGATAACACATAAAACTAAGACTTACCTCATCCTTGTAGGCTGATTTTCTGACCAGTTCATTTACTTTTCCTTTCCTTTAGCTGACTGGGGGTAGGGGGTGTTGTGATTCTCTGTGATTTTCTTGTTATCTTTTAAACTTTAGAGTTTTTTTAATCTTTAAAATATTTTGATTTTTCTCTTTATTTTTCCCCCTTGTTCTCCTTAAATGTTTTTTAAGCATCAGAGCTGACTTTTACCTGGCTTTTCCTCATGCATAGTACTGCAGCTCATTGTAATTTCCTTTGGCAAGGGTGGGTCGAATCTAGCTCATTCTATTCACACAGATAATTCCAATTACCTCTGCTTTTCGTTTCCACGTTGTTGCTTGCTGTTACAAGAACCGCTTCCTACTCTGATCCTCACATGCTTAGGGAAGTCTATCAACAATATCCTTATTGTGGCTGCAAGACATATTTAGAAGAGAATGTACTGATAAGTGAGACTTTTTTTTTCTGTTTACTCAAGCTCTTCTTGATAAATACAGGCACTAAAGTCAGATTAGTTGCAACTTCTCAGGCTGAAATGATCACCTGCCCTATTGATTTTTTCATCAGCCTAGTCAGTAAATGTTTTAGCTGCACATATTCTTTTTTACAGGGCATGTTATATTTTGGAGATGCCTTTTTTTCACCGTCTTTGATTTTCTGTACTACCCACTCCAGCCTGAAACAGGTTCATCATTGACATTGTCCCTACAAGAGTTGACTAATCATCTTTTTGTTTTTAACTCTCAGTATGTTCTCCACAGAAACATGCTCTTGATCTTTCTTTGCATTTTGCCATACACTTTGTCTGGAGAGCTTCCCTCCTTTGAATTCTACTATGTCTTATATATACTGTTTTGATGAATATGCCTTTGATTATCTCTTCTAGGGATTCTCTTCCCATTTACTTTCTCTCATAGGGTGTTGACTGAAGGGTTTCGTCTCTTTGAATTTTCTATGCCAACAAGTTCCTATTTTACTTGCTTAGCTCTCTTACCATGTAGTCTGTCCCTACCCTGTTTCTCACTGCCTAAGATACATTCTCAGGGAAATCCTGCTTCTACTCTGTTCTTATGGCTTGATTCTTTCTTCCCAAATCACCTTCTTTGACATTTGTCTATCCTCTTACACAATGAACCAGTCACCCTGTCCTTCACCTCACAATCTTACAGTTATTTTTTGCTTTCTTTTCTTTCCCTCGCCCTCCCAGATCACATTATTTCATTCTTCATAATGTTTTGAAATCCCATTTCCTACATCAGTTTCACACTGTAAAAGTCCCAGACCACTCATTGGTCTTTCTCCCATACTCTGACCATTTTCTCTTCTGACTTAGTACCACTCCTCCAGGCTATCCAGTCCGCAATGAAACTATTTCTAACCTGTTGCTCAGCCATGTAAACCTCTAATCCAGTTCTGGAGTCTTTTCACTCAATCCTACTTTTTAGCATAGAATTCATATTTACTGATCTCTGTTTTTCTAATTTACATAATTAAGCACATTCAGCAGGTACAAGAAATCTGTACATTCCAGTAGAATTAATGTTCTTCTGGAGGTCCTTAGTGAGAAGTGCAGGAGATCATAGAATCACAGAATGGAAGGGGCTGGAAGGGACCTTTAGAGATCATCTAAGTCCAACTCCCCTGCAGAAGCAGGTTCACCTAGATCAGGTCGCACAGGAACATATCCAAGCGGGTTTTGAAGACCTCCAAGGAAGGGGATTCCACACTCTACCTGGGCAGCCTGTGCCAGGGCTCCCTCACCCTTACAGTAAAATAGTTTTTTCTTATGTTTAAATGGAATTTGATGTGTTTCAGCTTCATCCCATTACCCCTTGTCCTTTTGGTAGATACAATAGAAAAAAGGGATGCCCCAACCTTCTGACACCCACCATTTAGATATTTTTTAATATTAATGAGATTCTCCCTACAGACCAGAGCATCCCTGAGGATTTTGTTATTCATGTCAGTATGAGCCTGAGCCCATGGATGTGTTCTGAGAGTGCTCAGAACTCTGCACAGATTTCAAATAAAATTTTAAGACAGTACTTATTATTGCATTTTTTAAGACATATCTTTATTTGCTATTGTATTTAATACCTGCTCCATATTCTCAGAATAGAGGTCTCGATTAGATTTAACTGTTCTACGTTGAAGTTTATAGTCCTGGGATAATTTTAACTAATTTTAATATTCTGTAGGATATTAGTCTGGAGTATGAGACTATCTGAAATGTTGCTGTCCTCTTACAGTTTACATACCCCTTCATTTCCTATAAGTTTGAGTGACACAGGCAGATCTGTAGGTGGATGCATATACATATTTTAAATCACTGTTTGTGGGTAACCTTATTATACTGGATATGGAGCAGGAAAAAAAAGAAGCACTTGTCAGTTGAAAGTATACATATGATGGATTCAGCAGCTAATACTGAAGACCAAGTATATATACACAAAAAATAAGTCAGAGAACAGACAGATAGATCTGAAAGAAATACCCTCTTGTCTATAAAAGAGAAGGAAAAGTTTCCTAGAACATTAAACCCCACATATGCTACCGAGTTGTAGGAAATATTCTTTTTCAGTAACAGAATTGGTATTCTACTAGTAGTGGAATCTGTGATGACTTAGTGAGAACGACAGGTGTAGAACAGGTTTAGAACGACAGGTTTGTATATGCCTATGGTGAGATGCTCAGTTTTCTGAAAGACCATGGGGTTTTTTTGTTGGTTGGGTTTGTATGCGGGGATTTTAAACTCACTGCTGACCACAATACATTCAAGTTCAAAACAGAGCAGACAGCACATACAAATCTTGGAAAAGACCAAACTGCAGAGCAAGTTTATAAAAAGAAATATAATCTAATTAATTCTTAATATTTTTATAATTGGTGAAAACCGTAAAAGGGGATTGATTATACAAAAAAGAAATGTACACAATATAGTTAAGAAACACATGCTTGATTTTTTTTTTTTATCCTATCTATTCTAATAAAATACTCAGGTTACAGTTTGGTTTTTGTGGGGTTCTTCTAATAATAGTACAGCTATTAAGACTGGGATAAACAATAGCTATCCTGTAACGTTTCTCATTTGGAAGGATTCTGAAATATATTACAAACTTAATCGAATATAATGTAAAGTGAAGACACCTCAATCATCACAAAGCCAGACGTGGTTTAAAAAAGGAAAAAAGATATGGCATCCAAACAAAATTTCAAAGGCAGATTTTAAGGAAAAAGATTTTTTTTAAAAATGGTTAGAATTTGCCCAAAACAAACTGACAGTGCTGATCCTTTCAAAACGGTCAGTGTGTTTTAGTCAGGAGCAATGTAACTGATTGGCCCAAAGGGACTAAAAAGATGGTTTGTTTCTGGTTGTCAGCATATTTTTACTGTGACAACATTTTTCTTACCAGCTATAATCAACTCAGGCATCAACAATCTCTCTGCTTCACAGCTCCAACAGCATCATGCTCCTGTCTCCTTTCCCATCATGTTGCCATGGCTGTCAATGATTCAGTAGAACTCCAGAATCAGAACTGTCACAAAGACGCAAATATGAAATCATATTGTCAAACTGCCAAAGATTTCACTGCAATGATATTTTTTTGTTCAAGCTAGTCTGTTTTCAAATGTCCTAATCAATGGAACACTTTCGGCTTCCCATAGGGAAGATACAGAAAAATGTTAGAAACATTCCCCAGATGCAGAATTTTTTCTTTAGTACAGTCCTCCTGTACTGCCTCAGAGAGAGCTATACTGACTATTGAATCTACAACTGGTCTTTTATAAGTAGCTAATTTTGTAGAGGTCCTATGGGCTAACATGCAGCTAAGCACCACACAGATGCTCATTCATGCTCCCCCATACCCCAGTGGGATGGACGAAAGAACAAAAAGAGCAAAAGCAAGAAAAGTCATGCGTTGAGATAAAGAGTTTAATAAAAAAAGAGGAAAAAGACAGAAAAAAAAATCGCCAAAAAATCCCAAAGTCACAATTCAAAATCAAAGAGAGTTATGCCATCACTTACCACCTTCGAGTCAATCTCTAAGCAATGGCTACCTTTTCCCCCCGCCAAAAACCCCCTCTGCTATTTTTCTTGCTAAGCATGATGTTATACAGCATGGAGAGCTTGAATCAGCTGTCCTGGTTGTGTCCACTCCCAACTTCTTGTACACCCTCAACTCTGGAGAGTTGGAAAACGAGAAAGGCCTCCATGCTATGCAAACGTTGTTCAGCAATAGCTAACACTGGTTTAGTCACAAATGCAAAACAAAGCATCATACTTGCTGCTGCGAAGAAAATTAACTCTCCTAGCCGACCCAGTACACAGTCACCCAAGCAAGTAGCCCCTCATCTTGCCTTAAGCTTAAGAATAAAGTTAGAAATCTATAGCATGGAAATGTCAGGGTAATCAGGAAGTGCAGTCTTAGTAAATAAGATTTCAGGTGCACTGGTCAGCAAATGTTAGCAAATGTTAGAAAAACATGGAACTTGCTCTATATATATTTATTGTAGGTGTTTATTGCCCTGAGGGACTCCCAGGACAAGCTGTGCAGGGGAGAGTGTAATCTTTATGCAACAGGGTGACAAAAAATTATTCATCTCTGTCTTACTGGAGAATTCTCTAGTAGCTTTAGGGCTGCTTTGAACCACAAGAGTAACACAAAGTAGATTTAATGCAGCTGCTAATACTGACTGAAATCTCTAAAGTATTTCAACTTTTCTGCATTTTGTAAAAGAAAAAGCTTTCAGCTCCAAGGACATATTTTAGCAGTACTTGTAAATTACTGTAGCCATCCTATGAGGACATTCAGAAGCTTTAGCCGTGACACCATAAGTAAATGTAATGGGTATTAAAATCAATAGGTCAATGTGTAGGGCACAGCCATTTCAATTTTATAAGCCTGTACACTACAAGTATCTTTACATCAGTTCAGCATTTGACAGGAAGGTGTGTTACAGTTTTACTATCAATTCAGTGTTTATACAGGCTGCATTTACAGGGTACCAGAGCCATTGAATTCTGCACACACTGAAGTTTATGTACTGAAGCAAATGTCGGGGAGAACTCCAGGGTGTAAGTCTTAAAAATGTATACCATGGTTCTACAAGGAGATAAAAAAAGCTCTGAGTCTGGCTGGCCGAGGTTAAGATATCTTGGGAAGAATACTGTGGCTTAATTTGCTTATTGTTAAAAAATCATGACTCAATGTTTGGCATCAAACAATAGATCCATATAGAGTTATGCCAGTAGTTATATTCATCATTGCACTGCCTAACTTTCATTCTCCTGAAACAAAACACAGAGTCTAAACTGAATACATAATTATCTGGTATTGAATGAAAAATGCTGAAGCAGCAAAGACAATATAATTAAGCCACTGAGTTAGGCTTCTTATATGTTGTCAACTGCAAGAGACAAGGTTCTTTGAAACATGGTAAAGGAAACAAGAAGGAAACTTTGGAACTCTTAATCACTCTGTGAGTTAGCTCTCTGCATTGAGTGTGTGATTTACACTAAGTTCAATTACAGTTAAATGACGTGAACCGCTCTCACTTGATCAGTTCAGTCCAGGATTCACAACAGGACTAAACTAAACTAGCTAATGAGATGTCTAGAAAAGGTTGTAGCTTAAATACTGCTGCTCTTGAGATATGACCCCCAGAAGTTTGACTACATCTCTGTCAGAGAAAGACTGTACGTTGACACACTCAGTTGAAGTACCTAAATGTTTTTCTTGAAAACTGGGCTACAGATATTTGAGGCAACAGCCTAGCTATTGGAGCACTCGCAACACAGGAGAGTTCAGTTTACAGCAATTTTCAACATGAGACAAAATTACATGTCTTATCTGTCAGAGGAGTGCCCTAATCAAGTAACTGTTGCCTCTTCTGGGGTACAGTTCTTGGTGAAGCCATACTGCTCTGCAAAAAGAATTTAAAGCATTCATGGACATTCATTTCTCCTACTTAAAAATTATTGGTAAGGAAGAAACTATCTATGCCTGTCAGTTCTTCCTGTAATATCAGCATCATACTGGATCTAGCTTCATATAACAACTATTAACAGCGTCTTAAAGGCTGCACAGACTTCTTTTGCATGTCTTTCATTGTGGACAGCCTTTCGCGTGTTTTAGAAACGATTCCATAAACATATCTTGGCATTCCTTTGCCTCTGGTTGTATCAGCAGAACCAAATCCAACTCCTAGACTTTGTGATACACGGATTAACTCGTATCGCCATTGCCCTTTTTGGAGGTTTGAATTAATAGTTTTGCCAACTCATGCCAGTCAAAGCTGAGATACTGTCCATTCAGCTGGTAGTGACAACCCTCAGACAACAGGCCTGCACCTGCTCTGATTCTTAAGTTAAAGGATGGCTCTGTTTCAGTGCTTTTTTTTTTTTTTTATATAGTGTTGCCTTAGAGAGATGTAGCTTCAATTAAGTCATTGTTTCCATCATTAACTGCTTGAATAATTCATTACTTAGCAGAAAACATCCCTTTTCGCCTTCTGTTTATTCCATTGTTTGTACATATGAAAATAAATACAGTGAATATTTTGAAAAAGACTTTGCTTACTAAAGGAAAAAAAAGAGTTTGGCACGATAAGTAGAGGACTAAGAGAAAAGAAATTTTGTCTTTTTGCTATTGTACATACACTCTGAAGTATGTGTTTCAAAGGAACTGCTTTGACTACAAATAAATGTAGCAACCAATAACAGTGAGCTGATTACTTAATGCATCATTAAAATGATAATTAGTATGTGATTGATTTGTGAATAATAATGTTATGATTTCCTTATAAAAACAGATACAGAAATCTCCTAAGCTGGGGAAGATGGAGATACAGATTAGTGTCAGGACTACAATTGTCACAAAGTTAAACTGTATTCCTCACTTGCACTAGTAAACAGTAGGAAGGTTATAGAAGACACAATTCAGTACAGCATGTTTCCTGTGGGTTGTGAATCATACACTATGGGAATCTGTCAGTATGTAACCAAATACATATGGGGTATTTCCTAAATCCATCCTTAAATTGTTCCAAGGTTTCCATGCATTAGTCTGAAAGAACCTTTCAATCAATGTGCATTGATTCCTTTTTGTTTTAAGTATTTTTTAGTAATAGATTTAAATGATAGGAATGCAAATAGCCCAGTAATGCACCTGAAATTATGGATAATAGGATAATTGGCAAGATCAAGCTTCATGTTAAGGGATAAGATAATAAATCTTACTTTATACAGTAGTAAAATACACCGTCAGTCTTTAATTCTTTTCAATATCGAGCAGCTCTGGAATTTAAAGAGTCAGTGCAGCTTCCTGAATAATTCTTGAAGCTTGTTAGCAACTCTTTGTGTAGGCTAAAAACATACTAAAGCTTCTTTTACATGCATCTCTAGAATAAGAAAAATGTGAAGTGATAAAAAATTAAAGTATGATTTCTGTTCGTAAAGCCAATGAAGAATATGTACCATAGTGGTACAATGTGTGCAACACAGTAGTAAAGAAATGGAAATCCTGAGTGAGTAATGGTAAGTGAATAAAAAAAGTTGAACCAAATATGGCCAAATTCTAGTATGAGTGTGTGGAAGGAGAGAATCCAAAGTGCATAAAAACTGCCTATAAACCTACAGGAGGTGAGACTGCTGTTCTGAAGCTAAAATACAGGAACTGTAGAATAAGATTCTGATTCTTGCTGAAGTTGGTAAGATTTTTACAACAGATTTCAGAGGGCTCAGGTATTTGATCCAACGTGTTTGCAAGTATGTATATGTATAAATAAATGTAAATATATTCACACAAGAGAACACGTAAGAAGGTCTATGCAGGGTAATAAAGAGGATATTGTTAATACTAATACATTAGCAGTCCTTGGGCAATGAAAACCAAGATTAACTGTGGGAATGAATTGAGAGAGCTGAGGTGCAACACGTTTTTGGAAAATTCATTTTAATAGAGCTCTCATATTACCAATGCAAGTAAAACTGCCAAACAGAGTTTTTAATAGAGCTTCTGAATAAATTACACTTGCTTGATATTCATAAAAATCTCTTTCTTTCCATACATAAGCAGGAATGTCTCCTTTATAGATCCCTGGAGCATAAAACTACTGAACGTGGGGGCAAAGTGAGCCAAAAATCAGTGAAAAATAGTTTCAAAAAGAGGTTTGGTTTTAAGGCACTGGAAACTTCCAAATCACTAATTGCAAAAAATGTAGAATTTTTCTTTTTTACAGTTTACAAATGTTTTTGGAAAGGACATAAAGCTGAAAACACAGGACAGGGTGTGCAAATAATTCAGACTCAAGGGGATGGATTATCTAATTTGCCTTACTCACTTGGCACTATCCAACATGTCGTTGTAGACTATAATTTCATTTAGAGTTTGGAAAAAGAGCATTATTCATGCATGACAGAGGAAAAAAACAAGCATATTAAGACAATTTTGAAAAAAAACCTCCTTCAGCACTATTGACAAGGAAAAAAAAAATCAAAAAGGAGAATAAATATTTGTAGAAAAATAGGTAAATAGATGTATATTTTAATAGCCATATACATGCAATCCTTTTAAAAACATTATTGTTAGCCTAGAACGTCAAGAATTTCTAATGATTTTTTTAAATAGTATTTTTCTATAACTTTTTAGTAATTTTTTGCCTGCTTGTAGTCTATTGCAGAAGACTTATAATTTATGTTTCCTAGGAAGGAACTTTTACTACCATGTCACAAGTTTTAAATACCTCAAGACACTGGCTATTTCATTTTGAAAGTCTATCAGTGCTTTGCATAATGGGCTCTCATGGCTGGGCCTCTGAGATCTATTGCAATTGAAATTAAAGATTAGTCAGAATAATAACAAACATGCTAATACAATGACACTATCAATGCTGGAAGAGCTGTGGTTAAAGTTATAATTATGGGAACCATTATTGAGATGAACTACAAATCCTAAGATCATCCTTATTGATAATCTCTTTCTACTAGTGCTCTTAAAAAGATACTACAGTGAGACACACTGTCACTGCTGC
This sequence comes from Urocolius indicus, assembly GCA_013401255.1. NCBI lineage: Eukaryota > Metazoa > Chordata > Aves > Coliiformes > Coliidae > Urocolius > Urocolius indicus. The sequence goes on from WBNH01010074.1 coordinate 619,955, forward strand.
TGTATGATTCTGCCTTGGCACAATGCCACTTCATTTTTAATGTGCTCTTCCTACTTTCCTCAGAGCATTTGCCAAACTGTGGAAGTATTGCACTGAAAATAAAATAGTGTGTATGGAAGAGGAGAGACATGAGGTACTAAAAAGGGAAAAGAAAGAATTAGTAGAGTTTCGGCTATGTACTGGACATTAACAGACTCAGCTCCTTTCTTCTTTTATTACAACTCATTTGACAAAGCTGGGGAGAGTTTCCTGTGCCTTTCTTGAGCATTCATCTCCATCACTGGATTCCTTTGGCACATCTACTCAAAAATGAATTTCTTTTGATCAGGGAACTGGAACCGTCTTTCTTATAAGGAAAGGCTGCAGGAGATGGGGCTTAGAAAAGGGAAGACTGAGGGGGACCTTATTAACACTTACAAGTATTTAAAAGGTGCATGTTGAGAGGATGGGGTGCCACTTTTTTTCATGTTGTCTCCAGTGACAAGGCAAGGGCTAATGGACATAAGCTAGAACATAAAAAGTTTCACTTAAGGAAAACTTCTTTACTGTAAGGGTGAGGGAGCCCTGGTACAGGCTGCCCAGGGAGGGTGTGGATTCTCCTTCTCTGGAGGTTTTCCCATCTGCCTGGACACATTCCTGTGTGATCTGCTTTAGTAGGGGGTTGGACTGGATGATCTGTAGAGGTCCCTTCCAACCCCTACCATTCTGTGATTCTATGACTCTGATACAATCTTTGGACCATGCCTGGGCATTTTCATGCCACTACTTAAACAGATTCCCAGGCCTTGCAGTGAAAGAAAAGCTGATTAGTAGCAGCACTGCTATCAGGACATGTCAACAGTGTATTTTTAACGTCTCATATAAGGAATAGGTTTTGAAAGGTATTCAGTCAAGGAAAAATAAACCCATATCATTTTTCAATTGCCAACAACTTCTGACTAGATCATGGCCTTGGGATGTGCCAAGGCTTAGCTCACTTTGGGCTTTGATGGGGACTGCCCTGTTGAGTGCTCAGGAGCTGCCCCAGTCTGACCACTGTGGGCCCTGGTGCATCATTGCCTGTCCTGAACTCAAGTGCTGCTAGTCATCATTAATAATCCATTTGTTTTGTAAGTAAGTGGCACTAGTGTCCTAAGAGCCACTAACAAAACAGGTGCTGCCAACAGCATGGAGGGAAACTCCATGAACCCAGCAAGAGCGGTGGGAGCATAACAGAGACTGGCCTCAATCTTCTTTCCCCAAGCACTAGGATCCTTCTGACACTTCATTTTCCTTATGCTACTTCCATTCACATTTTCTGACGCAGAAGGAGAGGAGACCCCCTGTGTACACAGCCAAACAATCCCAGACATGACTGTTTCCTACACAACTATGTGTTTGGGAACAAAACACTGTGTAGGAGTAGGAAAAAAAGTGTCAAAATGCAAACAACTGCTGTTTTCCTGCTGACATTCCTTTTCCACAAGTTATTCTGCTAAAGTTCTTGCTGTTTATTTTCTACTTAATTTCTGCAAGAAAAAGAATACTTTGTACACATTCTCAGGAGTATTTTAGAGAAAATCAGCTTGATAATATTTAATGCAGTGGATTTCTAGGAGTGCCTCATTATAAAGAAAAATACTCATTTTATGTTAAAAATTAATTTACTTCTGTTTGACTTAAAATTCAGGGTAAATACAGTTGCAGATTTTTCTCTTGAGGCCCGACAGAAGTTAAATTGTTACTGAACAAATTTGGTGTGATCCAACTTACTGCCTTTCCCTTATGGCAGCCTGCAGTTTGAGCAGTAATTAAATGATCAGGTGCTTTTCAATGATCAGCACAATTTTTTTTTTTCTCTTTCTTTACAATCAATCAGAAGCTCATTTTCAGCCTTATTTCAGGAGGTCAAAGATGAAAACAGAAGATAAAGAAAATTGAGAAGACTATCAGAAATGCAGAAAACAGTAGGTTTCCTTTTTTATCAATTGGCGACAAGACAGAGGGTAACCATTTTCAGTTAGGATATAGTGATATTCTGTTTCCTAGATATAGAAGTCTGATGTCATTTCAGCCAAGCTACCTTAACCCTCTACACTGCTCTTAAAATCTCCTGATCTTATATAGGTCTAATCTAGACAGATGTGTCAGCTGCCTTCTTGGCTTTGAAAGTTCATGAGACACAAGTCAGGAAAATTAATTCCATCTTTGATTTTCATTCAGTGAAGAAGAAAAAGTAAAAGAGGAATTCAATAACACCAATTAAATGTGGTGTAGCATGAGATCTCCTTGAGGAGAGTTAATATAACCAAGACGTCCTACAGGTGGAGCTCAGCACCAATGTGCAATGAGCCAATCTTACATACAGAGACAAAATATTTATTCACGTTTGCACACAGATGGGTCCTAGGTGGTAATTCCACAAAGCTAGCACACCATATAAAAAATTCCATATATTTATTCTGTTACATGATTAGATAAAATCCACCTAATTTTACTCTCATTGGATAGTAATCATCATTCTTTCTGCTATTGGTTAATTATATTTTAATTAGCCTCACTTGCTATATAAGTAACAGCCTCAGATCTGCTCCCGAAGAGAACATGAAGATCAACATCTCAACATGTCATGAGGCTTCACTGCTGGCCAAAGGCCAGTACACTCCCAGGTGGCCAGAGGGCAGAAAAATGTGGCTGGAGGGGTGAGGCAGGCAAGTGGCCCTTCCCTGCTTGCAGGGTAGACTTAGGGACCAGAGAGCACAGAGACACTCAGTGACACAGAGACACTCCTTACAGAACTGTTGCTCTCCCCAAGCAGCCAAAAGAGCAACATGGCAAAAGGCCAACACAAAGACTCAAATCCCAGTGTTACAGGGAGGTCACTCAGCACAAAGCCAGGGCAATAAGGGTACTGGCAGGGCTCTGATGATCCCAGTTCTGAGGGTAGGGAGGTCACTGTACCCAGGTTGTCTTTCTTTTGCCCTCTCCTAAGGCATCTGATGGCTCAAGTATAATTTTTCATCCTGGCATCCTCCTCAAATGTTTTCCCCACTGTTATTTTTGCTCCCTGCCGTTTAGTCCTTTCACTGCACAAGAACCTCTTGTTCAACTCACCAGGAAGCTCTGGTGCCTCTTTTCCATCCTCCTCTGTAGATAATGTGTCCATGATTTTCTCTTGAACCTGTGCTTCAGAACTATAAGTAAAATACCATAGCTTTGTTAAATTCAACTCTATGAGGATTCTTCCCCCCCCCCCCATTAGAATCACAAATCCATGATCCTCTGTTAATCTCTCCTGCACTTTAATGCCTCGAGCCAGAACAACTTCACAAAGGCAGCTTGTTCAGCACATGCTCCTTAAAGCTTCACCCTTTTCCCACCTTGCAATATCACTACTAAAGTATTCCCTAAGGTACCTCAAACTCTCTCCTTAAAAACCTCAGTGGTAACCTCATCAGTTAACAGCGCTCTCCCCTTGGAGCTTCTTTGGTCACCTCAGTTGCCTCACAGAAATCTGAATCCCCTCTTAAGAAACTCAAGCTTTTCTCTCCAAAATGCTTACCCTGTACTCTCTGAGATACCGCGTCTTCATTAAAAATCATCCCCTCTAAGTTACCTCAGTTTCCCCTCCAAACATATCCTATGTATACAATGCCTCTGTTTCCCCAGAATCTTTCCTGTTACCTCAGATTTCCCCTGAAAAGAGCTCATTTTATCACCTTAAGAACTTCAGCCTTTCCCCCCAAAAATGTCACCATGGTGCCCTCTAAGTTTCCTCAGCTTCTTCCTCCACAACATAATTTTGTCCTCTCTAAGTCACCTCAGCTTTTCACTCAAGAAGTAGTTAATTTTGTCATTTCAGAGTTATCCCAGCTTTTGCCCATAAATGCCACCTGTCTTCTCTAAGTCACTTCAGCTTTTCCCCCCAAAATCATTTTTGTTCTTAGTTATTGAAGCCCCCACCCCACCTCTGTTCCACCTAAATTACCTCAGCTTTTCCTGACAAAAAGCTAATTTTATCATTTCCAAATTACCTCAGCTTTTGCCCCCGAAATATCACTTCTCCTTCAACTTTACCCCCCCAAAAAAGTATATTTTGCTTTCTAATTTAACCTCAGCTTTCACTCCAAAATGTGACCTGTCACCTCTGAGTTACCTCAGCCTTTCCCCCTTAAAACATCATCCTTTGTCTCCTTCTAAACTACCTCAGCTTTTCCGTCTAAAAAGCTAATTTTGTCTTAAAGTTACCTCCAAAAACATCACATCTCTCTCAAGGTGCCTCAGCTTTCAATTAAAAAATGTCTCATTTGGTTATGGTTGCTCTGAGGAGTTTTATGATGCTGCCCTTACAGCGGAATTTCTGGAAGCTGGAATAATAAGACCTGCAGATATAGCTGTTATCAGTAAAGGAAAAAAAATAAACCAACTCAGAAAGTAGTGTCAATGATAGGAGCTAAGTAGTATGGGATCGTGCACGAAGTTAAACACGTGTTGTGATAAAATTGTTTAAAGGGATCTTCACTTTGAATTTATTCCTTCTGATCACTTTGAAACTTACATTTTTATGTGCCATCCTTCAATAGAAAGTTTAAGTGTCTGTAATTTTTTGTATCATATCAACCATCTGTGTCTGTTTTTCCAATTGCATATTTAAGATAGGAAATTGGTTTGGAACTTGGGTTACATGCTGCTCTGAGGTTTTTGTTTGATTGCTTTGAAAATCTGGTTTATGTGAAGAATTTATATTTTAAAAAAATAATAAAGAAAAATAGTGTATTTATATATGTGGCTACCTAATGTTTGTAAACTTCAAGATAGACACTTATGCACAATAATATAAATTTCTATGCTTTTTCAAGATTTTTTTTTTTGCATTAAGTTGCAATTAATATGTGAAATAAGAAGAACAAGTTAAGTTTTAAAAAAAAACACAACTGACTATTAAAGCAATTTTTACATTTCTTAGTTTGACATTTATGAGAAGCTCCAGGTCTTGTGACATGTTCAAAATCTTGCAGCTACCTGGGCTTTGGAAGATACTTCAGTTTTGGAGGGTAATGACACTTTGAAACAGAGAGAACTAAACATTTGAGCTCTTTTGTAGCCATTTTTTTATGGGCAGTCTCATTTTCCTTTGATATAACCTCTTTTTTTTGATGTATGCAGTGCAAAAATTGTATAGAGGGAAGGGTTAGTGAGTTGGCCAAACAAATAAGAATCAAGAGACAAAAGCTGGTTTAAGCGTTTTGTTATTTGTAAGTGACTGAAACAAAAAGACTTGCAGGACTGACAGATGTTTATAATGAGGTTATAATCTGTATCAGGGCTGGGAAAAATTGAGATTTGCCTGTAGAGCATGTTTTCAATTTGTGCATCTTTTCTCCAAGCAAATGAGGCATTTTAGTGTAAACATATTTTTTATAGTAGTTATGAAACATATTTCATTCATTAAAATGTGAAAATGCGAACTGGAATTTACGTTCTTTTCATATTGGTGCTGTTATGAAAGAGTGATTTTCTTACTTGTGGGATCAGTCATAAAAATGGAATCTGGTTAGAAGCCTTATACAGGAGTTTGGGATTTAGGTGCTCCTTTATACCTAGAAGGTTGTTTAATTACAAAGTGCTGCCCTTCACTATTTCATTTCATTGGGAGCAGTGCTTCTGATTTCATATTTATTTAAATCAATGACTTATTGTTTTCAGTGAATTCTAACTTTCATCACACGAGAATACAATTTCTTTCTCTGTTGATAAAAGTTTTCTAACACTGATTTCCTTTTTGCAGTTCTGAGGCTTGTTCCATGGTTTAAGTCTCATTTAAGGCTCTAATAATTCAGTTACTTTGGGAGTACAAAAGCTGACACAAACTTCTGTCTTGCTGCATTTCAGATCACACGTAAACCAAAGCATCTAGTGCAACATTTTTTGTTATAGTCACATAGACAAAAAAAAAAAACAGGTTTCAGAAAAAGATAGGGTCAATACCTTTGAACTTATGGAACTTTTTAATTCATGCCAGACTCATTAGCTCTTGAAGGTATATTTTTTCTGCATCCTGAAGTTTCCGTGCAACCTGCAAGTGTCTGCTGCCATGTGTAAGTGCTTTACTTTTTCAATGCCTTTATTGTTTAGACTTTCTAAGCTAAATCTGTTCATTTAAGGCTCTTTGTCGAGATAACTTAAGTGTTTCTTAACATTTTATTACTTACAATTTTAAAGATACACCATAATACGAAAAACAGAATGCCTAGCCTAAAATGGAATCCAAAACATTACTGATTTTTTTAGATGCGTTCCTAAGCTTTGATATGCCAAGATGAACACCTGCTTATGACAGTGCAGATTCCTCAATACAGGAGATTTTAAAGAATGAAATTAAAATATTCACCTGTGATTTTTTTCTTTAATCAGTTGCGTCTTCTCCTAAAGCAAAGTAGAAACTTATAGCTAGTTCTAGTGTCTGAAGTAAGGAATGTAAATACATTTTTTAGGTATCTTAGTGTTGTGGTTTATCTGTTGTATTGCGATGACTGATCTTGACTGTGTAGTTCACTGGTTACTAGTTAATTATGTATCATCAGCAAATCAAGAAACGATTACATTTGGTTTAAACCACATGAACAGAACGGCATTTTCCCTGTGGCATTCACAAACGTTGAATTAGAGTAGCTGCCTGTTATGTGTGAATTTGTCTTATATATTTTAAACCTGATAGTACTATCTGCTTCCACTGTGTCCTGTGACAACTGGTTTCTAATCCAAAGCTACTCTTCGCTTTAAGAAAAATTTGCTATTATGTATTTTTAACTAATTATTTGGTAGTAGTTTTGGTAGTAGTTCTGCATTCTCTTTTTACATTGTACACATGATTTTCTCAGCTTCAGTCTCCTCTCAGCCTTCTCATTCACAAATTGAAGAATCCAAATTTTTTCAGTGTCTCCTTGTAACTGCTTTCCCTTTCATTGTTTTAATTGTCTTTCTGTGTGGTCTCCAGTCCTACTCAATGTGTTTCATTAAACATGTGCTCAAAACACAGGTGAGTATAAAAAACCTCGCACTTACTTAAATGGTACATTTCATGCTGCAGGTCTACAAAGGGAGGAGTAAAGAGGTATACCTATGAAGTTATTATGTAAAGAGATGTGCTCACCTTAATCTCTTAGAAGATTTATAACTGCATTGTTCATTTTGGAAGATACAAATAGGTAAGTTTGTACTATGATAACCTAATTTGATTTATGTATAATTTCAAGACAACTAGTTAACAACAGGTGTTTTTTGCAGTCGTGATCCTTAAAAATCAGGACTGGAGCGTGTTCTTTGTGTTCCAACCTCTTTTTTTTGAGCATCTTGAAGGTGTGAGTCTGTACATCAGTGAGCAGGCTTATTTGAAAATTCAAGCAAAGAATAGGCATGGAACAATGTCATGGTTTAGCAAGGAGTTGCTTTTGCTTGGTAACAGGGGGAGCGGGTTGCAGTGAAGATCCGGTAAAAGTTTTTTAGACTCTCCCCCGACTCCTGGGTTCAGACCCACCCCCCGGCCCGGCTGGGCCAATCTGGCGCCTCTGCGATCACTATTTAGGGACGGGAATTTGAGGTGCGAGGCAGGAGGTGTAAG